>CM042138.1:90389366-90391866 GCA_023376005.1 Doryteuthis pealeii
TGATTTAAATTGATTTCTATAAAAATTATACATAGGAATGTTTTTAATACACTTGAGAATGAAACAATAATAGTCGCGGGTGGTGGCCTAAAGTCGGCATAAGCCAGACATCGAGGGAGTCTATCTCCTTTTCACTAGCGCAAGACCAAGGAGATCGGTTTTGGCATCTGAGGAGGAGCGTCACACCTACCATCAGCTCCTCTCTTTGCCGCACATATCCCTGGGCTACTCATCCGGTGAGTTGGTGAAGGCCAGTATCGAACCTGGAACCTCTTGGTTTCTAGTCGGACGCTCTACCGACTGAGTTAATCCGGCCCAAATAGTAGAAATCAATAACCCAAAGTAATCATTTATCAAACCCAATTTTGTTAAAATATGCATGCAAATTATCCCTACCATATACTATGTAAACCTTTATTTCTTAGTAAAAAGTAACATTTATAATTTTGTCACATTTTTCATAATTCTTTTATATATGTTCCTTAATATACAGGTTGATTAAAAAATAACTCCCTATTTCAAACTATTGACATGGTATTCGGGATAAATTTGGCATATTTATATTTGGTTATTTTTCTCCGTAGGTTGGAGGTATTGACGCACACTACCCATCATTTAAACGTTTGGACCCTTCTTCATTCATATACGTGATGATAGATAGAATGTATGACTGGAACCCACCTTTTTCCTGGAAGAGAATAACTTGTATCATGATGATCTGCGCAGCCCATCAAAATAAGGATATTATGGTTGCTGCCCAATGCTCCCTGAACACTGTAAAAACAATCAGGCATAAACTGGAGAATTGCAATGGAGACTACAAGGCTGTGGCTAGAAGAAAGCAACATAACAGACGATCTGATTGCGTTAGTACAGCATTTTTTCAGAGAGAGTATCAGGTTGAATTCAGATGCCTACGTGGAGTTGCTAAACACTACAGTCAAACCATGGATAACAACGGTAGCCAATGGTTGGTCATATGTATGGCAGCAGAATTAGGCCCCCCTGTCACACCTCTGGGAAAAGTAAAAAATAGTTGTCGGTGAATTTTTACGACTACACCAGTCTCAATGTTTGGCCTCCGAACTCCCAAGATCTTCACTCCATGGATTACTATATATGTGACGCTGTTGAGAAAGACACAAATCGCCGTGCCAGAATTACAAAATCCCAGTTTATCGACAGAATTAAGGTAATATTTAAGACCCTTCTTAGGGAAACTGTGACATCAGTTTGCTCCAGATTCCGGAGCAGGATTGACGCTGTGACCAACACTAATGGTTATTATTTTGAGTTGACAGCTTGTTGACAGTTGTGTAATTTGCCTGATGAATTTCTTTACAATCCATTAAATTTTGTTGTTACCAAGCACTTTTTCCTGATGAAACTGTCAAATTTCTCCCGAACACCCTGTGTATGTTTTTTTTAATATGCAGTTACGTTTTTCTAAATTCTTTGATGTATGTTCCTTAATGTATGGCAATTAAATCTGTGTTGTTGTTGGTAGTGCTCCTCCACATTTGACTATTATTGTTTGTGAATAGCTGAATCACTATTTTCCAGTGAGATGGATGGGTAGACGTGGTCCGCATGAGTAGCCATCCAGAAGTCCTGATTTAGTAACCTGCAACCTTTTTCTTTGGAGTTGATTGAAGGAGCAAGTCTGCTCAGCGAAAGAACTTGATGGACGAATATGAGAATTTATTTCTGCCATTCCACAAGAGTTCATGGGAAGATCAGTTGATGCAATTCCCGAGCGGCTTGCGAGGCTAGAGGCGAATGCTTGTGCCCATATAGAATTTTAAATATCAGTCCATGTTATGTTTGTTCTTCTCATTCATTTTTTTTGTAAAAATAATGATTCAGAAATAAATTATAAGATTTTTTAAAATAGTGAAAGGACTTACTTTACAATCACCCTGTAGTAATAATTCTATCAAATCCAAACATTACTGAATGGGTTACTTAATATCATGGCATTACTTTAGGGGAAATGAAAACACACGGATAGGATATTGCTTTATTCGTTCCTTGAATGGAGGTGTCAATTTTCTAATATTACCATAATATATAATTGAACGTGTCCCATCGGGGTGTAATGGTTTGAAAGGTAGTTGTTTTTATTAGATATTATGAAAGCTTTTATTATTAAGAACTAGCAAATATATGCACCCACCGGGTGCAAGTATTTAAGTTTTAATGTATAAGAATGCAGATAAGAGGATTTGAAACAGAGGTGGGTATAATCGAAAAATAGAACAACTGAAACTTATTTCTTCTTGTTAATGGATTTCTTTTAAGATTCCTCCTCGCGATTTTTGCTCATATTCATTAAGATAAAAACCAAATAATTAGAAATCAATAATACTAAGCACATATTTATTAAAATCAAATTTTTAATATCAATATGCAACTTAGCCTTCCCATTCCCACTGTAAAGCACTATTTTGTTGTATATATGAATACAATTGCATATTGATAGTATGTAGATAAGGCCAGC
>CM042138.1:90396866-90398997 GCA_023376005.1 Doryteuthis pealeii
ATGTGTGTGTGTTTGGGGCCGGTTTATCTCAGTCAGTAGAGCTCCTGCCTTGAAATCGCAAAGTTCCTGGTTCGATACTTGTCCCGCTATTTCAGCGTATAAGTAACGCAGATTGGGTAATCTGATGTGTACAATAAAGAAGGAGTTAACTTTTGGAGTGCTGCGCTACCTAAGTAAAATCAATTTCCCTGGTCTAGCGCTAATGAAAAGGGAATAGACTCCCTCGCTCTCTGACAATAGGCCACTCCACCAACTTTACTTTTTGATTATATATATTGGTTTGGCGGTTGGTTTTGAAGGCTATGCCATGAAATGTGTATAGAAAACTATGATGTTGTTCATTTATATTTGATTTATTCTTTTAATATTTCTCGATAAGAAATTCCTTCATCAAAAGATTTCTAAAAAAAATTCATTCGTCATAAGATTTCTAAAAAAATCCTTCGTCATAAGATTTCTAAAAAAAACTTTCATCATAAGATTTCTAAAAAAAATCCTTCATCATAAGATTTCTAAAAAAATCATTCGTCATAAGATTTCTAAAAAAAATCCTTTGTCATAAGATTTCTAAAAAAATCATCATAAGATTCTAAAAAAAATCCTTCGTCATAAGATTTCTAAAAAAATCATTCATCATAAGATTTCTAAAAAAAATCTTCAATCATAAGATTTCTAAAAAAATCATTCATCATAAGATTTCTAAAAAAATTCATCATAAGATTTCTAAAATAAGATTTCTAAAAAAATTCATCATAAGATTTATAAAAAAAAATCATTTGTCATAAGATTTCTAAAAAAATCCTTCGTCATAAAATTTCTACAATAATCCTTCGTCATAAGATTCTAAAAAAATCATTCATCATAAGATTTCTAAAAAAATCCCTTCGTCTAAGATTTCTAAAAAATCTTCGTCATAAGATTTCTAAAAAAAATCCTTCGTCTAAAGATTTCTAAAAAAATCCTTCGACATAAAATTTCTAAAAAAATCCTTTGTCATAAAAATTTCTACAAATCATTCATCATAAGGTTTCTAAAAAAATTAATTCATTATAAGATTTCTAAAAAAATCATTCATCATAAGATTTCTAAAAAATCATTCATCATAAGATTTCTAAAAAAATCATCATAGATTTTCTAAAAAAATCATAAAAAAATCAATCATAAATTTCTAAAAAAATCATCTATCAATAAAGATTTCTAAAAAAAATCCTTCGTCCTAAGATTTCTAAAAAAACCTTCGTCATAAGATTTCTAAAAAATCCTTCGTCATAAGATTTCTAAATCCTTCGTCATAAAAATCCTTCGTCATAAGATTTCTAAAAAAATCCTTCGTCATTTTCTAAGATTTCAAAAGATTTCTAAAAAAATCTAAAAAATCATTCATCATAGATTTCTAAAAAAATCATTTCATAAGATTTCTAAAAATATCCTTTGTCATAAGATTTCTAAAAAAATCCTTCGTCATAAGATTCTAAAAAGATCCTTCGACATAAAATTTCTAAAAAAAATCCTTTGTCATAAAATTTCTAAAAAATCATTCATCATAAGATTTCTAAAAAAATTAATTCATCATAAGATTTCTAAAAATCATTCATCATAAGATTTCTAAAAAAAGTCCTTCGTCATAAGATTTCTAAAAAAATCATTCATCATAAGATTTTCTAAAAAATATCCTTGTCATAAGATTTATAAAAAAAAAATAATTTGTCATAAGATTTCTAAAAAATCCTTCGTCATAAAATTTCTACAATAATCCTTCGTCATAAGATTCTAAAAAAAATCCTTCGTCATAAGATATTCGAAGGAAGCTGTTAACTATCACTAGAATCTGTTCATCATGTTATATGCTTGTTAATGTCTACATATACAAATACTTCGTGCGTGCGTGCTTGCGTGCGTGCGTGCGTGCGTGCGTGTGCGCGTGTGTGTATGAATGTTTTAATAATGTCTTGTATGTCTATGCATGTATTTCAATTAACATTAAACCATTGGACAGGTATTTGCTTGTTCATTTCTTTCTTTAAGTTTTTCTTTTTCCTGTCTTTCTCTTAACGGTTCACACGCCCACACGGCCACGCGCACACGTACCTATACATGCATGAATATTTAGAGGCACATTACTCACATGCAC
>CM042138.1:90404197-90429197 GCA_023376005.1 Doryteuthis pealeii
CTTGACAATATTAATGAACTTTGTGCCCTACTGAAGTAAGCTAAGTTAATATCACAAAAAAATGGCAGCTTTCTTTTTCACCGCAGAGTTCGTATTCTTGTGGAATAAAAAAGGATAAAATAAATTTTGGGGAATGGAACAAAAAATTATCAGGAATATTAGTGAATGACAAAAAAAAAATCTCCGAATCATTTTTTTCTGATTTCCTAAAACAAGGAAACTATGCGGAACATTTTCACATACATATGAGACTTTGGTTGTGTTTCTAAGACATTCCATTTAAAGAAAAAAAAAGAAGAAAAAAAAACGAAAGAAAGGAAGAAGAACCTAAATTACTTAATAAGTCACTGGAGATGTCTGAAAATCTTATTTTTAAAATGACGACTGATCAGTGAACTTAGTAGACGCAAACCTTTTTTTTTGTTGTTGTTTTATTGTTGGATCTTTTAAAATTTGTTGCAGCTGAACTCTCACAACAATTGTCTTGCGTTTTTTGGATTTCTTATAATCCTGAAAATAAAAAATACATAAATAAAAACAGGCTCAAGCAAAAAATTCAAAAGCTGTGGATACTTAGGATGAATTTAGTCGAGACAAAAAACAATAAATTATTTCAGATCATGTGGCGAATATATATATATATATATATATATATATATATATATATATACATATATATATATATATATAATCAAAGTCGTCGGGGTAACCTAAAGTCGGTATCAGCCAAACATCAAAGGAGCCTATCCCCTTTTCACTAGGGTTAGAATTTGGGTAATTTTAAGCACGAATTAAACCAGCATATATCTAGAATCTTGAATAGAAAGCGAGTGGTGTAATGGTTAGAGTCGTAAGAAATGGACTCGTCGATCTCAGTTCAAATCCTTGACGAATCTGTTTGCATTTCACATGGCGCTAATACTCTCAGGGAAGGCATGAATCCAATACTCCCTCCAGCTATGGGTAAATATCAGGGCAGACTGTGCTACTTAACTATGCCTAGATAACAAGTCTAGGAGAAGGAAAATTCTGAATTCAAACCTGTTAAACTCCGCTTAAGAAATTGACCTTGGGTCGCATCCTGCTCGTGCGGAGGGGTTTGGTAAATATATATATATCTAAAATCACCGGTGCTTGGTAACAGTCAGTTTTTTGCCAATGTGATCATCGGACGAAGTCTTGACTCCTTGTCTAAGCTATTTTTTATGAAACACACACACACATTCGCTTGGTGTATAGCCGAACCTCGACTTGTTTACAAAAGTCTAGAGGCCTCTGATGTAAATAAATCATTCCGTGCAGGAATGTATCAATTAATTGTTCACTTAAAATTGACAGCTGCTAATAGCCTCATGGGTAAGAGACTTGGCAGACGGAAATTCAGTCAGGTTTCGATCCCGGCTAGAGGTAGCTGTTAAAAGTAAAGTCACACTGATGAAAAGCAAACTTCGAAACACGTGTATGTGTATAACTTATTTATATATATGTTATTATATACCCAGCCATTCACTGTCCTGTTTTTATGTATCTTGTCTCCTCAGTACGGCTAGACTTTGTAAGCTACTTCAAGACAGAATCTATACTAGACCTATATCTTATGAGTCAGAGCCTCTAAAAACTGGGCTATCAACACACCCATATATATATATATATATATATATATATATATATTTGTTGGATTATTATACAATTCACATCGAAGTTTAAGTAACTGATTTTAAGAACTTATATTTTGGAGTTTTAAATCTCTTCTGCCATATATATATATATATATATATATATATGTGTGTGTGTGTGTGTATGTGTGTGTGTGTGTGTGTATGTGTGTGTGTTTGTGTGCGTGTGTGTGTGTGTGTCTGCGTGTTTGATGTTAGTGGAAGATACCTCTTTGAAAATCCGTTAATGATTAGATAAGTTCAACCATTGGAGAAAACACTCCGGTTTTATATCACAACTTCTTTTTTTCCTTCAGTCCTCATGCTGTGACTACCTGCAATTCTTTAATGCCCCTAGGTGTACAACTTTAAAGGTATTGGTTGCATTAACATCTATCAGGAGTAGAGACAATGAAGACTTATGGTCGATAACGATGTTGCGTGTCACTGACCCTAACAAATGAAAGAAGACATTTACTCAGCATGGCGCACTAAGTTGCTACTGGCTAAAGACTTTTAATCTAAGACTTTTCTATTCTCTCTTAATCTCCCTCTCCCCCCTCTCTCTCTCTCCCCTCTCTCCCCCCCTCTCTCTCTCTCTCTCTTTCTCTGCAGAATTCTAGCATGTTTGTCAGTAACTTAAATAGTATTTATAACATTTTTGAAACTGCCCATTCCCTTTGTAGATACGGTATATGTATGGACAAACAAAATTCAAGCGGTCTGAGATGAATCGATAGTTAGATAGAGTAAGATAGACGTATAGATTGATAGACAGAGATAGTTATATATATAAATAAATACATATATATATGTATTTATTTATATATATATGAGAAGTAAATACACAAACGATGTGTTTTGATATGGCCTTTTTAGCCAACAATTTTTAGGAGAATATGTGCTTAATTGAAGTCGTACCTAATTTTGAAAGTTAATTAATAAATAATTAGTTAATTAGGCGGGAATACCTATTCAAATGTAACGCTAAACAAATTGAGAAAAATCAATCTCTGTATGTACATTTCGGCCTATTATATATATATATATATATATATATATATATATATATATATATATATATATATAGAGAGAGAGAGAGAGAGAGACAGCAAGTTCATTTTCTATAAGAAAAAGTATCGAATTTTATGCGATACATGCGTTGTAAGTGCCTTCAAGTAAAAATTTAATATATATATATATATATATATATATATATATATATATATATAGTTTACAATACATTTAAGAGTTCGGTTTTATGTCACAACTTCTTGTGAACGTTTCTGATGACGACCAATCATCTAAAGGTGAGGCTCCGAAACCATTGGTAAAATGGACTCTTAAATGTATTGTAAACTATAATTAAATAAATACAGATCTTACAGAAGTAACTGTGCACTTTATTATCATTTCTCCAATACTAACAAGGAATTAACTAACTATATATATATATATATATATATATATA
Organism: Doryteuthis pealeii; assembly: GCA_023376005.1. Classification (NCBI taxonomy): domain Eukaryota; kingdom Metazoa; phylum Mollusca; class Cephalopoda; order Myopsida; family Loliginidae; genus Doryteuthis; species Doryteuthis pealeii. The sequence goes on from CM042138.1 coordinate 90,407,324, forward strand.
TATATATATATATATATATATATATATAATTAGGGTAACGGAGACAAGAAGTCAACGGCGCCTGGTAACTGAAAGTTTCTTATATATATATATATATATATATATATATATATATATATGTGTGTGTGTGTGTGTTTATGTATGTATATATATATCTATTATGTGTGTGTGAAGAGAGAGAGAGAGAGAGAGAGAGAGAGAGAAAAGGGACATGGGGAGAGGGAGAGAGAGAGAGAGAGAGAGAGAGAGAGAGAGAGAGAAAGGGACATGGGAAAGAGAGGAGAGAGAGAGAGAGAGAGAGAGGGAGGGAGGTAGTTACATATTAACAGAATAACATAGATATGAACCAAATAATTCATATAGATATAAACTGAGAGAGAGGAGAGAGAGAGAGAGAGAGAGAGAGAGAGAGAGAGAGAGAGAGAGAGAGAGAGAGAGAGAGAGAGAGAGAGACATAGATAAGTTGATAGAAAAGATTTAACAGATTGACGTACATAAATAGACAATTACAAACAGTCTGAGATAGATAGATATGTAGATATATAGATAGTACCAGACAGAAATATATATATAGATACATAGATATTAACAGATTGAGATAGATAAATAGATAGATAGATAGTACCAGACTGAAATATATATAGATATATAGATATTAACAGATTGAGATAGATAGATAGTACCAGACTGAAATAATATAGATATATAGATATTAACAGATGAGATAGATAGATATACCAGACTGAAATATATATAGATACATAGATATTAACAGATTGAGATATAGATAGATAGTACCAGACTGAAAATATATATAGATATATAGATATTAACAGATTGAGATAGATAGATAGTACCAGACTGAAATATATATAGATATATAGATATTAACAGATTGAGATAGATAGATAGTACCAGATTGAAATATATATAGATATATAGATATTACAGATTGAGATAGATAGATAGTACCAGATTGAAATATTATATAGATATATAGATATTAACAGATTGAGTAGATAGATACCAGATTGAAATATATATAGATATATAGATATTAACAGATTGAGATAGATAGATAGTACCAGATTGAAATATATAAGATATATAGATATTAACAGATTGAGATAGATAGATAGTACCAGATTGAAATATATATAGATATATAGATATTAACAGATTGAGATAGATAGATAGTACCAGATTGAAATATATATAGATATATAGATATTAACAGATTGAGATAGATAGATAGTACCAGATTGAAATATATATAGATATATAGATATTAACAGATTGAGATAGATAGATGGTACCAGATTGAATATATATAGATATATAGATATTAACAGATTGAGATAGATAGATAGTACCAGACTGAAATATATATAGATATAGATATTAACAGATTGAGATAGATAGATGGTACCAGATTGAAATATATATAGATATATAGATATTAACAGATTGAGATAGATAGATGGTACCAGACTGAAAATATATATAGATATATAGATATAACAGATTGAGATAGATAGATAGTACCAGACTGAAATATATATAGATACATAGATATTAACAGATTGAAGATAGATAGATAGATAGATAGATAGATAGTACCAGATTGAAATATATATAGATACATAGATATTAACAGACTGAGATAGATAGACAGATAGATAGTAACTTACTGATATATATATATATATATATATATATATATATATATATATATATATATATATATATATAGAAATTAGGGTAACGGAGACAGGAAGTCAACGGCGCCTGGTAACTGAAAGTTTCTTATATATATATATATATATATATATATATATATATATATATATGTGTGTGTGTGTGGTGTGTGTGTGTGTGTGTATGTATGTATGTATATATATATCTATTATGTGTGTGTGAAGAGAGAGAGAGAGAGAGAGAGAGAGAGAGAGAGAAAAGGGACATGGGAAAGAGAGGAGGGGAAAGAGAGAGAGAGAGAAGAGAGAGAAAAGGGACATGGGGAAAGAGAGGAGAGGGAGAGAGAGAGAGAGGGGGGTAGTTACATATTAACAGAATAACATAGATATGAACCAAATAATTCATATAGATATAAACTGAGAGAGAGAGAGAGAGAGAGAGAGAGAGAGAGAGAGAGAGAGAGAGAGAGAGAGAGAGAGAGAGAGAGAGAGAGAGAGACATAGATAAGTTGATAGAAAAGATTTAACAGATTGACGTACATAAATAGACAATTACAAACAGTCTGAGATAGATAGATATGTAGATATATAGATAGTACCAGACAGAAATATATATATAGATACATAGTTATTAACAGATTGAGATAGATAAATAGATAGATAGATAGTACCAGACTGAAATATATATAGATATATAGATATTAACAGATTGAGATAGATAGATAGTACCAGACTGAAATATATATAGATACATAGATATTAACAGACTGAGATAGATAGACAGATAGATAGTAACTTACTGATATATATATATATATATATATATATATATATATATATATATATATATATATATATATATATATATAAGGGTTTTATAATTTGCTTGAAGCATTGTGTATATATTGGTTTGGATATATATATATATATATAAATATATATATATATATATATAGAGAGAGAGAGAGAGTCCATCATATATATATATATATATATATATATATATATATATATATATATATATATGATGGACTCTCCCGTCGATTTCGATTTCAGACAACGTCTTTCATCTAACCTTGTGTGTTAATCACAGGTGACATTTCAGCCCCGCCAATGACTTGCAAAGAAGTCCACAGATGGAACAAGAGTGTGCATTATTTGAATGTATTGCTGGGACACTAGCCAATGCTCTAGTCCTTTCTCTAGCTTGACGCAGCTTGGTGACCTCCGATGCTGCAAAATTCTTAATACCATTGTAACACAATGTCCTCCACATTCTACGATTGAGTGCTGTGCTCTCAAAAGTAGCGTAATCTATATTTGCAGCTGAGATGTTACTTTTTAGCTTGTCCTTAAACCTGAGCAATGGTCGACCCACGTTTCTTTTACCACCGTCAAGCTGACTATACATGAGAATCTTTGGTATTCTGTCATCATGCATTCGCAAAACATGACCAGCCCAGCGCAATTGTGATTATATATATATATATATATATATATATATATATATATATATATATATATATAATATATATATATTATATAATCAATGGTAATATTATGATTTCACACTCATAACTTAAAGTTTCATGGTAATCCAATCATCAGATGAGATCAGTGGTTGAGATGTCAAAAACCAGTCGTGAAATGGTTGAGATGTTAAAAATCAAATTTTTAGCGTTTATATGAAGCGTTTTTCACGCGATGGGAAATGTAAAGCTAAAAATTGTTTTTTTAAACTGTGGCTTGTTTGACGTGTATGTGGCGTGGATTGTGTTCACGTGATGGTTTTTGACATCTCAACCACTGATCTCATCTGATGATTGGATTACCATGAAACTTTAAGTTATGAGTGTGAAACCATAATATTACCATTGATTATAAATCTGCTCTGCTTTATTAGCATTAAGTACCTTTCTATGCAAATACTTTTCTCCTTTTTTCATTCACTATTCATTATATATATATATATATATATATATATATATATATATATATATATATATATATATATATATATATATATATATATATTGTAGGCAGGTGTTATTGAAAAACACGGAAGATTTCTTTTTCAATGTCTGGATTTGTATTAAAAAAAAATAAAAATCCAGATAATGAAAAAGAAAAGTTCCGCGTGGTTCAATAACACCTGCCTTCAAAATAACTTGCTGCCAAAATATACATTTAAACTATATATATATATATATAATATATATATATATATATATATATATAATATAGGAACAGACTGAGATAGATAGATAGATAGATAGATAGATAGACGTGTATTCGAGATTAAATAAAAATAGTAATGGGCGTGTTGATAAATGTGAGAAGTAATTTAATTAACGACTCTGAAATTACTCTTTTTTACAATATAAAATCTAATGATGTTTTAATCGTTCTGTTCATAGAACATCGTCCTCAGATTTGATGTCTTTCTCACAAATCCAACCAGTAACAAATCTCTTCATTTGATAAATCATTTTAACAGTAGTTTTTTCTCTCTGTCCAGGCCACCCAGTTTTCTTTTTCCAGTTAGAAACTGGTTTAGTCACTTTGTGTACGTAAATGATTACCTATTTAAATTCGATGTGTAAAATTATTTTTCTCACAACTATATGAGACGATCAGCCATTTTAAGGCCGGTCAGAAAATCTATTGTCTAGTCGTGGTAATGTAAGTTACGACAAGCATCAAACAGGATTTGATACGATCTAGAAGTTTTATGTACATTAAAGATTACATAGAAGATCATCGGACATTGACACAAAATATCTCCGTTTCCCTTCATTTTATTTATTTTCTCCTTATTCATAATTCCTTATTGTTTTTTTCTCTTTTCTCTTCTTTTTTCCTTTTCTCCATGCTTTTATCCTTTTTATGCAATTTAAAGGTAAATTCAATAAATTTAGATAGAAATGCAATTAGATTAATATGCGATATTTCAAAACTAGCAGGACCTGTAGATATACCACACTATGATAATGTAATTATTACAGCGTTTGATATGTTTACTTAAGAGCTATTGTAAATAGTTCAATATGTAAAAAGTATAATAATTTTGATTTAACTCTCTCCATCACTCTTTCTAAAAATGGGGATTGTAAAATATATACATTAATTTGCCGATAAAAAAATCGGGGGTGGTGGTTAAAATATCTACATTAATTTGTCGATAAAAAGCGACAAAAAGACGACTCGGGAAACATCAGTCCGTAGATTCGCCTGACGCTGGTTCACTAAAACGTATCATAAATTAAGGCAGAAGGCCGGGACGACAGATAATATAAATTACCGTAATTCACAATTTCAATATTACAAATAAAACCAACATCTTTTTTTTTTCAATTCATTTTAATTTCACGTTGGGAATTTAAGCGATGCAAGACGATTTGGAACGTGAAAAAGGGGGTAGACTTTCGAGTTGTTCAGTTGATACCGACATTGGCCAATCCGCGGACTTTACTTACATTTATACAATTATTTACATAAGACAAACAATTGAAATAGAAGACTGAATTGAATCTGACTGCATGATAAAAAGAGAAACAAAAAGATACTTTTATTTTTTACCAAATTTGATTCTTGGACTTTATAATTTTCAATACATTTCAACATTTCTTGATGTCTTCCTAAAGATGGTGTTTAATTGATAAATTGTTTTTTTTTCTTGTTAATTAGCGATAGGTCTGATCTTCTGACCGGAGTTAAGTGATCCGTTTGTATCTCAAAATTTCGGAGAATTTTACTAATCTCATTCTCTAGGGTTCTGTTCGCCATTTTCTAATATGGTGAAATTTAATTTCTTGCATAATTACCAGTGGATCACCTTTCCCACGCTGTCGCGCCTAGACGTGTACTCTCTTTAAGAGAGTTGGCAACATTCCTTAATTTTGTGATTAACAATTCCGAAATAGAAAAATATAAATTAGAACTATCTATATGGCAGCCAGTACCTTGTGACAGACACATCTATACTGAGTTGTTGTATTATTTAGGTATAACTTGAAAGACCACAACTTATATTCATTGACTGTTCCAAAATAGCGGTGGCTGAATTGGCCAGCCAAAAACTCCCAAACATGTATTTAGTTTATTATTTAAAGGCGTGGATAAATTGTTCTAAACTTACTCGCTGGAAGGACTGTTTAAAAGAATGACCAACAGGATCAATTTTAATACAACTTCCTACTTCGAAGACAGATCAACAGACAAGGATTTTATCTAATACGCTTTTAACTTAGAGGACAGAACACAGACAATACAACTAATACAATTTTCTACTTCAAGACAGGATCAACTCTGATACAACTTCTACTTTGAGACAGATCAATACATAAGGATTAAAACTGATACTACATCTTTCTACTTTAAGAAAGGATCAAACTTTATACCACAAAGAATCTCCGTTGTATAACTGTCTCCTACTACAGCCTTAAATGGCCACACGAATCGTAACATAAGTAAATATTAATATAGCAACCCGGGCTCTGAAGTAAAAAATGAGCTTAGTTCAGTATGAGACAATTTTAGTTTCAGTTTCAGAATGTTTAAATAAAAATAAATCAATTTCTAATAAAATGCGTCAATAAGTTCAGTTATTGGATTTCCTTAAAAATTTTCTACACTGATTATTCCTATATCTTTTAGTTATATATTCCTAAAATTACACTTGGATGAGGAATTGTATAATGAAAAACTTTTGTATTTGTGTGTTAAGAATGATGTACTTTGTGATGGTGGGAAATAGGGGTGTGTGTGTGTGTGTGGGGGTCATCTAGTAGAGATAACTCTAAGGCAAAGATTTTTTTCTTATGGCTTTTAAATTACCATCAGCAAAATCTTGTATATCACATATGATAATTTTCTTGTACTAGTTGAAAATATCCACCTGATAAAATTGTATTATTAATAATAATCATAATAGGCAACCCAGTCCGGACAACAAGTAAATATTAATATAGCAGCCCGGGCCTTGCTCTAAGCTCTAAGAATAAGCTTAGTAAATACTTACCGGGCAACTGGGTTCTTGTACTAATGTTTGGCTTAGTACATATCTACATAGCTCTCAGAGCCACGAAATAAATAGGTTGAATAAATATATCGAGAGTTACATGGATATTTAACTCAAACTTAACATAGTAACTATTTACCTGACAAACAGGTTCTTGTATCAATATTTGGCTCAGTACATATCTATATAGCAACAAGAACCATCAACTAAATAGATTGAGTAAATATCTTGATAGAAACTCAAGCATTGAAATAGAACTAAGCATATCAGTATTTACTTGAGCCGCTCGCCAAGAATAGTATGTGACTCAAGGTCGCAAATAGGGGAAATCAAGTAAGAATCACTTTCGCTGTTTAGTTGTAATGGATCTGCGAGACTAGCTTGATAACCATTACACCATGCTGGGGCACTATAAGATACCCAGCCCTTTCGCCACGGATAGGATGTGAATAAAGGTCACAAATAGGGGGCATCCAGCAAGAAACACACTCATTGTTCAGTAGTAATGGATCTGCGAAACTGGCTTGATAACCATTACACCACGATGGGACACTCTACAATACCTAACTCTTTCGCCACGGGTACGATATGATACAAGGTCGCAAATATAAGGCATCTAGCGAGTATAAAACTAAATATTCGAATTACATTTTCCGTTGTGTTTTAAAGGTTTACGTGCTGGTTATCAATATTGTGCTTATATGTTCAGAGAGGCTGATAGGTATGCGTTCTGTGTTCCTGACGCACAAAAATCTGAAAGGACGCAGTAAGATCGTATCCATGCGTCCCAGTATTTTTCTATTTTCTTCCCATCATTTCAAGTTAACTGTAAATACATTTCAATAGTTTCCTAGAAACGAATTACTCAGGATAGATTACAATGTAAGAGTTAGACGGCTTTAGTTGGGACCCATCTATTTTTCAGGGGACTCATTCAAAGTTTATATGTACGTCCCAGGTCGCACTAAATCAAAAAGCCACCAGCATCACTGCATGTTAGTTATTTCTTTTGTAGGTACGTTTAAGCTAGATTCTTGTTGATTTTGTTTGGTTTGTTTGTTTTACGGCATATCAACCTCAGTTGGTCATTTAATGCCGATAAAGTTTTGAAATAAATTCATTCTTAATGGGTACTCAATTTTTTTATAAACACATTTTGCTATTTAACCCATTGATGAAACCCTATCATGTACTACCACTCCGGGTCAGAGTGAACCAGGGCGATGGTGATGAAGGCGTGCTCCACATTCCCCAAACCTCTCGAACTGGAATCTCACCATCAAATAGAGTTTAACGTCATTCCCAGGACATGAGAGCCTCAGTCAGAGCCTTCTAGCACCCATATGATAAAAAGAGATGGGGTTTGCCATAAGGACAATAGCGTCGGGGGCAATCATATAGGTGCTAGAGCTTGACGTGACCAGCCGGAGGGGCCTCTCGGACTGCCCGTCTATCCCAAGTAAGGACCAAAGTGGAGTATTGCATGTCATTGTCTGCTCATGCACCTGGCTTCCATCCTTAAGCATTACGGTCGTCATCCACGACCAACAGGGCGCCCCATTGGGGGAGTCTTACTCATCTCTAGAGGTGCAGTCGGTGTATTTTAAAGGCCTAGTCGACAGGACTGACTCTTCGGCTTGGAAGTTATGACTAAATAGTAACATCAAATGGGTTCTCTAGCTTTGATAGTGAAACTCATTTATGGAAAGGAAAGACTCAGAATTCAAGACCTGAACCGAGAATCCCTGGCACACCGGAAGGGGTCAAAGTTTACGTACTAGACATGCATTCCGAAAAAAGTGGCCCTTCAAAAATTGTGATATTCTGGAAAGTATCTGGTACCTCTAAAGGAGGCGGCTTTATTCCTGAAATGAGGTAACCAATCGAGTTCATGATGCTATGAGTATTTTTGTAATGTAACCATTGTAGTTCTTTTTGACAATAACAAAATACATCAAATTATTCTAATCAATTATTATTCTGATAACTCCATTGCAATCTATTAGATTTCCATATGTCACAGTTGAATGAGTTGTATAACTTTATTAAATTATAAAATTACTTGATTAAATAAGTTAAAAGTTAAAGTTGAAAGAAAACATGACATAATGACATGCATTAAAAAGTTGAATTAGTTTATCATAAATTATTTTAATTTATTTTCCAGATTTATGAATGAATTTTTTATATTACATCAACATCTCGATAACAAATGTTATGCTTAAGTAATAAGTGCCAGGTACTTTTCAAAATATCACAATCTTTCATTAAGTGAGCCCCTCTTTTTTCGGCACCCATGTCCGGTACCTAAACTTTGCCCCCACTCCCAGCAGGGCACACTAGTGCACCAATTTTCTGTTAGTAGCTCATCAAAAACGTGTCACCTACAGAGGGGAAAATAAGTATTTAACCCCCTGCTGATTTTCTGAGTTTGCCATTTTACATAAATAGGAATGGTGTATCATGTCCAAGGATAGGTCCGTCTTAAAAGTGAGATAGAATATTTTTTTAAATTAGAAAATCACATTATATTAATTTTTGAATATTTATTTGAATTTTATTGAAAAATAAGTATTTCAGCCTATAGCAAGATATAACTCAATACTTGGTGAAGAAACCCTTGTTGGCAAGTAGCGTTTCCTGTAGTTGGTTACCAAGTTTTTACAGAACCCGAAGGGGGATTTTGACCCACTCGTCTATGCAGATCTTTTCAAATCATTCAGGTTTGTAGGTTGTCGTTCGGAAACTCGAAGCTTCAGCTCCTTCCATGGATTCTCTAAAGGATTATGGACCGGAGACTGACTAGGCCACTCCATTACCTTAATGTCATGCTGGGACACCCAACCACAACCCATCTTCAGTGCCCTGTCTGTGGCAAGGAGGTTTTCGTTCAAAATTTTCCTGTTCTTGGCCCCACCCATATTTCCCTAGACCCACTGTAGTCGTCCTGTCCCCTTAGCAGAGAAACAGTCCCAAATCGTAATGTTTCCACCACCCTCCTTAATGGTTGGGATGGTCTTCTTGGGGCCCAAGTCAGCTTTTTTTCCTTGATGGTTATATAACTAGCTCCCTCCATGGATTCTCTAAACGATTACGACCCGAAGACTGACTGGGGCCAAATCCTTTAGAGAATCCGTGGACGGGGCTGATGAAAATCAGCCGGGTGTGAGATACTTATTTTCCCCACTGTACAATATATATGCATGGTAAGTAAATAACTTGTGTAGTTTATTTTTTTTATAGATTTGGCTGAACAATAATTTACACGAACATACTTTACTTGTGAGTTATTTTTGCAGTATGTTAGCGTCTGTATCTTGTTGAAATATATATTTCTTGCCCATTTACCGATGTTTCTGATATTTGGTTTCGTCTTATATAATAATAAACATTTGGTTGTTTATAGTTATATACAAGGAATTCTAAAAAATACTTATATAATTTTATTATTCGGAAAAATAGAAGTGAATCCGACAGCATATCTATCATTATACTAAGGATGAGCGAATCAACTTTTGTCTCCTGGGGGCTTTTTTATTGTTTAGTTTAATGAAACGACAGTTATACCAAATTATTCCTTACTTTTATGATTAAGTTATGTTTGAAAAAATCCATTTTAATTGGTTCTAATTAGTCGTAATTTGCAATTAAGTAAAAAATTGACCCGTCCCTTACTTTACATTCTGTCTATCACTTTCCCCATCTCTATGTATCTTTTGATTACCTCCTCATTATATATGTTAGTTTCTCTTGGAGAGAGAGAGAGAGAAGAGAGAGAGAGAGAGAGAGAGAGAGAGAGAGAGAGAGAGAGAGAGAGAGAGAAGCAGACAGACAGACAAACAGACAGGAGAATTTGAAATGTATTCGTATGTTAAATTTCACAAGCAGCAACCCGTAGCTGAAATTAAGTCAACCTTTCCCTTTCTTAGGTATCTTACGAAATGATTTTAATGTTTTGTCCAGCCGTATTCATTAAAAAAAAAAAATTCGCTCTGCAAACTCACTTTTCCCTAATCTCAATAATCTACTCAGTGCTCAATTGGTGACCCAACGGGCCAAGTTTTGTCTTGTAAGTTTATAAAATAAAAAACAAGTTGGATTGAAGGGTGATAATTGTTTATAACATTATTTTTAAAAAAATGATTTTAAATACACAGTCAAATAAGGTATTTTCCATTCAAAACTTTTATTTCAACAGTTTCGAACAAAATTACGTCACAAAGTTTGAATGGAAACGCCAACGTTACGTGGTGTTTTGAATTGTGTTTTTTAAAAATCATATTTGAGTACCAACAGAAGCTGCCACACATTGTGAACATAGGCCCATAAACTTATTTTTGTCAATAATTTCTTTTTTTTTTCACAGACGATGGTCCCGACGATTGTTTGATAAACGAACTGAAACGTTGTAGCATCGACTAAATACATATCACTCTTCAATGCAACTTCTTTTTTGATGTGATGAAAAGAGTTTGGGGTTTGCCATAAGGGCAATAGGATTGGGACAATCAGTCGGTGTATTCTACATGCCCAGCCGACTGGGCGGCATACCACACTGTAACCCCTGGTAAGTTTACTTAACGTTCAACTTTAACATACGGGTTTGCATGTTTGTAGGAGGTCACACCAAAATTAAGAATTCTCTTTTCGCCTCTGGTCTTTGAAAAGTAGAGACATTGTCTCTGACTCCTGCCAGGGAAGGGTAAACCCCCATGGCAAACTTATCTACCCTTATCAAGAAATCCTTTTTCTATTTTGTACCCACCTTCCATATATTGCTTGCTCATTGATCACTGTGGATTTTTGTAGCTGTTGGAAAATGTTTCTTTATTCTAATTGGGAAAGGTATGAATCCAACCATTCTCCCTCCAGCTATCGGTAAATAGTAGGACACACTTGTTAGGCAACCTGTCAAGGAGAAGGAGAACTCTGAATTATAACCTGTCAAACTCTGCTTAAGACATTGGCCGTGTGTCACATCCTGTTTGTGCGGAGGGGTTGATAAACACACACACACACACACACACACACACATATATATATATATATATATATGTATATATGGAGAGAGAGAGAGAGAGAGAGAGAGAGAGAGAGAGAGAGAGAGTACACACTGGCTTTGTAGAATTTGTAACAGCTAAATTTAACCTAGATTTAGCATTTGATTAATTTTTTATCGGTTTTGTACTGACTGAAAATAAGTATTTATACAATTTTTATTACATCTTAAAACACAAAATTTACACAGCATTTAGAGCAAACACACGGACATGTTCCCATAAAAAAGTAACAAGCTTGCAGTGAAAATAAACTCACATTAAGAGCAACAAGGGCCGGTTTAGTTCAGTCGGCAGAACACTTCCCATGGTATCGCAAGGCTCCTTGTTCAATACCGGTCCTCGCCAATTCAGCGCATGAGGAGCACAGGGATCTGTGCGGTAAAGTAAGGGGCTGAGGGTAGGTGTGGTGCTCCACCTCAGACGCAAAAACAATCTCCTTGGTCTAGCGCTTGTGAAAAGGGGATAGACACCCTCGCTGTCTGACTGATACCCACAATAGGCCACCCCGTCGATTTGACTTAAGAGCAACAAAATGATATACGAACACATATTCCACTTGTATTTATTGTATATACAAGCAAACATATGCTCCCTCTGTAGGGTGCAAGAATTTAAGTTTTAATGTAATTAAAATATTATATCAAATTAGAAAAGCTAATGAAACTAAATAAGAATGCAGATAAAAAGATTTGAAATAGAGGGGTATAATTGAAAAATAGAACTGAAACTTACTCTTTCACCAGCCCCGTCTTTCATTGTTAAATTTTCCTAATTTAACTATTTAGTTTGAAAGTAAAGAATAAAATTACCGTTATTTCTTCTTGTTAATGGATTTCTTTTACGATTTATACCCGAGATTTTTTCTCATATTCATTAAGATAAAACAAAACAATTAGAAATCAATAATACCAAGCACATATTAATCAAAATCAATTTTTTAATATCAATATGCAAATTAGCCTTTCGTTCACATTGTAAACCGCTATTTTGTTGTATATATAAATACAATTACATGTTATAAGAATGTAGATATGGTCAATAGTATTAATAATGTAAAATATTTTTTATTAATAATTGAGGTTTAACAAAAATAAAATCATGAAGAATGTGACGTAAATAATAAACTGTGATTTGAGTAGTGATATAGTTTCGGTTACAGACAAACAAACACACAATCTCCATTATAATAAAAATATAATGTTATATGTTCTTAGTATGTACAAAGGAGTTAATCTTTACGCTGTGTTGAATAAGAAAGACATACCACATTTTAGAAATATCTGCATTTAATCAGAAACTTTGCAGAATATTAAATATTCTTTGCTTTTTCATTTCGAGTCTCTCATGTTTTCATTTCTTCTAAATTAAGCGAACATTTCCCATGATTAATTAGTCATATTATGGGTTTTGTTTATCGTTACCACCAACCCTGGGAATTCTCACCTACACACACACAAAAAAAAAATCTTCCAATGATAAAGCTTCTTTTCATTCCCTTCTTAATAATAAGTTTATCAGAATCGGGAGTTCAACACAAGATGATTATGAAAGGTGTTCGTTTCTAAAACAAGTAATTTCGATCGAAACATTTCTTGGATTAGATATAATATCATTATAAAAAGTAAACGATTTAAATAAATAGATAAAATTTAAATAAAATTATTAATGAAATTTGTTAAATTTACATATTATTACAAAATAATAAATAAAATTTCTCTGATTTTTAAAAATGGGGTTTGATAATTAGTATTGTTGGATTATTCGGACTATTATCCTCATCTTTATTGTTATATTTACAATACTTCGGCTGGTGTGTCCTCCGGCCTTCTTCGGGTATTTCCTATCGGACTCGGGAGCCTTCTCGAACCCGGGAACCTTCTTTTTGAACTTGGGAACCTTCTTGTCGGAATCGGGAGCCATCACGGAACTTTGAACCCAATCCCTTATTCAATCCACGGGGACATCCTGTTCTCATTCTGTTAACCATTGCTGGGGTACAGGAGTTAAGCTGTGTTAATTATTATTCTATGTTACTGTCGCCCTTGACCAGGATTGAACCTACAGCCTAGATATAACTGTCACTTATAACGGTCTTAACATAACATATTTATCCGCTATTCTTTGTGTATAATTGAATTAATGAATGGAACGTTATTTTTTTTTTCAGAATACAAGATGTATCAAAAAGTACAAAAAATCTCAATAAATTTTTGACACACCTTCTTCGTGTATTTTTATCAATTTTCTGAATCTGTCTCGAATTGCAATCTTTTTAAAATGTCGTATTGCACGTACTTCATGGAATATGAAGATAGTGAGTTTAATTGCAATGTCTATGTTTATAAGTTGGTGAAAGTCTTGAAGATGTGTTTAATTTTATGAACATCTGCATTAAGCTGTTTGATTTTCATTTGCAAATGGGATTTTACTTTTATTGATTTTTGTTGAAATTTCACTGCGTTTATTTTCATTGTGAATTTGGAAATGGATTCTTTTTCTTTAGAATTGTCTTATTAAATATGGCAATGTTGAAAAATGTAAAAGGAAAAAAAAAAACAAAATAAAAAAAAAAAACAATAAGTATTCCACTCCATATAATTTAAATACAAAATCTCGATACTTTTTTGACACAACTTATATATATATATAAAAGTAAAGTAAAGTCGCCGGGGCGGCCTAAAGTCGGTATCAGCCAATCAGTGAGGGAATCTATCCCCTTTTCACTTGCGCTAGACCAAGGAGATTCTTTTTAGCGTCTGAGGTGGAGCGCCACACCTACCATCAGCTCTTACTTTATCCACAGCTCTCTGTGCTACTCATACGCTGAGTTGGCGAGGGCAGGTATCGAACTAGGAACCTTGTGGTTTCTAGCCATATATATATATATATATATATATATATATATATATATATATATATCTTTAGAATTGTTTTATCAAATATGGAAATGTTGAAAATGTAAAAGGAAAAAAACAAAACAATTAAAAAAGACAATTTTTATAAATCGAAATATTGTTCAATATTAGCTATGAATATATCAAAAATATTTTCACTTTAACAGCATATTGTGTTGTTTTCATATCCTTTCATCTATACTCATATATATATATATATATATATATATATATATATATAAAATAACGTTCATATTTTATAAAAAAGTCCGCAAAATGTATTTTGTTCTCAAAACATTTTTTAATTTAAATCTCAATAAATATGTATTAAAACTTTTTTCTGGCGGACCTTCCTTTTTGTAGTGTTTTGTAGTTTTTTTGACACACTTTGCATTCTGAAATTCCATTCATTCTTCACTTCTATCTGGTAGATACCTCTTTAAAATCAATAATTTTTTTACACACATTGTATTCTGAAAAAAAAAATTAACGTTACATTTATTGTTCATATTTATCTTGGTAAATACATCTTCAATCTCAATACTTTCATGACACACCTTATATATATATATATATATATATATATATATATATATATATATATATATACTAGAAAATACGTGACCCGTTGGGTCACCCATTGTGCCCGGGTTAAATTGTTGGAAAAATCACATGATAATATTATTTCGCTAATTTGAGGTTTTCCCAAACTGTCTAAATCAATTATTTAAACTGGAGTACACATTTTCACTTGACCAAAGGAAGAACAAGATAAAGGTCACTTGTTAGTTTAATTTGTAATTAAAGGTAATTAGGATTTTAATCATGAATATCCATGACAATCTTTAGCCAACCCTACCCTATCAATCATTGCTCTCAGGTCCTTTGTACAGCATCCAATATCTGTGCAGAGTTGGTCAATGTACATATTTGCTCGATGGTCCACACTGGCGTGCCTGTGTGCTGGTTTCCATACAAAAATGTCATGAGTTTGTCCTTGATTCTCCAGCAGTGTCCAGCATCAGCACGTTTTTAGCATGTTATGAAATATTTTAAATTAAAGATTTATCTAATCTATAAAAAAAGTTAATTATGTTAAATCAGACATGTATTCCGAATTTTTATTTTTTATTTTTTTTTTACTAACGATTGTTCTCATTTATTTACAGCAGACTATAAAAAATTACTGGAAGGAAAAAAAAAAAAGAAAAAAGAAAAAAAGTCGGTTTCAGCTATGATTTTTCTTAAAAAAGATTGTGCTACAGTTTTTTTAGAGTCATTAACTTAAACAGCAAAAACGCCTTTTGGGGCGAAATTAATTATTTAAAAGTGTATAAAAAAATTAGATATGTAATATTATTTTGATTTTTTTTGTTGATGCCCATTAATCATGAATATCCATATCGTATGAATGCGTCTTGGCCTCCTGCTCTAAAAAAAAACAAACTCTAAGCGGTGCCTGCTGAAAATTCGACCCGTGATACGTATGAACTCCCTAGCTGTTAGAAGGCGTTTTTTCCCGAAAAGTTAATGCGCTTGAAACCAATATTTTGCACCCTAAGTCTTTTCTCGATATGTAAATGTAAATATTTTACTCTCCCTCTCTTTAAAATATGTTAGCTGTTTGAAGGCGTTTTTATCGACAAGCAAATATATATACACCCTCATTTTAAAATCTTTTTATTTGGTATTTTAATTTTATTTTAATTCAAAACAACTGCCACGAATTTTTAAACAAATACAACCGAGTTTGACTTTAACTTTTCGGGAAAACGCCTTAAATGAGCTATAGAATAATAAAGAAGAAATATGGCCAGATAATTTTAAAAATGTAAATATATTTAAGTAGAATTAAATGTAAATGGCAATTAAAGTAAAGGAAAATAATTCATTTACTAAAAGAATAGGTATGAAATTATTAGTGAGACCTATATGGTCTTACTAATAATTTCATTTACCTATTCTTTTAGTAAATAAATTGTCTTTGGTAGCTGAGAATTTAATTTTAATCAACTTATTTTCTAATAAACACTTGATTTGTTTTGTATTAAAAACTGTAGGAAACATAATGCATATTTCCTAAGAAGTATATATTAACATTACCGACAAAAACTTAGTTAACATAAAAAGTTTTTTTTTTTTTTACTCATTTAATTCATACAGTTTTTAATCTCAAAACATCGCAAATAGGTTTGTTGTGAGGTGTGGTTTCGTGTTCCTTGTGGCAGCAGTATTTCTTCGCGCTTAATCTTAGCACTGGGCTCAGCTTCTCGTAGCTAATCTCCCCTAGTCTCCTAAACTGTCTCTATATATCTCCTGCAGTAATACACATATGTAAATGAGATAACACGCCATTGGCTATCTCACTACACCTCCCTGAAACGGAGAGGTTTTATTCCCCTCGTCGATCTATTGCTTCTCCTTGGGGGTGTTCTTCGTAATGGTGACCGCGGTCTCATTTCATCACTACTGGATCCCTGGTATGGCACCTCGGAATCCGACTCGCTTTCATCTATGGGTTCTATAACGTCTCCCCCATATTGGTTTATATCATCGTTTCTTTCCGATTCCTCCACACTCATGTCTTCCTCATATCTATTCCTTAGCTGATCAGTGTGGGCCAGCACACTTCTCTCCTGTGTCGTTATTATAGCGGTGTTGTTCCCTTTCTGCATAATAAAATATGCTTTTTCAGGTTGCGCGTCCTTATTCTTTTTGTACCACATTTTTTCATTAGTCGAAAAAGACATGGTTATGGGAGATCTGATCTATCTTCCCATCAAGGCAGAAGGACTTAGTGTTCTATCAGCATGAGGAATGGATCTGTAACTCATCAAGAGTTTAGGTAGAAAGGATTCTATGGTCTCTCGTGACGGCTCAAATGCTTTTAATCCTAATTTAACCGTTCTAACCATCCTTTCCGCAGCCCCATTCGATTGTAGATGGTAGGGCGGAGTTTTATAGGGTTTACATCCTATCTTCCTCAACCAGGAACATAGACTTTCATCTCAGAATTCGGACGAATTGTCCGATACCAGGGTGCTCGGTACGCCGTTCCTTGAGAATACTGTTCTCAAAATTTGAATGACAGTTGCAGATTTTCTATCACGCACCTGAATAATCTCTGGCCACCCCGAGAACGAATCTACTAAAATCAATAGTAGTCCTACGCCTTTGGCATAGGCATGGTCCATGTGTACTCGACTCCAAGGTTCTTGTTCCTTTGGCCACGAATGAGTCGATTTTTGTGGAAAGTCTTTATTTCCATGCATTTGGGACATTTTTTTTTACATAATCTTCAATGTCACGCGAATATCCTGGCCACCAGCTCTCCAATTTGAGTCTTTTTTGTGTGGCTGCTATTCCACAATGTATATCGTCGTGTACACTTTTAATTATTTCTTTTCGCATTTTTTGCGGAGGTACAACCAAATCTCCGTTACATATAACCCCTCTGTCCATAGTTAGTTTATGTTTAACCTCTTTATAAGGCCTTTCAGCTTTAGAGCAGTCGTTCCATTTATTCCTCTTTATTCTATTCGATATTTTGCTCAGAATAGGGTCCAGCAAGGTTTCTTCTTAAAGCTGTTTAATCGGTATTACATCGGTTTCGACCCAATGTAATACATCTTCAGTGTCGCTTATTTCCTCGTCTTCTTTGTTAAATGCTAATCTGGATAACGCGTCGACATGCAGAATAGTGTTTCCTTTGACGTACATGATATCGAAATCAAAGGCCATCAGCAGTATGGCCCATCTCATTCACCTGGCGGATGTGACCTTGGGTAATTCTTTCCGTGGATTAAAAATGAAATCTAAGGGTCGATGGTAAGATTTTAGTAAAAATTTTCGACCCAATAGAAATTGTCGGGCGCGCTGTGTGCTCCATACTATGGCCAAAGCTTCCTTCTCTATATTTGAGTAGTTTAATTCTGCCTTGGTTAGCCTTCGCGACAGGTACATAATCGGATGATCGTCCTGTGACAATATAGCAGACACAGCATGTTCACTGGCATCCGTAGTTAAAGTTATTTCTTTTCTGGGATCAAAAACTTTAATAACGGGTTTTTCCATAAGTCCTTTTTTTATTTTGTTAAAAGCCGTTTCTTGTTTTTGTGTCCACACAAACTCACTATTCTTTCTTCGTAATTCTGCAAATGCTTCAGTTAAATCTGAATATTTGGGCACATATTTGCTATAAAAATTAGCCAATCCTAAAAACGATTCTAATTATTTTTTGTTGGCTGGGGATGCCACCTGCGATATTTTAATTAATAAATTTGGGTCAGGTGAAATGCCTTCTTTGGATATTTGAAAGCCCAAATAATTTATCTTCTCGCAATTAAATTTGCATTTATCGTAGTTTACGCTCATTCCGGCTTCTTTTAATTTGTTCATAACTCGCTGCGTTTTTTGTTGCAATTCATTTATACTGGTCGCTCCTATTAAAATATCGTCTTGATAAATTATCATATTTTCTACTACTCCATTTAAGACATTTTCGATAGCTCGTTGAAATATGGCCGATGCATAGAGAGGGTGAGAGTAATGCAGAATGACAGAGAGGGACGGATCAGTTTTTGACTTAATTGGTAATTACGACTAATTAAAACCAATTAAAGTGGAATTTTTTCAAACATTACGTAGTCCTAAAACCAATGAATATCTTAGTATATATTTTGTTTCATTAACATAAATAAGAAAAAAGCCTTTAGGAAATAAAAAGTGTTTATCTCAGCTTTAGTAAAATAATAGAAAGATATATATATATATATATATATATATATATATATATATATATATATATATATATATATATATATATTCTCTGTGCACTGATTCTTTTTTTTTTTCAACGTGGGAACACTTTCTGGTTATTTAATGCCGAAGTCAGTTTATAAAGCAGATATATGGTCAAAGAAACTCTTCCTATTCATAATAATTGTTTGCACACACTTATATGCTCTAATGTACACTGCCTTTCACATAATTAACGAGGTAACAATTTTTCATTTTTCAAAAATTTACTTGTCGGAATTCAACAAAATTTTCAAAGTACAATGTAAATAGGCTGTTTAAAAATAGGTTGGCTTTCGTCTTTCATTTATTTCATTTCATTTTAGATGACGAAATCTGAATTATTATTGTTTTCTTTCTATCCGAATTTTTCACCTAAGTTTCAACTCGTGGCTTTTGACAAGTTTGAGAAACAGCCTCAGGTCACCAGGACTCTTCTAAGTATTCTAGTTGATTTTAACAGTGCTTTGGTGGGGATGGTCTCGATTCTTCCTCTGATCTCCGGTTCACCTAGTCTCTTTTACAGGACTTTGAGGACTGTTTCCAAGGGAACCAACTACAATTGGTTTCACTACCATTTTTATGTTCCACAGCTATTTCAGCTCTCTGGCAAGATCAAAGTATTTGTCTATCATTTCGTGTTCTTTTATTTTCACTCAATGAATCATAGTTAAACGTCACAAGGCCGGTTTATTTGGTCTATCGCTAGCGAAAAGGGAATTGACTCCCTCATTTTCCGGCTGATACCGACAATAGGCCACTCCGTCTACTTTACTTACTTTTTATCAACTAAGTTTTCCTTACTCTAAGAACTAAGGTACGTTTAAATTGGACATAATGACACATTTATGAGTCACCTAGAAAGAATCGAAGTCACTTCAGAGCAGTCTAAGTTTTGGTACCGAACATATATGTCAAAAAGTGGAAGCGCATGGTGTCATGGTTAAAGTCATGGGAAATGGACTCGTCACCCCGAGTTCAAATCATGGATGTGGTAATTGCGTTTCACTTAGCGTTAATACCCTTGGGAAAGGTATGAATCCTACTCTCCCTCAAGCTATGGATAAATAGTAGGGTAGACTGGGATCTTTAACCTTGGTTAGGCAACCGGTCTAGGGGAAAGAAAACTTTGAATTCAAACCTGTTGAACTCCGCTTAAGAAATTGACCTTATGACACACTCACACACACACACACACACACACACACACATATATATATATATATATATATATATATATATATATAAATTGAAATAATTCATAATGAATATCTTCATTTGTTTTAGAAAATGCATGTCATCTTATCATTGTTTTTATTAACTTTAGCTTTTAACACAAATAATCAAGTCATTTTATAATTCAATAAACAATATACAGTTCATTCAAATGTGTCATATGGAAATCTAAAAGATTGCAATGGAATTATGAGAATAATAATTGATTAGAATAATTTTATTTTGTTATTGTCAAAAAGAACTAGAATAGTTAAATTACAAAAATACTAATAGTACCTTGTACTCGCTTGGTTATCTCATTTTAGGAATGAAGCTGCTTCCTTTAGAGGGACCAGATTTGACAATATCACATTTTTTTAAGGGGACCCCCACTCTTTTCGTTTAGTACCTGGATTTTGATCTCTCAGATGTATAAGTAGAATAGAGTGATCTACTCTTGTCAGATAAAGTAAGTAAAAAGTAAGCCGTCGGGGCGGCCTAATGTCGGTATGAGCCATACAGCGGGGGAGTCTATTCCCTTCTCACTAGCGCTAGACCAAGGAGATTATTTTAGCGTCGGAAGTGGAGCACCACACAGCTCCTCACTTTACTGCACAGATCCCCGTGCTACTCATCCGGTAAGTTGGCGAGGGCCGGTATCGAACCTGGAACCTTGTGATTTCTAACCCGGCTCTCTGGTCAGATAAAGAGTATGAATAAAACGGTAGAAGCGGCCATTTGCAATTCAGCTCTCGACCTTTAATCACTTCTGACCACGTCTTTCGTACTTTAGACTAGGTATGAGCCAAATAGAAAAGATCAAAGTCAGTTCAGAGAATTAAATACTTTTCAAGACGTGTGTACCAACCATTATAAAACGACGAAATGCAGTAATAAATCATTTTTCAATTCATTAAACGAAAGTTTTATATCAGTGTGCTGTTTTTTTCTACTCAGTCAAATGAAATGAAACTTATATTTTCTTTTCATTCTTTGCAAAACTCAGTCTGGTTTTATGTTAATCTCTCTTAGACAATTCCCTAAGCCGCATTCGTTATACAAGACACGTCAGAATTCTTTGTTTTGCTCATTTACTTCTTTTCTTATCATATAAGTTTCATTGCATTCAGTTAATTGAAACAGGAGATGTGTCTTTTGTTTAATTCTACATGCATAAATGAAAGAATGCTG
>CM042138.1:90431697-90466697 GCA_023376005.1 Doryteuthis pealeii
AATTATTTTCAGAATACAAGTTTTGTCAAAAAAGTACCAAGTTAGGTTAACTAAAAAGTTTATAAATAAATACCTACAATTTTGTGTAAAATGTATGTGTAAAATATTCAAAATAATTATTTGATTAATAATTGATAGATGTATTTTTTGTGGGGGACAAAACTAAACTTCCATTTTGAATTGTTTTATCGTATTTACTCCTTTAATAAATTTGATGATATTACTTAGTTATGACATACAAGGTGTGTCAAAAAGTATCCATTCATTAATTTTTATCAGAATACAAGGTTTGTCAAAAAGTACCAAGTTTAAAGCTGTATTTACCAAGATAGAAATGAAGAATGGATGGAACGTATTTTTTTCAGAATACAAGGTGTGTAAAAAGTACAAAAAATCTCGATACTTTTTGGACATTCCTTTTATGCCGACAACATTTTTGATTTATTCATTGTTGATGGGTTATTATTATTTTTTTTTCAAGACTCATTTTTAAATCTATGTAAAACGTAGATGGGGCACTAACAGGTACTACCAATCCGGGTCAGAGTGGCCCTCGAAGTAATAGCAATAAAAGAGTACTCCAAACTTTTAAGAGCTCTAGAACTGGAACCTCACCACTAGATGCAGTTTAACATCAAACCCAGGACCCTAAGACCCTCAGTCACCTCCTGTATATGAAAAAAAGTTTGGGGGGTTGCCATAATAGCAATACAGTCAGGTCAATCATGTAGTTACTAAGGTTTGACGTGGCCAATCGATTTACCGACCGCCCGTCTAGCCTAAGTAAGAGCCAAAGTGGAGTGCACTACTTAATCACCAGGATTCCGTCATTAAACATCACAGGTCACCACCAACGACCAACAGGTGGCCCGAATGGGGGTCTTACCCTCTGCAATCGGAGTATTTTATAACATATAAAGGGCAGATTGTGTGTATTTATGTATGTATGTCCAGAGCAAACTATGAAAATAAAATAATTAATAACAAAGTAAATATATATATGCACACTCATTATCATCAGATTATATACTTTTTGAGCAAAAATAATTAAGATTTTTTTTATATTCGTGAAGTTAATTAAAAAATAAATTTTAAATGATAATCATTTTTTTTGTATTTGAGATTTTAAATAGGTGACATTAATATTACCTTACAGAGTGTCTGGATCAACGCAAGTTTTATTTTTACATAGGGACTTTAATGGGGGGTCCTGCGAGGGTCCAACTCGCGATTCAACTATAATGGATCTGCGAGACTAGATTTTTTAACACCCTCCCACACCTCTACCCAGGCGACGCCGGGTAGCCGCTTCTAGTATTTACTATAAAGACAATAATATACAGCATATTTTATTGGCAAATATTTATTCTACAATAACTTTTGAACGTTTGAAGAAATTCTTCCCAAGCTTTTGCTTGAGAACAATATTGAAGTAACTCTTTGAAACTGCACTTCTTAAAGAATATTAAATAATGTTATCATAATTGCAAATTGAAACTTACATTAAAATCAAACACATCTAGTTGGCTTTCCATTAATACAAGTTTCATCTTAAAATATTATCTTTGATCTTATCAAGTATGACTAGTAGACTATAAAAGTTGATAAAATACAATTTGCAAATTTCTATCTATATTTTGATGACATAAAAGTCTACTCAAACTTTGATGTTTACCCTTGGGAACAGAGCGACCCGCGCTTTGATTTTTTAAAAATGTTTCCTGAATAAATTAGAACGTGGAGCGGTTGAATGTAACCGTTATCGTCGTAGGAAGTGGAGTCGGCTACCAGAGTTCAAATCCTGAACAGAGCTGTTTGCATTTCACGGGGAGTTCCAGGGCGTAATGGATAACGTTCTGGTCTGCGACATCGTAGTAAGTTCGAACTCCAGTCACGCTAATACGTTCTTCTACAATGATAGATTTAGCATTAGATAACCCACGAAGGTTTGTATGTCATTAGACAAAGAAGCCAAACTGAACTTGTATTTCACACAGCACTAATCTCCTGGGGAAAGGCATGAATCCAACAATTCCATATCCAGGTACGAGTTAAAAGTTTGACAGACTGGGCTCTTTAAATTTAGTATGATAGCCGATCTTGGAAAGGAATGGAACATTTCAGGCAATTCCTGTTTAAGACACGTGGCATGATAAGTGCCCCCCGGATAAACCAGGTTTCGCCCTGTCGACTGGAACAGTACAATACACAGACTGCACCTATGCAGAGGGATAAAATTCCCTCTAACGAAGCCACCTGTTCACCGTAGGTGGTGACCCCTGATGCTTAAGGACGGAATCTTGATGACTGAGCATTCCATAACATGCAATACACTTCTTTGGCCCGTACTTAAGCTATACGAGCGGTCAGAGATGCCCTCTTAAATCCTTCGGCTGGTCATGTCAAGCCCTAGCACCTATATGATTGTCCCAACCCTATTGACCTTATGGCAAATTCCGATTCGTTTTATCATATATGTGCTAGAAAGAGTTGGCTCAGGGCCTTAGTGTCCTGGGTATGACGTTATACTGCGCCTTATTGGGATGTTCCAATTCTGGAGATCTGGGGAATGTGGAGTACCCCTTCATCACCATTACTTCTAGGTCCACATTGACGCAGAGTGGTAGTACATTTTAGAGACCCATCAAGGGTTAAATAGAAATAAAATGAGTTTTAAAAATGGACTTTGAAGAAAAGTTGGAAAAGAATTGAGTTCCCATCAAGAATGAATCAAACAAAACCTCTTCGACATAAAATAACCCAACAAGTGTTGACATGCCGTAAAACCCAACTAACCAACCAACCAACCAGCCACTACCATAATTGCGAATGACAGTTACATTTGTGTTTTGGGGCAAAGGATTTTTTGATTGATTTCAACGATACGTCAACCCATCGAGGATTATTTTATGTCGATAATGTAGGTAATTCTCATAGTAAGTTTTTATTTGTAATTTTTTGTATTGTTGTTTCATAGGTTTTTGGCCACAATAAAATGACATTAACTCCTATCAAATATTTATGATTTTCAAACATTTATTTGAGATATAAATAAGATCCCAACATGGTTTTTGAAGGTTCCTGTTTTCTAACAAGACGGAGATAGTTATTGTAAAGTGTCGATCCCCCGACGTAAGCGGCAAAGAATCGCCTGTGCCTTACACGAAAGCCTCGAACGGCACGAGACGTAATTTGCAAGGCGGCTGGATGAGCCGTAATAAAAACAGGCAGTCGCTCACACTGGGGCAGAATGAACAAGGCGGTGGAGGGAGAAAGTGGTGTTTATTGTTTATCTGGCCAAGAACTTGATTTGTCGAGTGGGTTGACGAGCGAGTGTAGCGTAATTTCTTATGATCTACGGGGAATTTGGGGACTGAAAAGAAAACGGTAGTCGGATTTCTGGAGAAAGAGAAGAAAAAGAAATAAGAACAAAGAGAGGTTAAAGTTTGGAACGGTAAACACACAACAGGGGGCCAGCCATTGACCAACCAATGACCCTGGTTCTACACGCAAAAAAAAAAAAATAAAATAAAAAAAATAAATAAATAAAGACGGAAGTCCCGGTTTCTGCGGAGGAACGGAAGTGGATGTGACCTTCCCCCCACCCGGGACCACAAACGGAAGTAAAGAAAATTCATCCTCTTTCTCGCCGGACCAAAGGAGGGTCGGACGCGTTTGTTGGAGATCGGTCGTGACATATCTAGGGGGGGTGCAAAGAACAGCACGCATGAACGTGATTTAAGATAGATCAGTTCGACCTTACTCTTTCACTCTCCTTCTTTCTGAAAGAACTCTCGAGCCTAGAAATAAATAAACAACCCCTTTGTGACAATACCACTTCGTATGTTGTTTCTTAACTAACGACGACCACTACTACTAACGACTTCTACTACAACTTGACCTTGGCCCTATGCAACACGAGAAATTAACGGTTGGACTTTCATGTATCTTCCCACATTGCGTCACACTTAAAAAAGCCATATAGGCTGGGGCTTTAGGATACACCGGCTACATCACAGCAGAGAGGTAACCCCCTCAATGGGGCCACTTGTTGGCCGTTGTTGGTGACCCGTATTGGAAACCTAGTGGTTGGGGAGTCCATAACATGCAACATTCCACTTAGGCCTTTATTTAGGGTAGACGGTCTGTTAGAGAGGCACCCTCCGATCATTCGGCTGCTCACATCAAATCCTAGCACTTATACAATTGTCCCAACCCTACTGCCCTTATGGCATCCCCCAACTCTTTTTATCATATCTTAATGTTCCGGGTATGACATTAAACTCTTTCTGATGGTGAAGTTCTAATTTTGGATCTGTGGGGAATGCAGAGTACCTCTTTATCATAACTATTCCCAGGTCCACTCTGAGACTGAGTGGTAGTACCTGTTAGGGCAATCGGGTTGGGACAATCCTATAGGAGCTAGGGCTTGACATGACCAGCAGATTTATCGGAGAGTGCCAAGGATCAAAGTAAGGATCAAAGTGGAGTGTTGCATGTCACGGACTGTTCATCCACCAGGATTCCGTTCTTAAGCATCACAGGTCACCACCCACGGCCAACAGGTGGCCCAATTGGTTCTTACCTCTCTGCAGTCGGTGTATTCTAAATCTCCAGTATACAGGGCTTATTTTAAGTCTGACGCGATATGGGAAAAACATGGAGGCATAACGTAACCATCACTTGTAATCCTCACTCAGCCCTCTGCAGATGCGCATTGAGTGTATTTCAAAGCCCAGCAGACACAGTAAAGCATTTGTTTTGTAAATGCGATGAGTTTACGTTATTTTGTTAAATATCATGCGAGAACGTTAAAATGCAAATTACACACTTTTTAGGCCTTTCTGAAAAATGTGCCGTTGAATCTAAGCAATGGATCACAGAAACTTCTGCTACCGGTTGCAGCAGGTGCGATAACGTGATGAGAATATTTTAGAATGTTTAAAACGGATATTTCCAGCTGAAGGAAAAAGAAGAATGTCGGGAAAAAAATCTTGGAAAACTGAGAAATTGGAAGAACATTTTAAAAGAAAAGAGAAAATAATTCTTAAACTTGCTGATATAACTATAACTACCACAGGGAAGTGCTACTCTATGGCTGCACCACTTGGCCCTCTGACGAAGCGCCAAAAGAATAAGTTAGAGGGGAGCTGCACAAGAATGCTGAGTGCGATTTTAAACAAATC
Source organism: Doryteuthis pealeii (assembly GCA_023376005.1). Taxonomy (NCBI): domain Eukaryota; kingdom Metazoa; phylum Mollusca; class Cephalopoda; order Myopsida; family Loliginidae; genus Doryteuthis; species Doryteuthis pealeii. The sequence goes on from CM042138.1 coordinate 90,436,884, forward strand.
GTAATAGTAATATCCACAGAAAGTGATGTTAATACACGAATAGGGAAGGCATGGTCTGCTATAAACAGATTATTAGTTATATGGAAATCCGATCTCGTTGACAAGTTAAAACGACAGTTCTTCCTAGCTGTGGTTGTGTCAGTGATTCTGTATGGCTGCACCACTTGGAAGCTAACGAGGTTCCTGGAGAATAAACTGCATAGGAGCTGCACAAGAATGCTGCGTGTGATCTTAAACAAATCGAGGAAACAACACCCCACGAGAATGAAGCTGTATGGCCACTTGTCCCCTATCCTCCAAACCGTCCGAGTGAGACGAACAAGACATGCTGGATAAGCAAGGACGAACTCATAAGCGACGTTCTCCTGTAGAAGCCAGCAGATGGAAACGCCAGTGCGGGCCGTCTAGCAAAGACTTACATTAACCAGATCTGCACAGATACTGAATGCTGAGCAGAGGACCTGCCGAGAGTAATAAATGATAGGGACGGTTGATGAGAGATTTTTGTGTACCCATCTTTCTTTACTTACTTTCTTCTATTCTTCTTCTAACGTCTATTCTAGTGTCTGTACTTCGTCTTGGCGGTCGGTCGCACTTAACTAATTTCTTCTTCTAGATCAGTCTTGTTACCAAGACATTCATTAATCACAAAACCGTGATATTTTCTTAAGCTTTTATTTACTTAACTAAACATTTCATGTAACTAACTAAACATCTGACTAACATAGCGCGCGTATGCAGTGAGTTCCAGTTAAGGCAGTACATCTCTGCCTGACGTCCAAACTGAAACTGAGGACCCAACCAGGTCCCACGTGACTTCACGTATTTCGCGGGCTTTCTGTACTATTCCATGGAAAGTCCCGCCCGTGATATGAAAAGGGCCATCCCTTTAGAAATACAGGGGATTGACAATAATCTTATACAACCGCATAGATTATGTAACAAGATTATCATTGATATCCAAGCTGCTAGCACGACATGATGATGATAAATCTGGCTGAATCGTTAGCGATGAATTAGTTTCACCATTTGAAAGACGTATTGGGCCAATAGTTACTACCGTGTTTCCTCGAAAATAAAACAGGGCTTATATCAATTTTCACTCCGAAATATAACACTAGGGCTTATTTTCGGGATATGTCGAGAGTATTTACGTCGCATGATGTGATTGTGAAGAATGCTTGTTTATTTAATCTTTCAGCCGCTCTCAAGTAGGGCCTTTTTTTTTTTTTTAAAGGGGAAGGCTTATATCAAAATCATCCTAAAAATCACGTAAGGTCTTATTTTGCAGGTAGGTCTTCTTTTCTGGAAAACACGGTACCACTCCAGGTTAGATTGGACCTAGAATGATTTCAATGAAGAGATACTCCACATTTTCCATAATTCTAAAACTTGTGTCTCACCTACTGGATACAGTAGAGAATTCTACCCTGGACACTAGAGAGGGCGGGGGGAGTTAAAGATTAGGTACCAGACATGTATGCCAAAATGGAGGATCTCCTTAAGGATAGGCTTTGATATTGTAAAAAGTACCTGTTACCTGTAAGGAGGGTGGGGTTCATTTCTAATGTGAGGTAAGCGGGCAAGTACCGGATACTATTAGTTTTTTTTATTGTAATTTAACCATTGTAGTTCTTTAAGAGAATAAAAATAAGATTATTCAAATCAATTATTATTTTTATAACTCTATTAGATTTCCATGTGCCACAGGTGAATGAGCTGTCTTTATTAAATTATAAAATGATTGATTAGTTAAGTTAAATGTTAAAGTTAATAGAAACAATCTCATCGTGAAATGCATTTAAAGATTGAAATAGTTTAATATAGATTATTATAATCTATCTATCTATTTATCTCTCTCTCTCTCTCTCTCTATATATATATTATATATATATATATATATATATATATATATATATATATATATATATATAAATTATTTATATTATATCTACATCTAGATAATGTTATGCTTAAGTAATAGGTACTAGGTACTTTTTATTCTATAACAAAAAGGTACCTCCACTTTTCGTTGTACATGACCGGTACCTAAACTTTGCCCCCCCCTGCATTGGGTGGGGTGAGTCTTACCCTCTGCAGAGTTTTCATTTGGCGTATTCTAAGCTCCACCAACAGGGCGAGTGATTTATTGATGAAAGTGGGAGACATAAAGGCAACAAATCAGAAGCCGCCCTCACCCCTGAAAACACTATAACGGCATCCTGTAGAAGTCAAAAATTTCCCATTTGACACATTGGAAGACTAAATACGCTCGCTTAAACTTACAACTGATTGGATTCTGAATCTTTAATACAATAGAAAAAATGTAACAGCACTCTGCAAATAAAAACAAATATATACCGTATTTGATGGCATATAGGACACACTTTTTTTCCCAAAATTTTGGCTCAAATATTTTACCTACCCTAAACTCCAAATTGCTTTTATGCAGCTATGTTTCTGCTTGTGTAAGTCACAGCTAGACTGTTTTCAACAATATATGCTTAAATACACTAAAAACTGTTTTCCTGAATCTGCCCTGCAGATGAGGCTGCATCTTATATGCTCGGGCGTCTTTTATGCCGTCAAATACAGTAAGTTGGTTGGTTGGATCTTATGGCATGTCAACCCTTGTTGAGTTATTCTTTTGCCGAAAACAATTCGTTTTATTCATTCTTAATAGGTATTTAAAATTCTGTTTTTAACCTCACATTTTTTAAACATAATTTCTAGACCTCACCTTTTCTATTTAACCGATAAATAGGAACCTAAAGGGTATTTCCACACCGAGCCAGGGTAGACCTGGGAGTAATGGTAATGGAGGTTACTCCGCACTCCCCAGAGCTCCAGAACTCGAGCTTCACCATTAGATGCAATTTAATACACTAGATGAGCGTTAACACCAGTCACATGCTGACGAAAAAGATTATCACAGAGATGCCTCTCTATTCCATATAAGCAGGCTCCGAATGTACCTGCCTGTTCACAAATCTGTGAGTCCAGACCGAAGCTGGGTTGCCACTGCAGTGTTTCTAGATAATAACAGCTGCAACGCTACTTTTCCCTTTTGATAGATAGGCCATATAGTTTTAAAATAATCAAATACTGGCGTAATTTGATCAAATATACTACTTTAAAATATTATTCATGCTATTGGTGATCACCTGTGCAGTTCATATAACTGTAGAATCAATTACCGTGATCAGCAATTTTCTGTCCTACACAAGGGTAGGTCGAACCTCCATCTTTACATCCTTGAGGCTGTCACAATCTTTTTGCACTGCCCGGCCTTGTGTAGGGAAAGACGATTGAAAGATTCCCTGGTATTATTCGCTTGTGATGTTGTTGCGGAGATTGGAGTAACGTGAAGGGATTCAACATTTTTTTCGTCCCTTCTTGTTGCTCCAACATTGATATTATCTCATCGTTTTTACTCAATATATACACTTTGACTTTTAAAAGATCTACCGGTTGTAAGCTTTTGAAAATGCACCGGTCGAAAGGGCTTTTAAGTCTCCATTTTCCTTTTCGCCTCTTTTAAACCTCCCGTTTAAATAGCTGATCATAGTTTAATAAAAATATTATATTATTCAAATCTTTGGATAGAATTAGTTTTTATTTTTAAAGGATAAGGTTAGGTTTATTACTATAAATGTTTTCGGAGGGGAAGTCGACCGCCCGTCTAGCCCAACCAAGGGTGGAAGTGGGGTATGGTATGTCACAGAACTACTTGTAGACGGGACACAGATCACTCAGCCAACACAATACTGTCCTCAGGCATTACGGGTCGCCAACCACAGCGAACAGGTGGCCTTATTGGGGATGGGTCTTATTAGAAGGCACAGTCGGCCTATTCTACAGCCCCAGCCGACAGTGCCAAATGTTTGAAAAAATGTTTACATTTCCATGAGAGATTCCAAGAATGTGTAGGAGATTCGAATAATGTGTTGATAGGGAGAGGGTCATCTGTTGAATGTTTAGAATTATATAATAAAGGTCCCTCAAAAATGTTGGTTGGTTGATTGATTGGTTGGTTTTCTGTATGTCTTTGGGTTTTTTTTGTTTGTTTTAAAGCATATCAACCTCAGTGGAACATTTAATGTGGACAAAGTTTTGAAATAAATTCATTCTTAATGGATACTCAATTTTTTTTATAAAGAATTTTTTCTATTTAACTCATAGATGTGGTCTCTCTCTCTCATACACACATCTCAGACACACCTCACGCACAGACACGCACATATATGTCTATATATCTCACATTTTCATTTAAGAATTTGACATAACCTTTTCTCACAGTGAAAGCCCCATTAAGAATTTAGTAAATTTTATTTTTGTCATTATTTGTCTATACATATATAAATGACAGTTGGTATGTATGTATGCATGTATTTATTTTTTGAGAGTGAAAGAATTGGGCATGAAAGGGATACATCTGTCATATTGGAGAGAACATGGAGGGTTGGAAATGTCAAACATGTGTTTTCTGTTTTCTAAGGTTGGATATGTCCATCATAGGAAATCTCATCAGGGACAATTTATACAAACTCCAGGAAAAAAAAACAATGTATCTTGTGCAATCTGTAACAAAATCTGTAAGTTAGCGTCTGGTCTTAAGAGACATATGATGGTGCATAAGCATCACATTTTATTATCTAATCCATCTGATACAACGAGAAAGACGTCCTTCCTATGTCCTATTTGCACCAGACTTTGTGGAGTGGATCTGCAGCGAGTTTGATGAGACATTTGAAAGCTAATGATAGGAAAGGTTCTGGTGGTAGAGTTATAGGATTGTGAGGAACAACAGTGAACTGTAAATATTATGCTATTGCTATGTATGTATGTCCGGATGAAACTATGAAAATAAAACAATTAATGACAAAGTAAATATATATACACTTTCTCTATCAGCAGAGCTTGATTTTTCTGTCAATATAACAAAGATATTATTTGTATTCGTAAAGATATTTAAAATTTAGCATTTGAATAGTAAGAGAAGGGGAAGTCCTTGATGGCGTTCGTGATTACCACAAAAAACAAACCAATGATGGAAGACCAAATCAATCAATGGATCTGCGAGACTAACTGTTTTATCCCTGTTTCTTCCCAGTTTCTAGTATGAAATAAATTTGGACTAATACAAGCAAATAGTAGCGAAGAGGGATTAGATATGTCATTTACTGTTGTGGGGGTATTAAGTGTCAGAAATAATGACAAACGACTGGTGAAAGTTGATACAATTGTATTGAACAAAGAAAGTAGAATTTACAGAAGGAAAGTGAAGTTACGTCCGACAATACAGTCTAGAATTGAATCGTGTCGCTTGTTCTTCAAGCTACAATTGTCTTTGCTACTTATAGTAGTAGTAGGATTATTCCATTATGCAAATAGGTTATATCACCTATAACACCCCCCTCCTAAGATTTCACTCCACAGGAGTCTTAATATTTTTTTCCTCCTGGGATTTATGTCAATAAAATCCGTCGCCCTCCGTTTTCTTGAAGAACGGTGTTGTTGAGGGTCTGCTTGTGGAGTAGGTAAACTAAATGTGACATATATGACATTTACAAATGCCAGTTGGTGGAAGAAAGACGAGTTGACTGTTCAATATCTCTTCTGGTGGGTTGGTGTAAGAATATATGGTCAATTTTGAACCCCAGAGTAATAGCAATAAAGGGGTACTCCACACTCCCCAGAGTTCCCGAACTGGATACTCACTATAAGATTCAGTTCAATGTCATACACAGGGCACCCCTTGTTGGGGGTACATGTTATGTAATGGATAAACATAGCCTATAATTTTGGCAAGGAGGTTTTAAAATGGAATATAACTGAGAATTTGATAGAGTCATATGAACCGAGGCTTTCATTGCCTTAGAGAATCACAAGACCAGGCGACTGTGGAAAAGAAGAATGATAAAGTAGTTGTTTTGAGCCCGGGTGGCATTTCTGGATATAAGTTTATTTACATCTCTGCTTCTCCCCCAGGTTTCGTACGATAAAGAATGTATCGGAATTCAGGGTTAAAAAATCAGAGAGAGAGAGCGAGAGAGAGAGAGGGGGTAGGGCGCGGAGAGTAGTAGGAGGGAGAGAAACAGAGAGAACAGAGAAAGAGAGAGAGGAGAAAGAAATATATATGTATATATACACACACACACACATATATATATATATATATATATATATAGAGAGAGAGAGAGAGAGAGAGAGAGAGAAAAGACGGGACCCGGAAAGAAACCCGATGAGAGGAATAGAAACGCAAAGAGGACAACACAACATACAGTTAGTATATAATAAACCACACCGACTGGGTGGTATATATATATATATATATATATATATATATATATCTTGTACTTGGGGTCCAATTGTTCTCGTTGTAAATGACAGTTTTGTAAATGAAAAAGTTAGTAACTGTATATGTTCAGCGTTATATTTTTTGAAAATACAGTTTCAAACTTTTTATGAATATTTTTCTAACTCCTCTTATTTACAAAACATCCATCAATTCCTTCACCCCATAATCTATCCTGAAGAAGGTTTAAACAAACCGAAACGTTTAAGTGTCGATAAATAAATTCATCTTATTTTTGGAACACTTCGTTTTTCAAATTTCTTAATATTGTCGGATTTATTTCCATATTTACTCCCATATATATATATATATATATATATATATATATATATATATATATATATTAGATTATGCTACTACGTTTTCATTGTAGCAGCATTAGTAGTTAATACAAAAACTGCTCAGTATATTTTGTAAAGTATAGAGCATTTATGGTTGTTGAAAAAGGTTTTTTTTCTCTACTACAGTTTCGGTGTTCAAGATAGACTTTCTTCAGGAGAACTAAAAAAAATTAGGTTGACACATTTTATATATACTTATCAGTATGGGAATTAGTCTCGTTTAGAATTATTTTGATTTCTCTTTCTCTCTTTTAATTATTTTGTATAAACTTTATTTTCTAAATCTAGTCATTTTTTCTTTGAAGTCAAAAATTGTTGTCTGTGAATTTACATGTCTCCTTCATTCAGGCAAAAGTAATTTGGAATTCTATGTCTCCCCCCCTCTCTCTCTCTCATATATATATATATTATATATATATATATATATGCATGCCATACTGATCTTTAACACTAGATATTTAAAAAAAAGTAAACTATGCATTTTTAGCGAGTTCATTTAAAAAACAGATCAAAGCAGAAATATTTTTCGGTAAAAAAATCGGTTAACTTAAAAGTATATATATATATATGTGTGTGTGTGTGTATAATGTTTTTTATTGGTCACTATGTTTTTTGATTGAAAATACAATTATGTGGGTGTTTTTTTTCTTTGTATATGTGCACGTATGCGAACCTATATTGCTTTCATAGATATCCTTAACTTTAACCTTCCTTTGATGTGCCCAATAAAGTACGCCCACGGACGAAATTACAAAAGAGAAGCTGATGAACAGAAAACAATTCATTAAAAGACGCCCGCAATTGTTCTCGAATTAAATTTGCATTGAATCAAAAAGAAAGTTTTTCTAATGATCGAGATTTGTGGATAATATTAGAATGAAGAATCTCTTTGGCGTTGGTTCTCTTATTCAAAAGGAGTCTGAAGAATATCAGATTATTTTTCGGTATACAGTGGAGAAAATAAGTATTTCACCACCTGCTGATTTTCTGAGTTTGCCACCTTACAAAAATAGGAATGGTTTATAATTTTCAGGGTAGGTCCGTCTTGAAAGTGTGAGATAGAATAAAAAAAAAAAATAGAAAATCACATTATATCAATTTTTGAACATTTATTTTATTTCATTAAAAAAAAAGTATTTCACCCTATAGCAAAATATAACTTAGTACTTGCCACCTTACAGAAATAGGAATGGTGTATAATTTTCAGGGACAGGTCTGTCTTAAAATTGAGAGATAGAATATAAAGATAAGAAATTTAGAAAATCAAATTATATTAATTTTTGATCATTTATTTGTATTTTCTTTAGATAATAAGTATTTCACCCCATAGCAAACTATAACTCAATACTTGGTGAAGAAACCCTTGTTGACAAGTACAGCAGCCAGGCGTTTCCTGTAGTTGGTTACCAAGTTTTTACAGATCCCAAGAGGGGATTTTGGCCCACTCGTCTTTGCAGATCCTCTCAAAATCCTTAAGGGTTGTAGGTTGTTGTTCGGAAACCGAAAGCTTCAGCCCCCTCCACGGATTCTCTAAAGGATTAAGGTTCGAAGACTGACTAGGCCACTCCATTACCTTAATGGGCTTCTTGTTGAGCCACTCCTTTGTTGCCTTAGCCATATGCTTTGGGCCATATTCATTCTGGAATACCCAACCACGACCCATCTGCAGTGTCTTGGCTGATGCAATGAGGTTTTCACTCAAGATTTCCCTGTACTTGGCCCCATCCATCTTTCCCTCGACCCGGTGTTGTCATCCTGTCCCGTTAGCAGAGAAACAGACCCAAATCCTAATGTTTCCACAACCATTCAAAATGGTTGGGATGGTGCTCTTGGGTTCCAAGTCAGCTTTTTTCCCTTGATGGTTATATAAATAGCAGGACCTGTGGATATAAAACAGTATGATAATTTAATTATTACGATGTTTGATATGTTTACTTTAGAGCTATTGCCAAATGTTTCAATATTTACGAAGTATGATAATCTAGATTTATCTCTCTCCCACTCTTTTTTCTCTCTCCTTCTTTTTATCTTTTCATTATGTTCGATTGAAACGAATTAGCGATATCGCTCCCGCGCGCTCACCCTCTCTCGCTATCTTTCCCCTTTCTTTCTTTCTTATCATATTTTTTCTATTTATCATGTCCTTTGTCTTACCTTTCTTTCTTCATAGTAAAAACGGAATGGTCTATTATTCATGAAATACGAATTAGGTGGATAATCGATACCAGATAATCAGGATATACATTTCATGTTAGACGATTTGGACGGTCTCATTTTTAACCAAAGGGTGTTGCAAGATGATAACGGTCGGAAGATTAAGGAACAAGTGTATTGATATATAGATATAAAATCCTAAAATATTCCGTGGGCTAACATCAAGCTAAATGACAATCGAGAGTGTCTATAAATATAGTCTATATATATATATATATATATATATATATATATATATATATATATACACAAGATGTGTAAAACACGTATCGAGACTTTTTGTACTTTTTGACACACCTTGTATTCTGAAAAAATTAATGTTCCATTCATCATTCATTTCTATCTTGGTAAATACAGCTTCGAACTCGGCCCTTTTATGACACACCTTGTATATTTACCCAACCCCTTCGACCGAATGGGATGCAACAGCAGGTGAATTTCTTGTGGAGTTTAACAGGTTTTAATTCAGAGTATTCCTTCTCCTAGACTGGTGGTCATAACAACCAGTCTGCTCTACTATTTACCCATACTGTTGGGATGATAGTTGTCTGCATATTTTTCCCTAAGGGTATTAGCCCAATGTGAAATGCAAAATGTATCGTCCAGGATTTGAACTCGGTCCGCTGTGTCCATTTTCAACGACGATAAACATTAGACTTTGAACAAATACAATGGATTAAATTTCCCATCTTAGATGTAATTCTTTATTACCCAACTAAAACTTCTAACAAATCAAGTGTAATATGGAAATTTTATCAGTGGAGAAACTCTGACGTAATAAATTCCGAATGTGAGAACTATTTAGGCCATAAAAATAAGGCCTTGCTCTAAAAGTTTTGAATACTCCGCTATTTAATGCTGAATTCTTTAAGCTCGTTACCATAATCAAGTAGAGAAGAATTGGCTTGCTATAAAGGAGAACAATTGAGGTTAAACTTAGAAAGTTGTAAACAAAGATAATTCAACCGATAGATAAGTGTCATTTCTATTATAAAAGGGGACAACTTTGAGAAAATAGGGAAAAAAAAGAAGAAAAAGCAAAAAACAAAGAAAAAAAAGAATGTTAACCTTGAATTAATTTGATGGGAATAAAAACAAGGCTCACTATCGTGCACTATTGTTCGTCATATGATGTTTTTTTTTACTGTTGGGAATGGACGTTTTTCAATAAGTGTAATAACTTTTCAGTTTTGACCCCCCCCCAAAAAAAAAATCGCAACAAAATCGCATAGATGTCAGTAGTCTCCTATTTGTTATTGGTTATTTGTTTGGGTCTTATGGCATGTTAACCCATTGGGTCATTTTATGCCGAAGGCGTTTGCTTTATTCATTCATGATAGGTACTCAATTTATGAAAACTCTTAACCCATAGATGGAACCCTAGCTACTGTGGGGATTTCAATAGAATAAAATAAAATCAAAATTAAATAAATAAATAAAAAGTTCTGAGCGTCTGGACTCTGGCGGCCAGAGTTAATGGTCTAATCAATAAAGTCTTCATCTATACTTCGAAACAGTTGGGTCTTTTTATTTCTCTTCGTCTTTTCATTTCATATTCCCTATAGTACAACCACTCTGGGTCAGAGTGGACCTGGGAGCAATGATGATAAAGGAGTTCTCCACATTTCCCAAACCTCCACAATTGAAACTTCACCATCAGATAGAGTTTAACGTCATACCCAGGACATTAATATCCTAAGACACAGCTTTCTATCACATATATGATAAAAAGAATTGGGGCTTGCCATAAGGGCAATAGGATTGGGACAATCATATAGGTGCTAGAGTTGGTCCCCAGCCGATCGATCAGAAGAGGGCCTCCGACCATACGTCTAGCCTAAGTAAGGATCAGTGGTGTGTTGCACGTCATTGACTGCTCAGTCACCTGGGTTCCACCCTTAAACATCATGGGTTGCCACTTACGGCCAACTGAGGATTAGGTCTAATCCATCTACAGAGGTGCAGTCGGTGTATTCTAAAGCCCCAGCCGACACGGCTTGTTTCCTTAGGTAGGTTAATAAACGTAAATTCTTACCGCATTTCTTCGAAAACCTGGGTCCATTGGTTTCGACCATCGGACCGGTAAAATATTAAAATCAGCGTGACTCCAGGGGGTCATCCTTCCAGGCAACACCTGCCCCTGTGATTTAAAGGAGCAGGCTGGCTTTATTACCCAGTGCCCGAGGCACCTCAAAAGAGTAATATCGAATGGATACACGTAATTTTTATGCATTAGCTACGCATGAGTTTCGGTTTAAGATCATTATAGTTGGGAAACTATAATGATCTTTGTGTTCAACTTGGATGGTGGGATGCCAGTAAATACATTCAATAGTTGCCTTTATTTTTGGGGACAAAGAAAAGTAACTCAAAACCCACATTGTCTTTGAACTGATATGAAAGGTTAGAGGTAACAGCCGTAAACAGGTGGATTTCCTTGATATTTAAAGTAAAACCTTTGTATATAATTGTATTGTTCCCCATAATTTCCATTAATGCAATGTGTATCAAAATGTTGGTAGAGTTTACATTAAATTTAAATGTATCAATGAATTAGAAAAAATAGTTTCACGTGTATTAATAAACTGGTGGTTATTTTAGATTTTTCATTAACTTTGTGTATTTAACTTCCTGTGTATCAAAAATTAGAAGAAATGATTTTCATTAATTTACAAACAGATCTATTTGAGCCATAGATGGAACTCTGACAGGTACTACCACTCCGGGTCAGAGTGTAACTGGGAGTAATGGTGATGAAGGGACATTCCACACTCTCCAGTTCCAAAATCTGAGCCTCACAAGTAGATTCAGTTTAGAATCATCCACATTAAACGTGATTTGAATACCCAATCCCTCCTCCAGTTTGGGATAATATCAATATTCAAAGGAAAGTAAAGCCGGTTTGAATTAAGAGTTTTCGTTCTCCTAGACTGGTTGCCCTACCAAATTTGGATACCCAGTCTACCCTACTACTTACCCATAGTTAAAGGGAGAACAGATGGATTCATGCCTTTCCCCAAGGTAATTAACGTGAAGTGAGACACAATCAGCCTCGTCCTGGATTTGAACTCTGATTGCCGAATCCATTTTCTATAGCGATAACTATTGCGCTAAGAGTGTCTCCTGTCTATTTTTCCAAATCAAGTCAAATAATCAGTAAAACTAGCAGGATCTGTGGAAATATCACAGTATAATAATCTAATTATTACGTTTGATATGTTTACTTAAGAGCTATTGAAATAGTTCAATATGTAAAAAGGATAATAATCTTGATTTAACTCTTTATTTCTTTCCTTCTTTTCATTATGTCCGATTGAAACAGATTAGTGTTATCACTTTCGTGCGCCCCCTCTCTCTTTATCTTTCCCCCAACCTCTTTCTTTCTTTCTTATTATGTTTTTGTGTGGCATGTCCTTTTTTTTGGTCCATTATTTAGCCGAGGTGACGACACTCATAAAAAATAAGAATTAGTTAACTAGCTTAAAAAACCAACCTATGGGCGATTAAGCTAGTACGATGATAAGAATACATTAACAGCGCCTGTGGATATATCACAGTATATAATCTAATTATTACAACGTTTGATATGTTTACTTAAGAGCTATTGAATTTAGTTCAATATGTAAAAAGTAAAATATTCTTGATATAATTCTCAAATCATTCTTTCTTTCTTTCTTTCCTTCTTTTCATCTTTTCATAATGTTTGATTGAAACGGATGTGCATTATCGCTATATCTCCACTACTCTCTTTGTTTGTTTCTTATTCTATTTTTTGTGTAGCATATCTTTTTTCTACCTTTTCTTTCTTTGTGATAAAAATGGAATGGTCCATTATTTAGCGGAGGTGACAACACATTTTAAAAATAAAAATTCGGCGGATAAGCAGATAACCAGTATTTATATTTTTCATTTCATCTTTGATGATTTGGACTGTCTCGTTTTTAAGCAGAGGGTATTGCAAGATAATAACGGTCGTATAATAAGGAACAAGAGTATTAATATATAGATGATATATTTTCTTTGGATCCTCTTTCTATTAGAGCTACATTACTTTTGTAAAGTTTAAAAAAATATTTCAGAGTTTAATTTCTTGTGTCAACGAACCCCCGCCAACTCAGCGCATGAGTAGCATAGCTTTGTTAGCCTGATCGGAGCTGATGGTAGTTGTGGTGCTCCATCTCAGCAAAACAAACTCCCTGATCTAGTAAAAAGAGGATAGACTCCATCACCAACTGATACCAACAATAGGCCACACCACATACTTTATTTTTACTTTATTAGTCTGGCACAAGGTAACCATATTGAAGCACTTAGTGAGGAAAGACCGCACTATATTAGCGAATTGGTCAATAAGGCAATTTTACTGGCCATCATTCTATAAAAGCGAGTAAAGTGGGCAGTGGCCTATTGTCGGTATCAGCCAGACACCATGGGAGTCTATCCCCTTTTAATAGACCAAGAAGTTTGTTTTTGCTGAGGTGAGGTGACACACCTACCGTCAGTTCATAGTGTTTTACCACACAGATCCAATTACCCAAGTTGTACGACTCATGTGCTGAATTGGCAGGGACTAATATCGAACACATAACCTTGCGATTCCTTGGCAGGTGCTCTACCCATTGAAGCAATTAGGAATGACAAAAAAATATTGAATTGAAAAACATCTGAGTTCTGATTTAAGTTCACAAAAGTAACTTTTATTATTAAATTAAATACTTAAAAACTAAAAATATCAAAGAACATATTATATATATTTACCAACCCCTCCGCACGAGCAGGATGTGACAGAAGGTCAATTTCTTAAGCGGAGTTCAATAGGTTTGAATTCAAAGTTTTCCTTCTAGACCGGTTGCCTAACCAAGGTTAAAGAGCCCAGTCTACCCTACTATTTACCCATAGCAGGCGGTAGAGTAGGATTCATACCTTTCTCAAGGGTATTAGCGCTAAGTGAAATGCAATTACCACGTCCAGGATTTGAACTCGGGGCGACGAGTCCAATTCCCATGACTTTAACCATTACACCACGCGCTTCCCAAAGAACATATTATATGTATTAATACGCTCCGTGTGTCAAGCTCTGTTGTCACATCAGATATGAATAGACAATTCCATTTTGATTGCAATATTTTATTAGAGACGTATTTTGGGGTTATGTTGTTGTTGGCACCTTTCCGTCCACTAAGGACGATGGCGTAGTGTCCATAAAAATAAATAAATAAATATATAAATAGAAAAAAATTATCTGCATCTACGCAAGTGGATGTGCAGGCCTATCCCTGAGTAACACAAACTGTGATGGTTTCTGAGGTTGCTGTTTTTTTTCCCTCCTTCTGGCTCTCTTTGTTGTCGGTGCAACTCTCCTCTCCACCTCACTCATCTTCGTGCCTTGCTTAACGTTAAGGTGTCACGCCGCTCGATTTTCTGCATCTACCAAATATAAATATAAAGTGTGTATCTGATCAAAACCCTTGATATACTAGATAAACAATATATAATGTAGTTATAGATATACCTTACAAAGTAACAGTAAAAAGTAATTAATATTTTTCAAATTCAATTTATAGAATTAAATTGATTAATTTTCCCTCGGCTCCTATTTCTGTTACGGCTACTTGTTTTCTATTTTTATTTTCATTTTGGGGAGATCTTTAATTACAGTATTCAATTTGTTTTTCTATTATCAGAAATCAATTGATTATCTTAAAAAAAAACTCATCAACTCTTCATTTTTATTACTATTATTACTTGCTGTCCATCGTATCCGCTGATGACACCACGCGAATCCTTTTCCTCCAATTTATTCGGTCTCTGCTTGGGTCTTGTCGAATGGAGATCTTAAAGTCATTCAGGTTTCTTTTGATGCTGTCTTTGTAACTGCGCTTTGGTCTACCGTTTCCCCGTGATCCCTCTCTCAGTTGACAGTACAAAATTTGCTTTATCAGTCTGTTATCCCCAAGTCTGTTTGATTGGCCAGTCCATCTCAGGTTGCGTTGGACAAGTATTTCATGCATGCTAGGGAGTCCAGTTCTCTATAGGATGGTCCTGTTTGAAACATGTTGCCATCACTTGATATTTAATATACTGCGCAAGAGGGCTGAGAGAACTATGGCACGGTATACTGCACATTTAGTTTTCAAGGAGATGTCTCTGTTGAATCAGACTCGCCTTTTCACGAGTGAACGTACAATAAATCATTTAATGTGTTCTTTAAAGATGGGAAACATTTTAAAGAAAAAATAATTCTTGATATGAATTAATAGTATATCTTATTATGATGAAGATTCTGTGTCTGCCTGTCTGTAACGGAAACTACTTCACTGCTTACGTCATAATGCCCTCAGAAATTACATAAGTTTATCAATGAGTGTGTAATTTGTAGTCAAAATCATAAATACATAGAATAAATTTAATTTATTGACGATGTCTCTATGAAAATCTAAGTTAGATTTGCCTCAAAACAGCCCATGTTATTAGTGCATTTACAACTTTGCAATGTGTCTTATATATCACTAAGATAAGTGTGGAGATCTCTCCTTTCTTTTTAAAACACGAATATCTTTACATTACTCAAAGCTCAAAAAATGGACACTCACTACCAGATGCAGTTTAGTGTCATATCCATGACACGCAATTTTGTCGGGGCCTTATCCGACTGCAAAGGGAGCAATCAGCGACAGTGAGGGGGGGGGGGCGCTGAGTTATAGTAAGGCCCTTGTCATAAATCTGCAAAAATTGCTAAGTGTCATTCTGACTGTCATATCCATAATCCGTGCCATGACGCCAAATTTCTTGTAAAGAAACAAGAACAGAAATTTATCAGGCGAGAAATGTAAGTGTTATTTATTAACCTTAGCTTTATTTCAGACAAAGGTAGAAGTAAAGTCTGCACCCCAGTGCGAAACGAACTCTGTGGTTGTTTGGATTCTACGGCATGTTAACTCTTATTGGGTTATTTCAAGTCGAAGACGTTTTTTAGTCATTCATTTCTTTTTTAAACTCAATTTTTAAAACATTTTTTTTGTATTTAACCCCTAGATGGGACCCTAACAGGTACTACCGCCCTGGATAAGAGTGGATCTGGTAGTAATGGTGATGAAGAGTTACTCCGCAACCCCCAGAGCTTCATTATTTGAACTTCATCAGGTAGAGTTTAACGACGTTCCAGGGTTTGCTATAAAGACAATAGGATTGGGACAATCATACAGGTGCTAAGGCTTGACCTGACAAGACGATTGATCGGAGAGGGCCTCTCCGACTGCCTGTATAGCCTAAGTAAGGGCTAAAGTGGAAAGTGGAGTGTTGCATGTCATGAACTGATTCAGCCATCAGGGTTCCACCCTTAAGCATCAAGGGTCGCCACCTGTTGGCCAACAGGTGGCCACATTGGGGGGATTTTACTCCTCTGCAGAGGTGCAGTCGATGTATTCTACAGCCACAGCGGACAGGTTGGTCACTAACAATTACCTGCTGGTTAAGCTCGTTAGCTGACCATTAGACCACACGAGACGGACAAAAAATATTGTGGTTTAGGTTTGTTTGGTTTGTTTTGTTTTACGGCATATCAACCTCGGTGGGTCATTTAATGCCGACAAAGTTTTGAAATAAATTCATTCTTAATGGATATTCAATTTATTTTATAAACACATTATTCTCTTTAGCCCATAGATGAGACCTTAACAGGTACTACCACTCCGGGTCAGTTGGACCTGGGAGCAATGATGATGAAGGGGTGCTCCACATTCCCCAAACCTTCAGAACTAGAACGTCACCATCAGATAGAGTTTAACGGCATTCCCAGGACATGGAGACCCTCAGCCACGGATTTCTAGCACCCATATGATGAAAAGGGTTGAGGGGTTGCCATGAGAACAATAGGATTGGGACAATCATATAGGTGCTAGGGCTTGACATGACCAGCCGATTAATCAGAGGGGGCCTCTCCGACCACCCGTCTAGCCTAGGTATGTTTCTTTGAATTATTAGTATTTAGTTTAACGTCATTCCCATTCATTGTAGTTTATTCGGAGATTTTAGTTAATCATGAGGTGTCCACTTACGCGATTTGTCGGATTTCCTTCCCAATTTGACCAATCAGTTTTATAAGTCAAGTTTAGGAATATCATGAATTAAAATAGTTTATTTCTCGAATGTATTCATGTCAATAAATCATGTCAGATTATGGGGAATTTAAGGAGAGCTGTCAGAAAACTTCAATGTTCCTGATAACTAACGTATAGACATACAAATATATATATATATATATATATATATATATTACTATGGTATCATTGTTGTTTCCCCTAGGGAATTCATTCAGAACTTGTCAATATAAACATTAAGCCGTCTCGTGAATATATCAAAATATTTCATGGGTGACAAATATATAACATTTTATGACTGCTTGATAAAATATGTTGTGTAACGGACAATATTTTCTTCCCCTTCCAAATTATCCTAAATAGAAAATATCCGATTATATATATACATATATATGTATATATATATATATATATATATATATATATATATATATATATTTATATATATCTGTGTGTGTGTGTTTGTGTGTGTGTGTGTATAAATAGAGATAGATAGATAGATAGATAAAGAGAGAGAGAGAGAGAGAGAGAGAGAGAGAGAGAGAGAGAGAGAGAGAGAGAGAGAGAGAGAGAGAGAGAGTTCTGCGTTTGTGTCTTTGCTTCGTTATTTAGTATTTAATAAATATATATTTATACAGTGAATACATATATGAATTCCTATTTGAATACATATATGAATACCTATGTGTGTGTGTGAGAGAGAGAGAGAGAGAGAGAGAGAGAGAGAGAGAGAGAGAGACAGACAGACAGACAGACAGACAGACAGACAGACAGAGAGGGATTAAGAGAGAGACTGAGAGAGATGATAATTTATAGATAGATTGAACAAGCCATTATATATACTAGCAAATATATGCACCCTCCGGGTGCAAGTATTTAAGTTTTAATGTAATAGAATATATTAAATTAGAAATGCTAATGAAACTAAATAAGAATGCAGATAAAATGATTTGAAACAGAGGGGTGTATAATCGAAAAATAGAACAACTGAAACTTACACTTCTATCACTCTCGTCTTTCATTACTAAATTTTCCTAATTTAATAACTTAGTTAAAATAGGAAGTAAAGAATAAAATCAGAATTATTTCTTCTCGTTAATCGATTTCTTTAAGATTTATTGAAGAGATTTTTGATCATATTCATTAAGATAAAACCATACGATTAAAAATCAATAATACTAAGCACATATTTATTAAAATCATTTTTTTAATTTCAATATGCAAATAAGCCTTCCTGTTCACACTGTAAACTGCTATTTTAGTGTATATATAAATACAATTGCATATTATTCATTTGTAGATATGATTAACAGTATAAATAATGTAAAACAATTTTATTAGAAATTGAGGTTTAAATAAAAGTAAAATCATGAAGAATGTGACGTAAATAACAAAGGGAATTGTGACTTGAGTAGTGATATAGTTTCGGTTACAGACAGAAAAGCAAACAATCTCCATTATAATAAAATATATATATATATATATATATATATATATATAACCAAATATTGAGACCAACCCAATATTTTTACCGGTTAGTCATCCCTTATATATATATATATATATATATATATATATATATATATATATATATATATAGTTAAGAATAAATAGAAAAAATAAATGAATGAATAAATGAAAAAATCTTTTCCAAAGGACCTTTCTTAAAGGAGAAAAATTAAGTGAAGTCCCTAATGGAAAATACCAAAAGTAAAGTCTCCAAAATGCTAGTGACGCATGGAAACTGTTCGTACGGCTAATGATGGAATCCTGGTGGTTTAGTAGTTTATGACATGCAACACACAAATCTTAATTATCTGGTGTTCCTTATCCAGTGAATTATTATTTCTCATGAGTGTTGTCCGTTTTTATTATAAAGAAAGAAAGAGAAGAAAAATGACAGGCTACACAGAAAAATATAATAAGAAAGAAACAAGAGATTAGGGGAAATATATAGAGAGGGGGTGAGCACGTGGAAGCAATAACTCTAATCTGTTTTAATTAAAAATAATGAAAAGACGAAAAAAAAGAAAGAAAAGAAAAAAACAGCGAGAGAGAGAGAGAGAGAGAGAGAGAGAGAGAGAGAGAGAGAGAGAGAGAGAGAGAGAGAGAGTTAAATCAATATATTATACTTTTTACATATTAAACTATTAAGCAATAGCTCTTAAGTAAGCATATCAAACATAATAATTGAATTATCATACTATGATATATTCACAGGGCCTGCTAATTCCTATATAATACTTTCTTATACATAATTATTTACAGTATCGATATTTCGAATATAATACATCATTGTTTTAAAGTAAATATTCCAATTTGGTAATATAATTTATTTGCACACAGTTTTATGCTTTCAAGTATTATTGTCTAACATTAATAAATCGATTTGATTATAATCATTTGTTTGCACACAGTTATGGCTTCACACCAATATAACTATTATAAACAAATGACTATTATTGAATGGAAGTATTTAACGGAAACCATATAATTATTAGTATTAGATAGGAATTACACTACATTACAATTTGTTCTTGAGTCTATACGTATATCTATACATATAGACTCTGAACAAATAAGAATTGTTACTGCTATGGAAGATTAAAATATATCTCAAATCTAATTAGAAGAAATTCAATAATATCAATTTTCAAAACATACAAGGGTGAGTAAAAAATTAATGCCATTTTGTTTAGGACAGGTATAATTACCAACACAGGAACATGTGTCATACATCAAAAGTAAGCTGGTCCTCTGTGGATCACATCCCTACTTCTCCACATAGTCACCATTTATCTCAATAGCAATGTTCGACCTTCGAATGAGAGCATGTATCCCTGTCCCATAATATTCTGTTGACTGTTCTTTTGAGCCACTTCTTCACTACAGATTTTACTTCCTCGTCAATGGAATAATGTTTGCCTATCAAACTCTTTTTCATGGGGTCAAAGAGATGATAGTGTGAATGCGCTAAATCTGATGAGTATAGAGGATGCGGTAAAGTTGTCCATCCGAATGATGCGATTCTCTCCCTTATTCTGATGCCTGTGTGTGGTCGAGCATTGTCATGCAGAAGGGAACATTGTCGATTGGCAAGTTGGGTCTTACCTGTCGGATTCTTGCTCTGAGCCTCGTTAGGGTCTCTATGTAGGTTTTAGTTTTATAAAAAAAAAATCACATGAAATAAAGAAAATGGCATTGTAGAAATGGCATAAAACCCTTATATATTGATGAAAAGTGGTTTATAAGAAGAGAAAACCGAGAAAAGTTTATGTGTCTTGTAAAGAATAATCGTTTATATAGAGAGAAAGAACAGAAAGAAAAAAAAAACGTTTTAAATAATCGTTTTTCTTGTTTAGGGATAAACATTAAGGAAAATACAAGAGAAAATGTTAGAAAGGTTGATTTGAACATAGGTATTTTAGTATTATCTGCGTTATTACTATTGTCCCCATCTTCATTGTTATTTGTACAACGTTTCGGCCGATATACCCTCCGGCATTCTTTAGGTATTTTTTGTCGGACTCGGGAACCTTCTCGGACTCGGGAACCTTCCCGAGTTCGAAAAGAAGGTTCCCGAGTCCGAGAAGGTTCCCGAGTCCGACAAGAAATACCTGAAGAAGGCCGGAGGGTATATCGGCCGAAACGTTGTACAAATAACAATGAAGATGGGGACAATAGTCCGAATAACGCAGATAATACTAATCTTCAAGCCTCATCTCAAACATTCAGAGAAATAGGTTTTTTACATGAGTCAAACAAGAAAGACACCTGTTTATGTCTTATCTTTAATAGAGGAGCACCAAAAGGGTAAACATGATTATGGCATAGAAATGCATTAAAGTATCACAACTCTTACTAAGTGTCATTTACATATATATTCGTCTGCATAAATACCACACACATGATACACACACATACACAGGCGCACGCACATACACGCACACACACACACAGATTAATACATGTACATTATATAAAATAATAGTTCAATTACACGTATGTGAATATATGCATTAACATCACAACTCTTACAAAGTGTCACTTACATATATATTCGTATGTATCAATGCGAAACACACACACACGCAAACACACAGACATACATACATACACGAACACACATTTATACATGTACGTGTGCATATAATAAACAATAATTCAATTACACATATGTGAATATATGCATTAACATATGCGTATTCGCCTATTAGGAACATCCGACACTTATTCCCGTAGACACCTTTTAATGTTGTCTTCGACAGTCAAGTCAAGTTTTTTTTGTTCTTTTTATTGTTTTTAAAAAAAAAGTTACCAGGAGGAAATAAAAACGATTCTCATATGCAAACAGACTTTGTGTTCCAAAATTAAAACCGTTGTGTTCAGGTTCTCATCAAGAGCCGGTGTTTCAGGGGCTAAAAAAAGACATCAAAAGCTGCATAACTAGTGATCTTCTTTTACATACTGTGTGCGTAGGCTCGATCTTTGCTATAAAAGCGTCAAGTGAACTGAGAAAGATCAGTTTCCAGCAACTCACTTGTCGAATCAACGTCTTCGGGTAAGCAGCTTCAGATTTCGCCTTGTTTTTTTTCTTTTGCTTTAAAATTTCTCTTAACACTTACAGCAACTTACACATCTTCCGTTGAAGTCTTTTTTCACTAAGACGAAATGTATGAACTCGTCAACTTGGAATATTAAAGTTGACATCTACCAAATATACAGTTTAAAGCACAGCACTCTGATAGTGGCTGGTTTCTGTCGAGACTTGTAACAAGCAAAATTTACTTGTTTTATACTAGGTGTGTCAAAAGTATCGAGATTTTTTGTACTTTTTGACACACCTTGTATTCTGAAAAAATTAACGTTACATTTATTGTTCATTCCTATCTTGTTAATTACAGCTTCAATCTCGATACTTTTATGACACACCCTGTATAATCTTAGCTACCACCTGTGAATATTGCAGATTATTTTTTGGGAAGTGAGAGACCCCGTATCGTGAGGCTTCTTTCACCATATTTGAGATTGCAGTAAAATCTTACAACTGAATTATACTGCAGGCTGCATGAGGCCAATTTTAGAAAAAATGAAATACACACACACACACACACACACACACACACACACATATATATATATTATTTCTCTGAATTCATGAATTTATCAAATCTTAGAATTTAATACCTATAAATTTGTACAGCGTTTGAAGCAGGATTTGAGATTCTCAAATTAGCTTAAACGTTGTTGGTTGGTTGGTTGATTGGATTTTACGGCATGTCAACCCAATTTGGGTTATTTTATGCCGAAGACATAATTCATTCTTGTTGGGTACTCAGTGTTGTCTAAATCATTTTTAATCTATTTAACCAATGAACTGGGATCCTACCAAGTACTACCACTCCGAGTCAGGGTGGACCTGGGAGTAATGGTGATGAAGGGGTACTCCACATTCCCCAGAGCTCCATAACTGGAAACTCACCATTAGATGCAATTTAACTTCATGCCCAGGACACTTTAAACATTGTATTTTGTCATCTAATCATTAAGTTTCTGTAGATATGTACAGATGTTTTTTGATTATGGAGGCGCGTGTCATAATGGTTAGAGTCGCAGGAAATGAACTCGTCGACCCGAGTTCAAATCATAAACAAGGCTGTTTGCATTTCACAATGCATTCACGCTAATACCCGTGGGAAAGGTATGAATCCATATATTCTCCTTCCAGCTCTGGGTAAAATAGTAGGGCAGACTGGGCTCTTTAACTTTGGATAAGTAACCAATCTACGAGAAAGAAAATTCTGAATTTGAAAAACTTGAAGTCAGTCGTTGATTGGGTTTGTGGCATTCCTTGTGCATCGATTCTTTCCTATCGACTGTGCCAAAAAGCGCGGATGGTCTAACACAAGCCTTCACCACTATAAACAAAACAATGTGTAGGTTGTTCATTGGAGGGATCTTCATGCGTCGAAATCGACGAAAGAATCCTTTTATTTTATACGGTAAATCAGTGAGACATTTTTAAAAACTATCATTTTTTTTTCATTTCATAGTTCGTTATTTTTTTTTTTTTACAGTCTACATCTGAGAAGACAAAATGGCAGCCGGTCATCTTATTGTTTCAGCCTTGCTTGCAGGTAATTATTTCTTTTTTTTTTTATTTATCTTCCTCAATTTTTTTGAACACCCTCATCATCCCCAGCTATGGGTAAGATAGTACCATTACTGTTCTTTTACAAGGTTGGCTTTGACATTAAATAACTGTCATATCCTCCCTATATAATGGGAATGGAATCATCTATTGTTCCTATAAATAATGTCTGTCAAACCATAGAAGAGAGAAACAAGATCTCATGGGACTTGTTAATTCAACCTAGCAATTGCTCTATTCACCTTGTATCTTTGCTTAGTAAACCGTTTCTCCTATCTGTAATAATCGTTGTTTCTTCTGCCATTTCTCTGTTAACTATGATAATCGAGATACATCCATGAAGGTTGATATGTCATTAAACAAAAAAAAAAACAAAAAACAAAAAAAACAAGGTTTCGGGTTCGATACCGGCGCTCATCAACTCAGTGTATGACTGGCACAGCTTGGATCTGTGCTGGAAAGTGAGAAGCTGATGGTAGGTGTATTGACCCACCTCAGACGCCAAAAATCTCCCTGGTCAAGCGCTAGGGAAAAGGAGATACTCTCTCACAGATACCGACAATAAACCACTACATCAACTTCGAAGATATTTATGATTAAAAGACTCTTATCTGAAATATATGTATATTTTTTTTTATTTCAATAATTACATTACATTTTTTATTTTATTTTTCAGTCATTGCCCTGAGCAGCTATGTTAATGCCCAATTTCCAGGTAAACTATTTGTATTTAAAATTTGTTTGACTTAAGATTGGTATAACCATTATCAATAGATTTAAAAGTCAGGCCTCTATAAATGGATGTGAGGATCCACTATAGATCTAAAGATATGAAATTAAAACATGATTAAAAATAAATATCTCAATGATGTTTTTATGGTGATTATTATATTATTATTATTATTATTATTATTATTATTATTATTATTATTATTATTATACATTTCACACCTTGTTAGTTTTAGCTGATGGGGTTTCAGTGGAGTCTGAGGGATAACAAGTCTCCTCAGGTGTCCAGGACTCTTCTGAGTGTTCTAGCCCATTTCAGCAATGCTGTTGTCTGGATAATGTCAATTCTGCCCCTGATTTTCAGTTCCTATTATTGTTATTATTATGAGAGTTTTTTCACACCAGCGTTAGCTGATGGTATTTCACTGAAGTCCAAGTGACATCAAGTCTACTCAGGTTTCCAGAACTCTTCTGAGTATTCTGGCCAATTGTAGCAATGTAGTGGTCTGGATAGTGTCAATTCTTCCTCTGATTTCCACTTCCTTCAGTATTATTATTATTATTATTATTATTATTATTATTATTATTATTAATTTTAGAAATTTACTATTCATAATACAATTAAGAAATATCAGCCACCACTTTTTCCAACCTTTTACAATAATATATATATATATATATATATATATATATATATATATATATATAAAAGTGTGTGTGTGTGAGTGTGTGAGCATATGTGTGTGTGTGTGTGTGTGTGTGTGTATGGATCAGGAATAGTTGAAGTGAATCCGACAGTATGTAATTGTATAGAAATGAAAAAATCCAAGTTTTATTGACGGGTAATATTTATTAAGCTGACGCTACAGCGTTTCGGTCCGTTTATCAAACGATGGTCCCGGCGATGATTTGATAAACAAACCGAAACGTCCCCCGCCAATGAAACTTATTTTTAAAAATTTTCATGCCTCTAATCCTTTTATTTTTCAAACTTTTACAGGTGCATTTGGTGGTTTAGCTGGCCACGGTATCGGAACATCTTATAGCGCTATTTCGCATGCTCATCCAGTTGGTGGATACGGAGGATTCGGACTCGGTGGATATGGCGGATACGGACTCGGTGGATATGGCGGATACGGACTTGGTGGACACTCTGTTAGCCATGTATCCCATGGTCCAGTAGGATATGGAGGTCTCTACGGTCACTATGGTGGTTACGGTCTTGGTGGTGTCTATGGTCATGGAGTTGGTCTTGGTGGTGTTTATGGTCATGGTGTTGGCCTTGGTGGTGTTTATAGTCATGGTATTGGAGGTGCTTATGGTGGTTATGGCCTTGGTGTTGGAGGTCTCTACGGAGGATATGGCGGTTATGGTATTGGTGGAGCCGTCAGTCACTATGGCATTGGTCATCGTACCATTAACCAAGTACGTCACAGATATCACCCCCTCGGCTATGGCATCAGATACCCAATTGGTCATGCTGTCCACAGAGTAACACAACCAGTTGCTCACCATGGTACCATTTCCCGCCGTTATGCTATCCCCCACTATGAAGTTCGTTATGTCAACTACCCAGTTGTAAATCGTTACGTCCAGATGGTCACCGTCAACCAACCATACGTCGTACCCCGATATGAAACCCACATTCGTTCATACCAAGTTCCAGTACCACGTTATCAAGTACATATGGCACAATACCCTGTTGTCATCCCACGAGTACACATTGCCGAAAGCCACCACCCAGTCACCCATTACAGCCATGTGTCACATGATGTTCACCAACCAATCTATGGAGTGCATTACCCAATGGGACACACCGTAGAACACGTTCAACATCATCAACCCTACGTTTATGGTGCCACACATGCCGTAGGTGGCGTTTACTAGACAATTCCTCTGACGAAACGATTACTACTGGAAAAAGATTAAGTAAGTATGGAAACACAGCTTATTCATTCTATTGTCTATATTCATATAATTAATATATTATATAGTAGTAGAATTGGGGAACCTACTACTCACATAAATCCCCAAAAAGGATAGATGGTAGTCCTTAGCCTTGGACGGCAATACCTCTAGGCAAGGAGAAGTCTGTTATGAAACTTCCGCTGCGAACGATTCATTAAGATTGCTTCGTATCATTCATATTGTTATGTACACACACACTTTTGACTGATGTGTCCCCGCCTTGTTCAGGTATCGAACTCGGGAACCTACTTATCAAACTGATATGAGGATTGATTTGGTGCAGTTCTAAGTGACAATCATATAGAAGTTGCGAGTTTAATCATGACTACGGGCGAAATATAGAATGCTTAAGATAGCTTAACATTAGTTAACGAATTGAGAACGATCTACTCCAATGGATTGAATAAAAAGTTCGGTTCGAAGTTTCGGGAAGGCTTCCAAAGACAGCTTGTAACCTCCAGGAAAACAGTCCGAAAATCTAAATAATCAAAAATTATCATTAAAGAATTCAGACAAATAACATTGATTCTACTTTTCAATTTTCATTTTTGATTTTCGATTTCAATTTTCTGTCCCTCAGTTATTTTCGAAGATAAGGCATGCGAAAAGTACACTGCATTCGGAACTGTCAAATCATCAGTTGTTTGATATGTTTCCTCTGTCATTCTCTATATTTAATCCTCATCTTTTGTTAATTGCAAGATTTCTAATTAATAAATTAATTATTATTGTGAAATTTAGCTGATTGCGACCTGGGCCCCTCTTTAGTAAAGCTTTTTGACCCACGGCCTAAAAAGGTTAGGGTCACCTGATTTAAATACACACACACACACACACACACACAACTTCTATATACAACCTCTATTCTGTCGGGTTTGTTAAGTTCTTGTCAAATGAAAATCTATTTGATTTTTATTTGTATTTTCTTACAACTTCATTGGTTCAATGATTGTGACCCATAGTTTCAAATAAAAGAACAGTAAAAAGTTTCATATCGATTTTCAATGCAAAATATACGGATAAATAGCGAAATCCCTAAAACAAATTTTAGCAGTTTATTTTTCTCTCCAGCCAGTAACATTGCGTTAATGTTTTTATTATTATTATGTGCGCGTGCGGTTGGATAAATTCAATTAATATTTCGTCTCGGTATTTAGCAATCTTGGTCAGAAATTTATTGTGAACACCAAAAGCTATTTACAGTCTGATTTCATACTGAAATAGTATTCCTCTATTCCAACCACATTTGTCAGATTCTCTCAATCCTTCACTTTCTTCATATATGTAAGATGCTTATTCTTTAACATATTTGATAAATCCTGTCTTTACATACATTAGATTAATCTTTCGTATTTTCTTTTCTTTTTAGGGACTGGTAAAGTTATTCTTGCATTCTGACAACGCTGGAATTCACAAGACAAGCAAATCATTTTTTTATAATGTTAACGATGAAACAATAAAGAGTTGCTTAATAAAAATTCTTTGATTTTGTTGTGATTTTTGCAAACTACAATTTTCCTTCTTCTATTCGGGGAAAAGCTGACTTGCTGAATTTACATTTACCGTTTTAAGAATGGAACCGGCAAACCGAGATCGCATTCGTCGCGGCTGCTTCTCTTACTTTTTGCTTTAACGCTTTCATGGTTGGTTGGTTAATTTCTTGGATTTTACGACATATCAACTACTGTTGGGTTATCTTAAGTCGAAGACGCTTTCTTTTATTCATTCTTGATGGGGACTCAATTTAAAAAAAAATCAATTGTTTAAAATACATTTTTAAAACTAATTTTTTTCTATTTAAATGGGACCTTAACAGGTACTACCACTCAAAGTGGACCCGGGAGTAATGGTGATGAAGGAGTACTCCCCATTCCCCAGAGCTCCAGAACTGGAACTTCAACATCAGATAGATTTTATTGTCATACCCACGAACATTAATATGCTCAGATACCGCCTTCTAGTATTTGATAAAAATTGATTTTTTTGTTTAACTCCTGAATGCGACTTTAACTGGTACTACCACTCTGAATCAGAGTGGGCCTGGGAGTAATGGCGATGAATGGGTACTCCACATACTCTAGAACTCCAAAATTGGATCTTCACTATTAGATGCAGTTTAACATCATACCCAGTACACTAGAACCCTCAACCACCGCTTCCTAGCGCATATGATAAAACGGGTTGGGGGAAATAGGGTCGGGATAATCATATAGGTGCTAGGGCTTGATGTGACCAGCCGATTGATCAGTGTAGCATATCCGAGAAACCGTTTATCCTAACTAAAGGCCAAAGTGGAGTGTTACAAGTCATGGGCTGCTTAGCCAACCGGATTCCGTCGTTAAGCATCATGGGTTGCCATCCTCATTCAACATAGGCCTCATTCGGGGTGTCTTAACTTTCTACAGCGTTGCAGTCAGGCGGATTTGCGCTTTCATGAATGTCATCGAATAGAAATAACCACAAGGAAAATCAACTGACAGTTGTCTCATCAAGGATTTCTCTTTCTTTCTCTCTCTTCTCTCTCTCTATTTCCTTCTCTCCCTCTCTCCTCTCTTTCAATCTTTCTCTCTCTTTCTCTCCCCCTCTCTTTCTTTCTTTCTCTCTCTTTCTCCCTTTCACTCTTTCTCTCTCTTTCTCTCCCCCTCTCTTTCTCTCTCTTCTCTCTCTTTTTCTCTTTCTCACTTTTTCTCTCTCTCTCTCTCTCTTCTCTCTCTCTCTTTCTCTCTTTCTCTTTCTCACTCTTTCTCTCTCTCTTTCTCACTCTCTCTCCTCTATTTCTCTCACCTCTCTCTCCCTCTCTCTTTCTCTATTTCTCTCTCCCTCTCTTCTCTCTCTTTCTCTCTCTCTCTCTCTCTTCTCTCTCTCTCTCTCTCTCTCATTCTCTCTCCTTTCTCTCACTCTTTATCTCCCCTCTCTCTTTCTCTCTCTCTTTCTCTCTCTCTCTCTTTCTCGCTCTCTTTCTCTCTCCTCTTTCTCTGTTCACTCTTTCTCTTTATCTCTCTCTCTCTCTTCTTTGTCTCTTTCTCTCTCTCATTCTCTCTCCCTTTCTCTCACTCTTTTATCCCCCTCTCTCTCTCTTTCCTTTCCCTCTCTTCTCTATCTCTCTCTCTCTCTCTCCCTTCTCTTCTCTCTCTCTCTCTCTTTCTCTCTCTCTCCCTCTATCTTTCTCTCTTCCTCCCTATCGTTCATCGCTATTGTCAGTATCCACTACACGACATTCAATGTCCGCACAAAGCTGATGCATGTAGATTTTTGCTGGTCGGCCGAAACTTCTGAATCGCCTATTCCGTTTTGATCATTTAACCTGGATGGTTTGTGAGATGGGGTGTACGAGGCAGTACAGCTACTTCATCAATATATATATATATATATATATATATATATATATACATATGTGTATGTGTATGTGTATGTATGTATGTGTATGTGTGTGTGTGTGTGTGTGTGACTGCTTGCTTCAGACTCCCCCCCAATTTTTTAAAAATCCGCCATTGACACAGATTGTTTTTATAAATGCCAAACAAACAACAACCTATTAATGACTTTAGCTTCTTTTACCTGCAACTTATATTAGTTATTTACTCACATCCCACCATGTCATTTGAATACAAAGATTAACGTGATGAACCATGAACTAACCAAATCTCATGGGCGGCCAGTGCTAAAAAGTACATGTATTCAGCACTCCTTTTTTGAGGCGCTTCAAGCATTGGACAATAATCCCATCTCTGCCCCTTTAAATAAAGGCAGGAGGTGTTGCCTGGGAGGATAGCCTACCTTGGGATTCATGCTCATATTATAGTGTCAAAATAATATCGAGATTCTTTGTACTTTTTGACACACCTTGCATTCTGAAAAAAAGTTCCATTCATTCTTCATTTCTGTCATGGGAAATACAGCTTTAAACTTGGTACTTTTTTCACACAGCTTGTATTCTGAAAAAAAAAATGAATG
>CM042138.1:90471697-90481697 GCA_023376005.1 Doryteuthis pealeii
GAAAGACGGGAGTGATGGAAGAGTAAGTTTAATTTCTATTTTTCTATTATTTTAATATTATTTTAATAACGCTATTACGTTTACGTTCGGACTAATAGCTTGGAAAAGGTACGATAGTTTAAATAGTACCACCACTGTTCTTCTCTGATATGGAAACCAGCACATAGGTACGCCAATGTGAGTCGCCCAGCAAAGATCTACATTGATCAGCACTGTGCGGATACTGGATGCTGCGTAGAGGATCTCTTGAGAGCAATGAATGATAGGGACGGTTGGCGAGAGATTGTCATCGATATCCACCCTACAATCATGACATGCTGTAGCTGCTGCTGCTTCCAATGATGATGATGATGTCTGTTCTTTTACAATGATGGCTTGGGCATTAAATAACCCGTGAAGGATGATATGCCATCAAACTAACAAACCAGACTCAACCTAAACGCCAAGATGTGTGCGTATATTCGGTGGGACAAAAATGTGGATGTTGTAAAAAAGGCTTTAATCCTCCCTTTGTCGCTGCTCGGGATTACATATCTCTTCAATGTAAAGTTGGCCTTATCACTTGTCACCAAGTCTATTTACAATACATGTTGCTTCAAACATTTTCAAGACCTTTCATAATTGTAAGTAAAAGTCGACGGGGCGGCCTAAAGTCGGTATCAGCCAGTCAGCGAGGGAGTCTATCCACTTTTCAATAGCGCTAGACCAATGAGATTGTTTTTAGCATCTGAGGTGGAGCGCCACACCTACCATCAGCTCCTTACTTTATCGCACAGATCCCTGTGATACTCATACGCTGAGTTGGCGGGGACCGGTATCGAACTAGGAACCTTGTGGTTTCTAGCCGAACGCTCTACCGACTGAGCTAACCCGGCCCCTACTTCATAATTGTAATAAGAGGTTAAATTTAAGATTTCGGACATCTTGACGAGTCTTTAATCCTACTCACTTTCATTGTAAATCCTAACCTATCAGAGTGCACATCAGAGAACTATTGAGGCGCTCTCTGGTTGGAAAATATGCTTGATATCATTATATGTTTTCTGCTACTAGTGTTAAAATTAACTTAACTTTAAATATGAATAAGAAACTGAAAATCATATATATATATATATATATATGTATATGTGTATTTGGGCAGCATTTTTTCATTTATACATGTGGAATTAAACAAAAAGCAGGTCTCCTGTTTAATGGTTTTATTGGTGAACTTTTCAAGGTTTCTGGCTAACTTTCTTTATATTTGGATGGAATTCAACATGCCTATAACACTTTTCCCATCAATTCTCCCCCTTCCAGCCTCCACATCTATTAATATACTTTGAAAAAAAAACTGGAACACATCACCCCTGATGATGGCATTTCGAAGTACCGAAAGTACTCGGGATATGAACTTCGGTGGACTAATCCACGAATTCCATCCAAATATAAAAAAGTTGGCCAGAAAGATTGAAAAGATCACCCATAAAATCGTTAAACAAGAGACGTGCCTTTTGTTGAAACACACATACACACCTTTTTATTATGTTACGATTTGTGTAGCCATTTTAGGGCTGTAGTTGAAAGCAGGTTTAAAGTGGAGATCCTTTGTGGCATTAAGTTTGATCTTTTCTTGAAGTAAAAAGATTTAGTATCAGTTTTAATCCTTGTTTGTTGATCTGCCCTTTAGGTAGAAATTGAGTTTATCCTGTTTTGAAGTAAAGAGTTGTATAATCCTTGTCTGTTGGTCTGTTCTTCCAGCAAGCAATTTTAGGACAATTTATCAACGCCTTTAAATAGTAAATTAAATACATGTTTCGGCGTTTTTGATTGGCCGATTCACCTACCACTGTATTGGAACAGTCAATGAATATAAGTCGTGGTCATTAGCACGCCTTGTACCAAAACATAATCTAACATGTTATGGGTACATTGTAAATCAAAAAGCATTTTAAAGACATTGCACAAATTGATAATTCAAAGTGAATTTTTCTAAAGAAAAATGTCAAAGAAATGAAGATCGTTTTTTGGTTAAAATAAATACAAGAATATAAGTGAAATAATAACCATACAAAAATAGTGAAAAAACTTGTTTAAAAAAGTTTATCGAATATGTTAGAATTACGGGCCATTTGATCAGCCATGCATTGTCGGCAATATGGTGAGCCATACATTAACGGGAATGGTACTCTGTTTTGGAATTTTGGACACATGTATCTATTTGAGACTTGGCATTGTTGGGTTATTTGATATATATATATATATATATATATATATATATATATATATATATATATATATATATATATCTACCAACCCCTCCGCACGAGCAGGATGTGACACAAGGTCAATTTCTTAAGCCGAGTTCAACAGGTTTGAATTCAGAATTTTCCTTCTTCTAGACCGGTTGCCTGACCAAGGTTAGAGAGCCCAGTCTGCCCTACTATTTATCCATAACTGGAGGGAGAGCAGGATTCATACCTTTCCCAAGGGTATTAGCGTAAAGTGAAATGCAATTACCACATCCAGGATTTGAACTCGGGGCGACGAGTCCATTTCCTATGACTTTAAGCATTACACCACGCGCTTCCTACTATTTCTATTATTTTGAGATATAAGGTGTGCTGAAGTCCACCACTTAAACTTATAGACTCTGCGTGGGTGCTTGGATTAAATCTAGCCAATGAACAGCTCGAATGCATGGTTAGTTTACTATTTAATCGAGGATCTTGAAAGCAGTTCATTTGCACGTATTCGACATTGACGAACGAATCTGCAACCAAGAACTCTGCTCAACCAAAGGATTCTACCCAACACTAATTGAAACCGAGGAACAAACAAAGGATTTTCACTGAGGATTGGTCTCTGCTTAACACAAGGGATCTCCATTGTAAAGTGCTCTTACTTGAAGCCTGAAAATGACCACAAAAATCGTAACAGACATAGGGATATAATGTTAGATTCTGAGATTATTTCGGATTTTAGAAAGCTAGTAAATTTATAATTGACACTACTCTTATTTTTTAAACATTCGAATACTCTCATGACGTCAACACATTTTGAAAAAAAATATAACCAAATAATTTGTCAAAAGTTTCATGAAATAGATCCTTAATATTTCTCTGATTGTTAGTATGTTTAATATATAACACATCACTCAATATGTCCCGGGCCTAACTAATAAAACAACAACTTTTCGACAAATTCGACTTTATTCATCAATATAGTCTCCTTATAGCGTGATACACTGATTCCAACGCTTCACGAACTATTCGATGCATTTTTTGTAGAATGATTTGTCTTGGTCTCAAAATACAACTCAGTTTCCGATATCGCTTCTTCATTGGAGCCAAATCTCTTTCCCTGGAGCATTCTTTTGAGGTGTGGAAACAATCAGTATTCACTGGAGGTCAGATCTGGAGAATACGGTGGGTGTGGAAGCAATTCGAAGTGCAATATATGTAGTTTTGCCATCGTTGCGATCGACTTGTGACACGGTGCATTGTCTTGGTGAAAGAGCACTTTTTTCCTCTTTAATTGTGGCCATTTTTTGGCGATTTCTTCCTTCAAAAGCACCAATAGTGCTATATATATATTTTCTATTGATGGTTCTTTTTTCTCAAGGATAATTGATGAACAAAATTCATAGCGTATCCCAAAATATGGGGGGCAAAACCTTACCTGCTGATGTCTGCGTCTTTGGTCTCTTTGGACGGCTTTAACCTGCTACTGGTCACTCATCTGACTGCCAACTTGACTCCAGAGTGAAGTGTTGGATCCATTCTCGCATATTTACGCAAAAACTATTTTTGTTGCGTTAAAACAGTTGCAAACAACGCTCTGAATCGTCGACACGTTGTTGTTGTTTTTGATCGACTGTGAGCAAAGCGGCACCCACTTTGAACACAACTTTCTCATTGACAAATGTTCATGCAAAATGGTAAATACATTGCCTTCTGATATATTCAAATCCTCTGCTATCTCTTGCAACTTCAATTTACGATTGGCCAAAACGAGTTTGTGGAGTCTTTTGGTGTATTCCGAGACAAATTCCAAATTTTAGCGACCTGAGCGTTCAGCATCATTTGTGTCTGTACGAACGCGTTTAAAGTCAGCATACAACCTCTTAACCGCTGTTTCCAACGGAGCAGAGTTTGAATAATACTTTTCGTGAATATATTAAAAAATAGATAATCGAGCGTATGCAGAACTTTTCATTCATACTTTGATTTTTTAAAATTTCATATTTTCATACTTACATACTGTTGTATTCATTCTCATTTTCCTATCGACGCAACCTTATCTAAAATATAAACGCTGTATCAATGATACTAAGCACTATCTGCTTAGAAATATATCACCCATATTATCTACAATATGCAAAAATATGTGAATATATATATATATATATATATATATATATATGTATATATATGGGGGGTGCATATATATATACGTACACACACACACACACATATATATATATATTATATATATATATATATATATATATATATATATATATATATATACAAGTACTGTCAAAAAGGTATCGAAATTTCTTATCCTTTGACACGCCGAATATTCTGAAAAAAATAACGTTCCATACATTCTTTCTTTCTATCTTGGTAAATACAGCTTTAAACTTGGTACTTTTTTGACATACCCTGTGTTATTAAAAAAAATTAATGAATTGAACGTTACTTTTTCATAATACAAGGTGTGTCAAAAAGTTTTTAAAAATATCGATTCTTTTTTTACACACATTGTACATATATGCGTGCGTGTGTGTACATATTCAACGTGATGATTAACTTATGAAGTAAATAGCAAAATAATCGACTACAGCACATTTTCTTCTTCTCTTTCGAAATCGTGGCCAACCATCGCCTTGAGATATTTATAATAATTGAAACAATGAAATACTCATGTGGGTCCGATCATAAGGAAATCAAAACAACAGGTTTGAATATAAGTGATGTCTCTCTCTTTTTCAGATTTTGCTCGAATGGATTGCAAACAAAAGATCTATTTATATAGACTCATATGTCTCACGCCAAGAAGGAAAACTTCTTTGATTTAACTATAAACATTTAACTCCATGATTGCCACACAACACATGCACACAGACAGACAGACAGACAGACAGACAGACACACACACACACACACACACACACACCACACACACACACACACATATATATATATATATATATATATATATATATATATATATATAAGAAAAGTTTATTTACAGTACAGAATTTAATAAGGACGCGTAAAAGCATATGCATTATGTAAAATAAATTGCTTTTTTGTCTTAAAAAGAAAGGAAAGGGTACCCTAGTTTTGATTTAAAATCAGAAATGAATTTCTTTTTTTCGATCAATGCTCCTCAGAGAAAAATTTCATTGAAAGATGGTGAAATAGTGTAGTTGAAGACAACGGATAAGACAGAAAGCAGTGAGAACAAGGAAAATGTTTTTTTTCTCAATAAGAGAAATCGTAAATTTACGAAACTTACAATATATATATATATATATATATATATATATAATATATATATATATATATATATATATATACAAGTGTGTCATAACAGTATCGAGATTGAGCTGTATTTACCAAGATAGAAATGAATAATGAATGGAACGTTATTTTTTTCAGAATTCAAGGTGTGTCAAAAAGTACACAAAATCTCGATACTTTGTTCACACCCTATATATATATATATATATATATATATATATATATATATATATATATATATATAATTTTGTAGATAATATGGGTGGTATATTGCAAGCAGATCATGCTCAATATCATTGATAGAGATTTTATATTAAACTGTCAGTAACCAGGTGTTGACTCCATGTTCCCGATAGTTTAACTTGCTATAACAAATATAAAGTGCTCAATACGTCAGTAGAGTGGATTTACTATTACAGTGTGTATTGAAATAACGTTCCCGAGTTTCACCATAAGTTGAATGTCAAACATTCATATAATATATATATATATATATATATATATATATATATATATATATATATATATCACAGTAATTGAAACACAAGTAAATTCCCGGGTCTTCGTGGGTTTAGAACTTATAATATCTCGCCTAAGAAAGGAAAGAAACAAACAACAACACGATAATAATTTACTATAGTATTGTGCGGAGATGTGCTTTGCATCGCAAGTATCATCGTAGGAAATAGAAACGGCGACACCAGTTCAAATCCTGAATGGGGCTGTTTGCGTTTCGCTTCGCATTTTTTGCTGGGAAAAGGCAGTGATCTATAATACACACTTCATAACTCAAAAGAAACAGAGTAATTTAAGTGTACATTTCAATAGTCATATACAGAACTGAAATGGAAACGGTGACACGCGTTCAAATCCTGGACGAGGTTGTCAGCATTTTAAACAGTGCTAATACTCATGGGAAAGGTATGGATCCAATTATCCTCCCTCCAGCTAGGGGCTGGGTAATATATATATATATATATATATATATATATATATATATATATATATATAAACGCCTTCATATGCTAATACTTTTAATATTCATTTTCCATTATATTATATTATATATATATATATATATATATATATATATATATATATATATATATATATATATATATATATATATATATATATAAGATTGTTTTCACTCGCCACTTTACATTTCTATCAATATTATATTATATTATATTATATATATATATATATATATATATATATATATATATATATATATATATATATATATATAAGATTATTTTCACTCGCCACTTCTGATACATTTCTCTGTCCAAATTCTTTTGGCTTGGCAAGCACTTAGAAAGTTTTTTAAAACTTTCTAAATACAATTCCTTTTCATTTCCCCAAATTCGGAAAGATGTGACCTCTCAACCATACACAGAGACCCTTACGAAGACATCAAACTTAAATTTCAAAATAACTTTATATAATTAAAAGCCAAGGTTATTTTAATTAGCTACTTCTTAAAAATAGGAACGTCCAGCCTTTTGAATTTGATAAACCATTTAGTTTAGTTTGTATCTTAATTGAATTTAGAGATGAATGCAAATTTTATTGAACCGTTCTAGGTACATATAACTTGAAACGGTCATTAAGTACATACTAATAATGTCTGGTTCTGTGCTTGGCCTTTTCTTCTAAAGTAGCAACATAAACTCATAAATAATACTGTATTATTTAAATGTCTATATAGTCTCATGTTGATTTAAACCATTTTGGTTGGCTGATCGGTTGGATTTTACGGCACGTCAAACCTTTATATTATTAGGATTATTCGGACAATTGTCCTCTTGTTTATTGATATAAACACAACGTTTCAACCGATGTGCCATCCGGCTTTCTTCATGTGTTTCATGTCGAATTCGGGAACCTTCTCGAACTCAGGAACCTTCTCGAAAACGTTGTGTACATAAATATAAAGATGAGGACAATATTCCGAATAATTCAAATAATCTAAATCCTCAGGCTTCATCTAAAAAATTCAGAAAATTAGTATATCAACCCTTGTTGGGTTATTTTTTGCCAAATACGTTTTGTTTAATTCATTCTTGTGTAATTTTTTTATAAAATCAATTTTAAAACTCATTTTTAAACTAATTTTTTTTCTGTTTAACTCAAAGATGAGACCCTAACAGGTTTTATCACTCCAGGTCTGAGAGGACCTGGAAGTAATGCTTCAGAAGGGGTACTCCATATTTTCTAGAGCCCTAGAATTGGAACTATCAGATAGAGTTTAACGTCATACCCAGTACATTAGGACCCTCATCCACTGACTTCTTGAACACATATGATAAAAAGGGTTGGGGCTTGTCATAAGGGGCAATATGGTTGGGACAATCATGTAGGTGCAAGGGCTTGACGTGACCACCCGATAGTTCGCAGGGGGTTTCTCCAGCCGCTCATTTAACCTAAGTAAGGGTCAAAGTCGAGTGTTGCATGTCACGTACTGCTCAGTCACCATGGTTCTATCCTTAAACATCACGTGTCGCCACCCACGGCCGACAGGTGGCCACATTGGGGGCACCATTTTGAAAATATACATTTGGTGAATTTCAACAATAAACATTTGCATCTTTTAATTAGCACGAATATGATTGTTGTTGATGTTATTGTTATCATTTACTAAATTCAGATAAATTGGTAGCAATATCTTATCTACTGAAAGTGATGTCAAATGTACGGATGGGTAAAGAATAGACTGCTATTGGTATGTTAATTACTAAATGGAAATCTCTGAAAAAAATAAAACGGGAATTCTTCCCAAACGTAGCTGTGTCAATACTAATGTATAATAGAACCACTTGGACTAATACTGATCTTTGAAATTATCCTGAAAAATAACGCTAGGTTTATTTTGCAGATAGGTCTTATTTTCAGGAAACACGGTAGTTATAGTGTGCTAGCCCAGCTCGCTAACCATTAGAGCATGCAATATGTTATTCTATATCAAGCTTTATTTAGTGTGGCACAGAGTATATATATATTATTACTTGGTTGTTGTTCCCAAGTGAGGAAAAATAAACAAAGGAAAGAAAATGCTGAATGGATAAAATGGATTTATTTTACTAACAGGTGTTTCGTCCAGGAGTTTGTTCATGTAGACATGTATTCTATTTATTATTATTTTAAATATAAAATAAAATAATAATAATAGAAAACTAACAAAATCTTTAAGCATACAAAGAATAATGGTTTGCGTCAGAGTAAAATGTTTAGTGTTTGAAAGCGGTAAAAATATGGAGAATGTTGAAGTGTTTCGAAAAAATATTTTTTTAAAATTGTTTCAGAAACGCTCCACAGCGATAGAGAATAGTGATGTTGACGTCATCGTCGTCTGTGACGGACTTTGAAAAGAAAGAAGACGTTAGAGAATATATATAATATATATATATATATATTATATATATATATATATATATATATTAAACAAAAACATCAGACTCCCGCCTTAGAACATTTCATATGTCAGTGTGGCTTCATAGCTCGCAGCAAAGCTGGGCTGCTATCACACTCGAGGAAACACAAAATGTCTTCTTGATAGCATGCACAACATGGGAGGAAAGAAATCACTCACTGCTGACCCTCATCTATCGTTCACGATAGGAGAGTTCACCATTCTCAAGTGAATACCCATGTAAATACACCAGTCGATGGGGCTTAGAATACGCTTACTCTATCCCTTACAAAAATGTTTATTGGTTGGATTTTATGGCACGTCAAACCTTATTTGGTCATTTTATGCCGAAGACGTTTCTTGATGGATATCCAATTTTTTAAACGATTTTCTTAAACAGATTTTTAACTCCTTTTTTCTATTTATAGATGGGACACTAACAGGTACTACCACTCAGGTAGACCTGGGAGTAATGGAGATGAAGGGTACTCCACATTCCCCATAGCTCCATAATTGGAACTTCAACTTGGACATTAAGACCATCAGCCACCGCCTTCTAGCACATACATGATAAAAAAGGGTTAAATCAATTAATTTCATAGTTTATTTATTTAAATTGTCATTATTACAATGGAAAGAATTCAAACGCTTAATTATAAGAAACAAGTTTTATTCATTTTATTAATATTAATATTGAATATTTAAAAAAGATAAATAAAAAGATATATAATACACTATGTATTAACGATTTTCGGTATTGTGACGTAAGAAGTTACGTACTTTCAGTTACAAATAGAAAGACATCGAATCTCCATTTGTGGCGAGAGAAACCACGCCCGTAGTGGTTCGAAGCGTGCACGACTGTGTTTGACATGCAGAATAAGATCAGAGGTGAGTGGGGAGATTGAACTCACATCCTCCTGATCGTGAGTCGTGGCCTGACGCATGTGAATTACTAAACTATGCAGAGTAACCCGGATGTGAAGTCTCGTCGTGAGGATTGACGCGTGCTGATGAATGTCGAACGTGCTGCACGGGCAATCAGAGTAAGGAGCCCGGATGAAAAATGTAATTG
>CM042138.1:90486697-90499197 GCA_023376005.1 Doryteuthis pealeii
TGTCGCACAGATACATTTGTTTAAATCTATCCCATCATTCTATATATCTGCTCTAATAGTTTAACAACTTCGAATTTAGATTTTTCCTTTACCTAACTGGTTACCTAACCAAGGCTAAAGAGCCCAGTCTGTCCTGCTATTTACCTATAGTTGTAGCGAGAGGAGATTGAATCATACCTTTCCCAAGAGTATTAGCTCTATGCGAAATGCAAACAGAATTTGAAGTCGCCTTACCGTGTGAATTTCATCTGATGATAATCATTACACTATGCGCCTCCATTTCTGGGTATATTGCAAGTAAAACTAAAGTCGGTGGAGTGGCCTATTGCTGGTATCATTGGATAGCGAGGGAATCTATCCCCATTTCCCTAACACTAAACCAGGAAATTGTTCTTGCGTCTGAGGTGGGGCACCCTTTTATCATCCGCTCTCCACTTTGTCGCTCCGATCCAAGTTGTGCTACTTTGAATTGGCGAGGGCCGGTATCGAACCGGGAACTTTGTGTTTTTTAGGCGGATGCTCTACCGACTGAGCTAAATTTCTCGTTATATAAGTAAGTTGGTGGAGTGGCCTATTGTCAGTATCAACCTGACAGCGAAGGAGTCTATCCCCTTTTTCGCTAGGGCTAGACCAGGGAGATTGTATTTTGCCGAAAGGAGCACCACAACTACTGCCATCTTCTCCCTTTACCGCACGAATCCGATTAGTCTATCTTGTTACTCATGCGATGAGTTGACGGGGATCCAGAACCTTTCAATTCCTGGGCGAGTGCTCTACCGACTGAGCTTAACCGCCCTATTCAATCGGTATATACAATCGGGTAGGTTTACTTATCCCTCTTTTCAAAAATATCAAATTGTCCAAAATATCAAATATCAAATTTAATATACTAAATAATGCAACAAAAACTAGATCTCTTACTTGCACCATTGTTGGAGGAAATGACATCAAACATTGTCAACCAAAATGCACCAAAAATCTTCATTTTTGCACCATGTAGCCTAGAAATTGGTTAGAAAATATAGTAATTTCAATATTCAAAACAGAAAAGGTTGACATTTTAAACGAAACAAATAAAATATTATAACTAAAATTCAAATTGAAAATATTCACCCAATCACAACCGACACCTATGATATGCTGCTTTTTACCTAAAAATTCAGCTGTAACGGTGATAACATTTTAAAAGATTGAAATCTATTTCTCAAATGAAGACAAAGTTTTGAAGAAAAATATTTTGTATGGTAATTCCTTATGTTAAGACGTTACAATTCTAAAATCGACCTACCCTAATATACAGGCATTTATTAATTGACATATATTTTTTAAGTGTGGTAATAATATCTGAAAATATCTGTTTTTGTTTTCTAATTTCCCACAAGAAATCGTGCTGTTTTTTTGTTGTTGTTTGTTTTATAAGAATGTTTATTGAAACACAATTTTGTCAGCCTAAATTTAGCCATAGTTGATAAAAAATGTATCAAATAATGTTATTGTTTTTCTCCCTATGTACGTTAATGTTCCTGTGGGAACAAAAACTAGCATTCCTTACATTGGAGCACCCGTCGTATTACAAGTTTCCCAAAAGTAACATAGATATGCAAATGAGGTTAACGGAAGTGAACAGAATCAATACTGATCCTGTTATAATCACCTTTGCTGTTAAAGATTTAACACAGAATGAAAGGCGTCTAATTGCATCTGATGATTGGTCTAGAGAAATTCAAAGCATTTCTATGAATAATATTACAAGTGACTTTCAACAGCATTTGAAACAGGCATCGGGGAAAACTAAAGAGATAACATTCGATATTTGCAATCAATCGTAATTTGCCTATTAATCACATTTTAGACTGGAATTCTATGACAATAAATGCAGAGTAGTTGAGATGAATTTTTAAAAACGTATTATCTGGTGTTACTTATCCGCCAAAATTCTTATTTCGTCTAAATAATGGACAGTTCCGTTTTTATCATAAAGAAAGAAAGAAGGTGAGAAAAACGAAATGCTATACAGAAAACATATAATAAAAAAAGAAAAAGAAAAAAAGAAAGAAAGGAAAGGAAAGGAAGGAAGAGCGTTGGAGAAAGGTAGAAAGACGGGATGAACGCGCGTAAGTGATAACGCTAATCTGTTTCAATCAAACATAATGAAAGAGTGAAAAGTAGGAAAGAAAGAAAACAAGTGAGAGAGAGAGTTATATCAAGATAATAATACTTTTTCATAATGAACTATTTGCAATAGCTCTTAAGTAAACATATCAAACGTTGTAGTAATTAAATTATCATTCTGTGTTATATCCACAGGTCCTGCTAGTCAAGATGATTATACTTTTTACATATTGAACTATTTGCAATAGCTCTTAAGTAAACATATCAAACGTTGTAGTAATTAAATTATCATACTATGGTATATCCACAGGTCCTGCTAGCTCTATGAATAATATTAAAAGTGGCTTTCGATAAAATTTTAAACAGGCAACATCATAAGATAACATTCGACTTTCCAATCAATCGTAATTTGCTTATTAATCACATTCGATTCGAATTCTATGACAGTAAATGAAAGGAAAAGTCGAAATGAATAAACAAAAATAAAAAAGATAAAATTCAGTGCTACCTTGACTTACGAGTTTAATTCTTTCAGCTCGTAACTCAATTCATTCGTATATCAAATGAGTCAATAACTTATGATATGAAAATAATTAATAACTTATCATATACGTTTTGGTTTTGTAATGCCACTCAATAAATCAAAGGAAAATCCTGGTATCGTTAGTTAAAAAGAACTTTGTTTTTTATATATAAAAAAAAATACAATTCCTAGGGGTGTACTTATTTCTGGGTATAAAAAGGATGAGTCAAAAAGTAATTCCATTTTGCTTAGGACAGTAATTACCAACACCGGAACATGTATCATACATCAAACTGAAGCTTGTCCTCTGTGAATCACATCCCTACTTCTCCACATAGTCAAAGTTTGTCTCAATGGCAATGTTCCACTTTTGAATCTATCCCTGCACCGTAAAATTCTGTTGACTGTTCTTTGAGCCACTTTTTCACTACAGATTTCACTTCCTCGTCATTTGAATAATGTTTGTATCTCAAACCCTTTCATGGGGCCAAAGAGAGGCTAACATTATTCGATTGACGAGGAAGTGAAATCTGTAGAGAAGAAGTGGCTCAAAGTACAGTCAACAGAATTTTACGGGGCATTCAAAAGTTTCATTTTGATGTATGTTAAATGTTTCTGTGTTGGTAATTATACCTGTCATAAACAAAATGGCATTACTTTTTGACTAACCCTCGAACATATTTACGAAACACCTCTTCACGAGTAGGATGTGACATTTCCTAAGGGTATTCGGACAAGGATTTGAACACGTATAATAAAACTTAAGAAATACGTTGCAAAAATTAATGTTTAAAAGGTGTGAAAAGGGTTCAGAAAGCTTTACTTTACGACACACATCAAAGCTCTCGAACTCTGAGTTGGTGAGAGGCTTGTATCAAATCAGGAACCTTGCGGTATTTAGGCGGATGCTCTACCACTGAGCTAAAGCTATGTCTTAAAGTTTATTTTTTATAAATTATATTTTTCTTTGTCGTAATCAATATGGATACTTAAATGATTCGGTGAGCTTATTAAAAAAATCGTATCTGAAGCTCGCTCGTTCCTCAAATTTTAGATTCAACAGAGCAAAAGAATCGACCCAGTAACAGGTCGTCAATCAGAAAACTCGTAAATTTGGGCACTCGAAAGTCAAAATTCGAATATAGTCGGACCCAACCCGGCGCTATGAATTCGAATATAGTCAGACCCAAAACATCGGAGGTTTAACGAGTTGAATCAAACCTGTTAGTGTTTTTTTTTTCTAAAAAATAAATGATTCATTATCAAAGTGGACCTGGAAATGATGTCAATGAAGGGGTACTCCACACACCCCAGCTGGAAGCTCACTACTAGATACAGTTTAGCGTCATACTCAGGATACCTCATTTTGCGGAGAAATCTTACCTCTCTGCTGGGAAAACCATCAGCATATTTTAAACAGCATATTGTACTCACCTTCATAGAAATGCTGTAACTAGCATTCAGTCACCAGACAAAAAGGGGACTGTAGCTGAATACAGGTCTTATTGCATTCTCTTATTGCATTCACACATGTCCTTTAG
This sequence comes from Doryteuthis pealeii, assembly GCA_023376005.1. Taxonomy (NCBI): domain Eukaryota; kingdom Metazoa; phylum Mollusca; class Cephalopoda; order Myopsida; family Loliginidae; genus Doryteuthis; species Doryteuthis pealeii. The sequence goes on from CM042138.1 coordinate 90,490,874, forward strand.
TGTCCACACGTGTCATGGAGGAACCTGACCAAAGGACTTTCCTCATACACACACAATGTTCTCTCTTTAGTTGCCCACATTTCTCTAAATAAATGTTATTCATTTGTATTATCTAGATTTTCCAGACTGTTGTTCTTATCTCGGTTTAGCTCAGTCAGTAGAGCACCCGGTTCAGAATCACAAGGTTCTGGGTTCAATACCTGTCGTCACCAACTAAGTGCATGACTATTACATCTTCTACTATTAGGTTTCCATTCTCAATATGGCTTATTTGAACTTGCATAGGGCTTTGTCTCTATGACTAAATCGATATATTGTCGTCCTTGTCAGAAAGTAGTATTACTATATTTGCACATGGCACACCGCTAAGAATTCGACTATAGTCACACATTGCAGTAAAAGAATTAAACATACCATGGGGACGGGTCCCAAAACTAAAAGTTTTGGACCCGTGCCAAATGTTAGGTTTAATTCTAATTTTTTAAACAAAAAAGGATTACTATGTATTTCCGTGTGCGAATTAGTGGGTATGGGTAGGGGATGAATGGATGAGTATGTGAAAATTAGTGTACGTGTGAAAGTGTGGTTATGGGTGTGTGCGGGAGTGGGTGGGTATAGATGGCTGTAAAATGCATGAGTGAGTAAATGGGTGTGTCTGATTAGGGGTCGTCAATTCATAGAACAAGAGCGAAAACAGCAACAATACCTCTGTTGTGTAAAACGATAGTTGGTTGTGTATATCATTTCCTCGAACGATTTAAATATAAGAACATTTCACGACGAAAGGATAACAAGGATATTAATTGCCTAAGCAAACTTAATAGAAGTAGAATAAAAAAAAAACACAATAGAATATACAAACAATATATTATACATATGGGAGAAGAAATGCCAAATAATTTTTGATAGGTAAAGCCCATGTGGAAGCGACTCCGCGGTCTGCCAGCGGGAGACGAAGGTGAAATGATGATGACAATAATAATAAAATGTTTACACACAGTTATATAGTTTCAAGTATTCCTATCAAATCATATCATAATGGAGATTGGATGTATGTGTGTCTGTAACCGAAACTATATCAGTACCCAGGTCACAATTCCCTTAGTTATTTACGTCACGTTCTTCATGATTTTATTTTTATTCAAATCTCAATTATTGATAAAACTGTTTTATATTATTAATACTGTTGCCATTATCTACATACTAATAACACGCAATTGTATTTATATATACACCAAAATAGCGGTTTACAGTGTTAACGGGAATGCTAATTTGCATATTGATATCAAAAAAAAATAATTTTAATAAATATGTGCTTGGTATAATTGTTTTCTGATTATTTGTTTTTATTTTAATAAATATGTGCAAAATTCTCAGAGATAAATCTTAAAAGAAATCCATTAACAAGAAGAAATAACTGTAATTTATTCTTTACTTCCTAATTAACTAAATATTTAAATTAGGAAAATTTAGCAATGGAAGACGGGAGTGAAGGAAAATTAAAGGAAGAGTTAGTTTCAAATTGTTATATTTTTCGATTATAAACTCTCTGTTTCAAATAATTTTATCTACATTCTTATTTAGTTTCATTAGTCTTTCTAATTTAACATATTTCATTATATTAAATCTTAAATACTTGCGCCTTGTGGGTGCATATTTTTGCTATTACTAATAATTTGCACAAAGTTATACGTTTTTAAATATTTCGATCACATTCTAATAATTTCCGAAAAGATTTGAAAATTGATTCATTTGTAAATGACTACAATCATGTCTATATTTTCAACTTTGCATTGAAATAATCTTTTATTCGCACTTTCTCTTACTATAATAATCATCGATTTTCGGAGTTATGAGGAATAAAGTATTGCTAATACTTATGAAATACTAATATCTATAAATAATGGAGATTCGCTTCCGGTTTTTGTCTGTAACAAAAACTACGTCACTGCTTACGTCACATTATCCATAATCGTCATAACATAGAATAAATACACTCAAAATTTTGAACATGCAAAATTAGACAGTCCTCATTGTTTTTTAAAACAAGTTTTAATAAATACATGACTGGTATTATATATATCTATATATAGTTTGTTTTATTTCAATACATATTTAAAGTTTACATTTCAAATTGTTTTATTTTTTAATCCTTTAATGAATTTGATGATTTTACTTACTAAGGGTACAAACTCGCTGACATTGAATTTTTAACTCCCACCCCTCAGGCAATATGTTTCAAAAATCTATTTTTATATCGCGCGGAGGGTGTATTTTTATTTTGCTAGTACTAATAATTTATTGGCCAAGATATGGTTTAAAGTAATTATTTCAATTTACAATAATCATTTGATTGCTCAGTTATATGGTTTGAAGTGTTCCTATTTACCACCAATAATTTGCAAGCAATTATATGCTTTCAAGTAACTAATAATGATAATCGTTAGTAAATATTTATAGCTTCAAGTAACTATTATATTTTGCACAGGGTTACATGGGGATCAATTATTTCTAATACAAATGGTTTTCAAACAGATCTAGTTGAACCCTGGATAGAACCCTAAAAGGTACTACCATTCCGGGTAAGAGTGTACCGGGGAATAATGGCGACAAAAGCTCTTCTCAGAGCTTCAGAACTGGAGCCTTACCACCAAATGCCTAGAACACACGGCTCAGCCACCTTGTCGGCTGGGTCGGTAGAAGCCAGCGACTACACCTCTGCATTCGGGTAAGACTAGAACTCCCAATGGGGCCATTACTTAGGCATGGGTAGCGACCTATGTAACCTAAAGACGGAATCCTGGTGGCTGAGCAGTCCATAACATGCAACACTCGAATTTGGCCCTTACTTGGGCTAGATGAGTGGTCGAGAAGCCTCCCTTCCGATCAATCGGTTGGTCACGTTAAGCCCTAACACTTATATGATTGTCCCAACCGTATTGATCTTATGGCAAACACCTAACCTTTTTTTATCATATATGTGCTAGAAGGTGGTTTGGTTTGGTTTGTTGTGTTTTGTTTTACGGCATATCAACCTCAGTGGGTCATTTAATGCCGATAAAGTTTTGAAATAAATCAATTCTTAATGGATAATACAATTTTTTTATAAATACATTTTTCTATTTAACCCATAGATGGGACCCTAACAGGTACTACCACTCCGGGTCAGAGTGGACCAGGGAGCAATGAAGGGGTACTCCACATTCCCCAAACCTCCAGAACTGGAACCTCACCATCAGATAGAGTTTAACGTCATTCCCAGGATATGTAGACCCACAGCCACCGCCTTCTAGCACCCATATGATAAAAGGGGTTGGGGCTTGACATAAGGGCAATAGGGTTAGGAAAATCATATAGGTGCTAGGGCTTGACGTGATCAGCCGATTGATTGGAGGGGGCCTCTCCGACCGCCCGTCTAGCCCAAGATAGGGCCAAAGTGGAGTATTGCATGTCATGAACTGATCATCCACATGGGCTCTATCCTTAAGCATCACGGGTCGCCACCCACGGCCAACAGGTGGCCCCATTGGGGGAGTTATACCCCTCTGCAGAGGTGCAGTCGGTTCATTCTAACACCCCAGCCGACAGGGCGGTAGAAGGTGGTGGCAAAGGGTCTTAGTCTCCTGGGCATGACAACAGCATCTAATGACAAGGTTCCATTTCTTGGGTGTATGGATTACCCCATCATTGCTATTACCCCCAGGTTCCCTCTGACCCGGAGTGGTAGTATCTTTTAGGGGCGCATCTATAGGTTAAATATATTAAAATTAGTTTAAAATATGTTTAAAAATGCGTAAAAAGGAAATTTGAATTCTCAACAATTGAAATCAGAAATGGTTGGATAACGAATGTATTTATTATCGAAGTCGGATGCCGAGGAATCATTACCAACTCAACCTCCGCATTTTTTTACTAGACTTTCTCCATCAGACAAGAGGAAATACATAAAAAAAACTTCAAGATAAGCCTCCAAACAGCATCAGCATAATCATGGTAATCCCAACAGTGTGACAACATACCAACAAAGTCTAGTTGTATCATGAAATACTGTTGGAGCGCTCTGGGTTAGTGGTAATAATGCTTCAGATCCGAAACCATGCATGAACCAAGAGTCATCATCTGATGAAGTCTTTGTTGGATGCAATACTGCTGTTTAAACAATAGTCGTTGTATGAATTTATTTTTAATAATACAAACGTCTTTAGCATAAAATAACCCTAGAAATGCTTTAAAACCAACCAACCAACCAACCAACCAACCAGCCAGTTTGCCAACCAACCAATCCGTTTTGAATAGGAGTCTTACCCCTCTGCAGGGGATGAAGTTGACATATTCTAAGCCCCCACACCAGGGTTTGTAATAATGGATGTTGATTGACATCATACATGAGGTGTAAAGAAGAATAAACAAAAGTGATCTAAATAATTTTGATATTTCGGACTGTTGTCCTCGTCTTTATTGTGTATAAACACAATGTTCAGGCAATAGTAACCTCGGACTCTGTTTAGGTGTTTTTTAATTAAAAAAAATAACATCTAAACAGAGCCCGAGGTTACTGTGGCCTGAACATTACGTTTATACATTATTGTATATTGCGTATTATTGTGACGACAGACCGAAATATCAAAATTATTCATATCAAGTCTCCTTTCATAAATACATATAAGCAAAATGAATATAAACAAGAAAACAAAAATAAAAGAAGAAATAAAAAAGAACCCAAAAACATTTCGCTATTTCGTTTAATTTTACTGCTGCGTACATTTTCCAAAGTCTTTTGGGCACATAGCCTAGTGGATAAAAGAGTTAGGTTAATACAGTTCAAATTGACACTTATCTCTAGACTGCGGGTTCAATCCTGGCCAGGAACAGCAGTAACAGCTTAACACCTGTACCCCAGCTATGGTTAGCGGAATGAGAACCCGTGGACTGAATAAAGGGTTAGGTTCAAAGTTTCGTGATATCTTCCGAATATGACAAGAAGGTTCCCGATGACGACAAGAAGGTTCCTGAGTCCGAGAAGAAATACCTGAAGAAGGCCGGAAGGCACATCGGCCGAAACGTAGTACAGATAACAATGAAGATGAGGACAATAGTCCGAATAATACAAATAATACTAATGTCTTTTGAGTACTGAAATATTCATTTATTGTATGTATAACAAAAGGTTACAAAATATGAAAGTAATTTTAAAAATTAAAAAAAAACAATTCTAAAGAAGAAAATGAAAAAAAAAAAAAAAATGAAAAAGATAAATGATATAATTAAATAAACGCTTTTCATAAATCTGTTCGGTGAATAATGAGAGATAAGAAGTGTACGAGTTGTACCCACGCTCTACCCACTGAGCTGTACCCCACGCCCTTTTAGATCTCAGCTATTGTCTGTGGAAGAATTTGATGTGAGCAACCTCTACAGGTGAGAACAGGTAGACAATGCGAGTTTTGTTTCTAATGAACTTTTTTGCTGAATAAGAACATTTAGATTGAATAAATTAACTGATTGTAAGTTAAATAAAAGTATACAAGGTAGGTCAGTGAATTTCCACGACTGGTGTTACAAAAGAATTATTACAAATCCAAACTACAAACTACAAAGTATCACCTTGAAAGTAATCCCCCTGCAGTTTAATGCACTTTCCCATCCTTCTCTGCCACACTTACATGCACTCCTGGAAGGATTCTTCCATATATTCTCCGTTGCTCAGTCGTCACGGCCTTTTTGATGTCATGCACATCCTCTAAACGGGTTCCCTTGATGACCTCCTTGAGCTTGGGGAAGAGGAAAAAATCACATGGAGCCAGGTCGGGCGAGTAGGGAGGTTGCTCCAGCACAGTGATATTCTTCTGGGTCAAGAACTCTTGGATACTCAGGATAGTGTGCGTTGTCATGGTGAAGCATCCCTGAGTTGTTCACCCTCATCTCTCGCCTCTTCTCGCGCACTGAACGAAGCAAATGCCGCAGTATCTGTTTTTAGATATGCTGGTTGATCGTCTGATCCTGTGGCAAGAACTCGCAGTAGACGGGTTTGAAATAGTTGTTTTGTGACAGCAGTCCTGGGACCTTTCTGACATACCTCATATTCGCTCGACCTATGTCATTTAAAATTACATCATTCTTAAAATGATTTCCACCTTTTCAAAGATTTCCTATCAACTCCACTGACATTAAGATGGTTAATTTAGTCTTTGAAAAACTTACTTCAATTATCTGTTCTCGCCTGATATGGCTAGTGTTAGTAGTATGGCAGATAAAGTTGAATTCTTTCTGAGAAATTTTGAGATGAGGCTTGATTTTTAGTATTATTGGATTATTCGGACTAGTGTCCTCATTTTCCTTGTTATATGTACAACGTTTCGGCCGATGTGCCCTCCGGACTTCTTCAGGTATTTCTTGTCAGACTCGGGAACTTTCTTGGACTCGGGAACCTTCTTTTCGGATCCGGGAACCTTCTTTTCGAACTCGGGGACCATCTTGGGAACCTTCTTGTAATCGGGAGCCATCACGGAACTTTGGTCAGGAGCAGCTGTAACATAGAATTATAATTAACACAGCTTAACACCTGTACCCCAGCTATAGTTAGCGGAGTGAGAACAGGATAGCCCCATGGACTGAATAAAGCGTTAGGTTCAAAGTTCCGTGATGGCTCCTGATTACGACTAGAATGTTCCAGAGTCCGAGAAAGTTCCCGAGTTAGACAAGAAATAACTGAAGAAGGCCAGAGGGCACATCGGCTGAAACGTTGTACAGATAACAATGAAATTGAATTTCTCACTAATAAATGTCAGCCCAGTCGGCTGGTCCGTTCGAATACACTGACTGCACCTCTGCAGAGGGGCAAGACCTCGACCCCAAGGGGCCCACCTGTTGGCCGTGGGTGGTGACCCGTGATACTTAAGGATGGAATCCAGGTGGGTGAGCAGCCCATGACATGCACCACTCCACTTTGACACTTACTTAGGCTAGACGGACAGTCGGAGAAGCCCTTCCTGATCAATCGGCTGGTCACGCCAAGCCCTATCATCTTTATGATTTCCAGACCATATTGCCCTTATGGCAAGCCCCATCTTTTTTATCATATGGGTGTTAGAAAGCGGTGGCTGATGGTCTAAGTGTCCTGGGTATGACGTTAAACTATAACTGATGGAAGGTTACAATTCTGGAGGTTTGAGAAATTTGAGTTATCCCTTGATCACTATTGCTCCTACGTTTACTCTGACCCGGAGTGGTAGTATCTGTTACGGTCCTATCTATGAGTTAAATTACAAAAATAATTTGTTCCAAACTATCGCTACGAAACTTTCAAAATTTTGCCGGCATTAAATAACCCAACGTGCTTGATATGCCGTAAACCAAACCAAACCAAACTAAACTAATAAATGTTTTAGCAACTGAGTGATAGTCGGGCATGACAAAAATGTGTTATGTTATCGAATTCTGAAATGTTGAAAAAAAAAATTGCCGAACGTTCAGAGAGATTATATATTCTATAAAAAAGATCGGCAAAATGAAATATGTTTTTTAAAATATTTTTTATTTCACTTCAGCAACATGTGTTTCAGATCTGCTATTTGTTTCAGGCTTCGATTAACCCTATATATATATATATATATATATATATATATATATATATATATATATAAAGTAAACCTAATGAGTCAGAGAATACCTACCTAGGTTTCTCCTAACGTATCATCCGGATAATTCTGACTCCCACGGGTTTGGTGCAAAATTCATTTTATTCCCAAAATTCCTCACAAGAGCATACGAAATTACCATAAAAAAGAAACAAATAAAAGATAACTACAATAAACCCAACTTATTCTTAATTACGTTATTTACCAAATTTTTTGTCTTTTGGTCAATTTATAGTAACATCTGATTATTTTCAGGAAGTGCAGATGATGTAGTCTTTTCTTTTATTATATATATATATATTTCTCCAGGCAAAAGTTTATATTGTGTAATTACAAACAATAAACCCGAGAGTTTTTTTTATATAGTCTAAGTCTAGAAATAAAATATATATATATATATATAATATATATATATATATATATATATATATATAGAGAGAGAGAGAGAGAGAGAGAGAGAGAGAGAGACTTGAGTTCTCTGGTGAATGTAAAAAACATACATCCTGAAGTATGTATTAATTAATTATTCGCCCCTGACTGACAGTCAGTGACGGCATTTCTGTGGATGGTTGATATATATATATATATATATATATATATATATATATATATATATATCAACCATCCACAGAAATGGGACATACAATTAAGTCGTGTTGATGCACGGATTCAAATGACTTTGGTCTA
>CM042138.1:90504197-90546697 GCA_023376005.1 Doryteuthis pealeii
TCTAAGTGAAATCCGATAAGACTGAGTTCATATGCTTTAAAAAGAAAGGAGACATCTCCACACTCGACGATAAGCTTCTAAAACAAGTAGAACATTCACATACCTAAGTAGTATTATCTCATCTACAGAAATCGATGTTAATGCACGAATAGGGAAGGCATGGTCGGCTATAAATAGTCATTCATATGGAAATCCGATCTCACGGACAAGCTAAAACGACAATTCTTCCAAGCTGTTGATGTGTCAGTGCTGCTGTATGGCTGCACCACTTGGATCCTAACGAGGCACCGGGAGAATAAGCTAGATGGGAGCAGCACAAGAATGCTAGGTGCAATCTTGAATAAGTCGTGGAAACAACACCCCACAAGGAAGCAGCTGTACGGCAACTTGCTCCCTATCTCACAAACCATCCGAGTGAGACGAACAAGACATGCTGAACACTGCTGGAGAAGGAAAGACGAATATATTAGCGACGTTCGCATGTGGAAACCAGCACATGGACATGCTAATGTGGACCGCCTTACAAGGACATACATTGAGCAGCTCTGTGATTATACTGGATGCTGCACAGAGGACCTCCCGGGGACAATGAATGATAGAGAAGGTTGGCGAGAGATTGTCATCCGTGCTAACTGGGCGACATGATGATGATGAAGCTGAGTAAATAGTCATCAATCTTATAATTACAAAAGGTTTTATTAATTCCGAATTGTCTTCACGTTACATTAGTCATAGATCAAAGATGGATATGTTTTATATTCAGACATTTGAATTTTCGTTTTTGATGTGAAATTTAATTATTCAGATTTTTTATTCATCCAGAAAAAAATCTGATCTTAAGTTTTTCGGATGAATGAAGATCAGCTGAATGTCTCGCTTTAAAAACTTTCACTATTTTTTTTGTTATGTATTTAACCTCTTAGTAGTAGTAGTAGCATCATTATTATTAGTAGTGTTAGTAGTAGTAGTAGCATTATTATTAGTAGTAGTGTTAGTAAGTAAAGTAAAGTCGACGGGGCGGCCTAAAGTCGGTATCAGCCAGTCAGCGAGGGAGTTTATCCCCTTTTCAATAGCGCTAGACCAAGGAGATTGTTGTAGCATCTGAGATGGAGCGCCACACCTACCATCAGCTCCTTACTTTACCGCACAGATCCCTGTGCTACTCATACGCTGAGTTGGCGGGGACCGGTATCGAACTAGGAACCTTGTGGTTTCTAGCCGAACGCTCTACCGACTGAGCTAACCCGGCCCTTGAAGGTGTTTTTAAAGAGTCTGATTAATTTGATTTAACTTTGATTTCAATCAAATCAAGTACATCATTTTTATTCGCATGACTTTTTTTTCTTTCGTTTTCATAAAAAATATATTTAGAAAATGCATGATTTCACATCTTGTATTTAAATCACAAGATGTGAAAACATGCATTCACGTCTGATATTTTTTCAACCTTTTTCTCACTTTCTTCTTTTCACTCCATTGAAACAGACAATACGATGGATAAGCATTGCTGCCTCACTCCTGCCTTAACCATCTCTTTTTTCCTCACAACAAAAACTGAATGTTCCATAATGTATCTAAGGTGGCCTGGCCCACAGAGGTACAAGTGTATTAATATATTGAATGTATATAGTTATCTATTCTTCTTCTTCTTCTTCTTCTTCTTCTTCTTCTTCTTATTATTATTATTATTATTATTATTATTATTATTATTATTTATTTTTTAGTAGTAGTAGTAGTAGTAGTAGTAGTATTTTCTTTATCCTGAAGGTGTTTTTAAATAGTCGAATTAATTTGATTTCGTTTTAATTTCAATCAAATCAACTAGATAAATTTTGTTTGCAGGACTTCTTTTTTGTTTTCATTAAAACATATATTTAGAATTGATTTGAATACATCTTGAAAATCTAAATCAAAATACGCAGTGTTCTATTGGGATTCCTTTGTCAGTTAATAAAAAAAATAGACTTTGAAAGTCTAACTAACCACGTATTCGAGCTGCTGATTGTCTGGCTTTAATCCACGCATCCCCCCCGCAGAGTCTATAAGTTTAAGTGGTAGACTTTAGCACACCTTATGTATAAAGATATTCCAGCATCAACTTCTCCGGATGATGGGGGAAAACCATCTCCTTAGATTCATCCTTTTTTATGGGGAGGAAAGAACCCGGAGACACATTTATTTAAAGGTTTCGCTGGTTCTCCGCTAGGTGGACACCATCTGGGACACCTATGTGTGGGTGTATGATTTTGTAAGACCCGAAACATCTAATGATTCTGGGATGACTTCACTGAAAATTTGGTCATATGTACATTTAGGGTGTATTTTTGATAATGTGAAATATATTACAGTTTCATCATCATCATCATGTCACGCTGTTAGCACGGATATCCATGACAATCTCTCTTCATTCTCAGAAGGTCCTCTATGCAGCATCCTGTATCCTCACAGAGCTGGTCAATGTACCTCTTTGCTGGTTGCCCCACAATGGCGTGCCCATATGCTGGCTTCCCCAGGAGAACGTCACTTATAAGTTCGTCCTTGCTTCTCCAGCAGTGTCCTGCGTGTCTTGTCCGTCTTACTCGGATGGTTTGGATGATATGTAGCAGGTGGCCGTACAGCTGTTTTCTCGTGGGATGTTGTTTCCACGTCTTGTTCAGGATCACACGCAGCATTCTTGTGCAGTTCCCATCTAGTTTATTCTCTAGTCGCTTCTTTAGGGACCAGGTGGTGCAGCCATACAGCAGTACTGACACGACAACAGCTTGGAAGAATTGTCTCTTTAACTTGTCTGTGAGTTTGGATTTTCATATGACTGATAATCTATTTATAGCGGACCATGTCTTTCCTATGTGTGCATTAACATCGTTTTCTGTGAATGAGATATTACTGCCTAAGTACCTAAATTGTTCTACCGAGTTTAGGAGTGTGTCATCGATAGCTGAGATGTCTCTTTTGTTTTTAAAAGACATGAACTCCCTACTCAATTCTAAACAGTTTGTTCATTTTTGTATGTATTTTTAGCATAAGTTCATGAGTTTTCCTAATCATATCTTAAGATGCAAATGAAAATGTAAAACTTTGGTCGTTTGTACATAAGAAATTGATTTAAGACACAAAAGCGAAGTTTTTAGGGAATAATGGAAATTTTCTATACTTTTACAACATAATCATTGTAAAGATATACGTAAAATTCTCACTCATATTTATGGACTTTCCCAGATAGCAGTGGCAGACATTTCCGGTAAAAATGGGACAATCAGAAACGAGCACAGAAACGTATTTGAGTATTTAAGATCTTTTGCAATTGCCCTTAAATCAGTTGCTCTCGGGTTTTTCTGATTCAAAGAATACAACTTGATTCTCTGCTACAAGAAGTCACTCTTTTGTTATATCAAGGATTTCAAAGAATACATAAAGCTACGCTCTGCTAATGAGACTACAACCTTTTATATCAATGAATTTACCAATAAGAGAACTAAACGCCTAAAATGGCGAGCAGAATCGTAACCAGAATTACGAAATAACAGACACAATTCAGGAGGAAAATTGTGCTACGTAGTGTTATATGAGGCAGAAAAGCAAATTTTGAGGGAATAATTTTTATAAGTTTGAAATTAAGCATTTAAATAATAACACATACTATCCAGAAACAATACTTGTATTACATAGTACAATCCATAATGTATCATTTGTTCAATATATATGTTTGTATGACGTTGAGAAACCAACTATTTTAACTACAAATACTAGTTTAATTATGACACAAGGTTTGGGGGATGTATTTACCCAAACCCCCCACACGAGTATGATACGACACAAGTCCAATTCTTTTAGTGGAGTTTAACAGGTTAGCATTGGGTGTTTTCCTTTTGCTAGACCAGTCGCCATACCAAGGTTGAAGACAATAGTTTGACTTACTATTTAACCATGGCTGGAGTGAGCATAGTTAGATGCAATTTTGTCTTTCTAGTTTAGAAGGAAGCCTTTTCATACCCTGACTTGTGCGTACACTAAAAGACAGGTGATGTTAATTTTGCTTATGTATCAGTTTTTTTTATATTATTTGCTTTTACTTTTCATGATTTGCTTTATAGTTAGCATTTGTCAAAGGTTGTACTCGAACTTCAAAAAATAACATGAACTAATAAAAATAGAAGGATTTCGTTTATTTCAAATAAAAAAGTGTACTAACGACTTATTATCAAGACAACGCACCCGTCAAACGACATAATTTTTTATAGGTCCGTTGTCTTGATGATAAGTGGCTAGTACAGTGCTTTGAAAAAAATGGTAACAATCGCCCCTTAAGTGTATTGTACTTTATGATATATATATAGAGGCGGTAACTTCTAAGATTCAATACTTGTCTGTAGATTTATCATCAGTCATAGTTCTTAACTGTTAAATACATACATAGGTGTATATTTCAAGTCCGCCAGAGACCTCAAACCCGTTTAAGAGGAAACCCTTGTTATTTTTAAGTGTAGACCGTAACCGTTAACTAAATTCCCGTTCAGAGAGCTCTAACCGTTAGGAGCACCACCCATATATATATATATATATATATATATATATATATATATATATATATATATATATATCTTTTCATGACATCTCTCCCCTACCTCTTACCAAATATACACACACCACACTCCCCTACCTTTACCAATACACACACACACACACACACAAACCTTGAGTTTCACTTCCGCTTGTCGTTTATCGCAACAGAAAAAATTCATACACACACACACACACACAACCACATACCTAAAAAAAATGCACAATGTTTCCTTTCAATACACACACTTACAGCGCCACATACTCACGCCATAAAATAGAATATTTGATGTCATATTTCAAAACCGTCTTCTTTTTTTCAAACTTCAAAAACATTTTTAAACAGACTGAATGACAAGGATTACCACTCGCTTTTTTCTCATTATTCTGTGATAAATAATTTTTATCTAATGCCCTGAAGATGATCTAATCAATAGATCGAAACACTGCAGCGTCGGCCAATAAACTCACCACTTAACCCATTTAAACCTGTGTTTTTTCATTTTTCTGATATATTACATACCGTCGGATTCACTTCCTTTCTTCACATCCTGTCTTTGAAAAAACACACACGGCGAACAAGGATTAACTAACAGTTATACGACAAACATGGATAAACTAACAACTTTGGACATCCGCACTCTAATCCGGAAATACAAGAAGCTACTCATCTCCGCAAACTCCCTAAAAATAGGAGGATTTTTCTCACCAACTGCCTACGGGAAAAGGTTATTCCAAACAGCATTCCAAAAACTTTCAGACATTCCCACCACTCCTTTCCTAATTATATACAAAATTTCCTAGAATATTCCATAGAAGATTTAACTTTCTCTGAAAATTCAACTTTTGAAAAAGCCAAACATTTAGGCACATATCTACGGAAAAATCGAGGCATGTCACAGCGGAGACTCTGCGCACGGAAATCACTTCAATCAACAACTCACACATTTCCAAACTAAAAGATAAATTACGTTCCCTTTGCAATAATAGCACATGGAAAGAGATTGGCAGATCCAATCTTATCCACAACATATCTGACACCGAACTCAAACCTGTAGAATATGAAGCCCTCCAATTCGGCCTCAAATTCGCTACTGGGTTAAACAAACACAACCTAACCAAATTAATAAATATAAATTACAGACACAGTGATTCGGATTTCCAAAAAGGTTTCATACAGGGATTAATCACAGCATCCACCACTTGTGACACCGATGACCCAGTTCTCCCCCGTAGATACATCACGGCCCTAAAAAAACCTGTCAAACAATCAAGAAATTCTCATCACATCTTCAGACAAAGGTGGAGGCGTTGTCATCATGAACTCCACTAACTACAACGACAAAATGCTAGAACTACTGTCTGACCAAAACACCTATGAACAAATCACCCTACAAACAATCACACAAAACACAAATTCTTTTAACAAATCGTACAAAAAATTAGTTAAACATGCAAACAAATCTTGGTCCTCCATAATCGAATACCACCCCACTATCCCCACAATCTATGGTCTACCTAAGACACACAAACCCGGTTCCTCTTTTATTACTGAATGACCACTAACAATTTTTCTTAGATCACACACTTATTTAGTAACATGATAATTTCCATTTGATCTCAACACACAACAGATTATCACACTTTACCTATTTAACCAACATTTTTCAACAATAATAATATATTTTTGATAATAATTATATATAACAATATTTCCCCTTAAAACCCCCCACACATTTATACTCCCTATTGACACAATTACAATTTAACTACTGATAAAAATAATAATCAAAAACATACATCCTTATTAACCAATAATTATTTTCACATAATTATAACCACACTAACACTATTTGCATAAACATTCACTAGCACACAATTGTCATCGGAATAATCATAATAATAACAACAACAATTTAATAATAATAAAAATTATAATACAATAACAATAATACTAATAAATATATTAATAATAATAACAATAATAAAAATATAAATAACAATTATAATAATAATAATATTAATAATAACAATAATTATAATAATATAAATTACAATAACAATAATAACAAAATTACAATAAAATTTATAATAAAAATAATAAATATATATACTATAACATAATTATCATTATAACAATAATATTTAAAAAATATATATAAAATTTATATAATGTATTTAAATAAATATAAAAAACTATATAATAATAATAATAATAACAACAATAATAATAACAATAATTCATTCACTTATACATAATTGTAATATTAATATATATTAATCGTCTAATAATCAGTATCAACTATAAAACAACAATACAAAACTCTTTCTAATATAAAAAAAAACTTTTCATTTTTTAAATCCCCAACCCCCACACACACCCAAACTTCCCTCTCTTCTCTTAATATAAAACATAAAATTTTCTTTTCATGACATCTCTCCCCTACCTCTTACCAATATACAAACACACCTCTCCCCTACCTCTTACCAATACACACACACACACACACACACACACACACACATACACACACACACACACACAACCTTGAGTTTCACTTCCGCTGTCGTTTATCGCAACAGAAAAAAAATTATACACACACACACACAACCACATACCTAAAAAAATGCACAATGTTTCCTTTCAATACACACACTTACAGCGCCACATACTCACGCCATAAAATAGAATATTTGATGTCATATTTCAAAACCGTCTTCTTTTTTTTTCAAACTTCAAAAACATTTTTAAACAGACTGAATGACAAGGATTACCACTCGCTTTTCTCATTATTCTGTGATAAATAATTTCTTATCTTATGCCCTGAAGATGATCTAATTAATAGATCGAAACACTGCAGCGCGTCGGCTAATAAACTCACCACTTAACCCATTTAAACCTGTGTTTTTTCATTTTTCTTGATATATTACACACCACACACACACACACACACACCACACACACACAACACACATATATATATATATATATATATATATATATATATATATATATATATATATATATATATATAATTAAACAAAGGGCACATCTCCTTTTTAACAATTTTATTTTTGATCTTTTCAAATTTTCTGGCCAACTTTTTAATGTTTGGGTGGAATTGGTGGATAAGTCCTATATATGATGATGGCACTTCAAAACTGCCGAAAGTACTCGGGAACTGAACTTGGTGGACTTATCCACCAATTCCACCCAAACATTAAAAAGTTGGCCAGAAAATTAGAAGGGATCAAAAATAAATTGTTAAACAGGATATGTGCCTTTCGTTTAATTCTACATGTATAAATGAAAGAATGCTGCCCAATACACACACACACACACACACACACACACACATATATATATATATATATTATATATATATATATATATCGATATTTGTGTGTTGGCTTTTTCGTTGTACACGCAAGTGAGCAATGTAAAGCATCTTTCAAAGATTTTCCTTGCCTAATTACTTTTGCATAATGTAACACTTCCCTTACTCAGAGATTAATGAAAATATTCCTTGGAGAATTCCTATTAGCTTCTTTAACTTCTCACCTGTGATTCTACATTCGATTATGCATTACGAAGCTATTAATACAGCCTCGAATACACTAACCTACAAAGTAGATGGTTCCATTTATTTGTTGTTATCTTTTATTGAATTATATTTGTTTCTTTTTGATACAGTTTTCACAGTGATTATTAAAATAAACTTGATGACGCTAATAACATAGAATACTTAACACAGTTTTACACTTAACATCGGGCATGGTTAACAGAATGAGAAAGGTCTACTCCCGTGGATTGAATAAAGGTTTCAGTTCAAAGTTCTGTGAAGGCTCCCGAGTTCGACATAAAGGTTCCCGAGTTTGACAAGAAACACCTGAAGAAGGTGGAGGGCACATCGGCCGAAATGTTGTGTAGTTAACAATAAAGATGAGGACAATAGTCTGTATAATCCATATAATACAAATGAAGAACTGAGTCTTGTCACTCGTAAAAATAACTAGATAGGTATTAAACATTGTTGTGAAATCAACTTATTTATTATACCAATGTATTTGTAAATTTATTATACTAATTTATTAGTACATTTATTTAAATTTTCTTTATACTAAATCAGCGGCATTTCTAGGTCTAATGGAATACCAAGTTTCTGACAATCTCGACTCGAATTGACCTCTGTGTCAACGGATAAGTGAAAAGTAAGTAAATTTGGCGGAGTGGCCTATTATCAGTATCATCTCGACAGTGAGGGAGTCAATCCCCTTTTTCGTTAACACTAGACTAGGGAGATTATTTTTGCTGAGGTTGAACACCACACATAACGTCAGATCCCAATTTTACCGCATAGATCAGATTACCCAATCTGTCCTACTCATGCGCTGGGCGGAGACCGGTGTCGAACCAGGAACCTTGCGATTCATAGGAGGGTGCTCTATTGACTGAGGTCATCTAATAAACTTTACTTCGACATCGAGAGGATATGGCACAAGGTCGCAAGTACGCGGTATCAAGCGAGGATTGAACTTGGTATTTAGTAAAAATAGATTGCCATGTCAACGGTACATTAACCTACACACATACACTCACAAAGGCATAGACGCATATATATATATATATATATATATATATATATATATGCTCCCACTTTGGTCGAGCACTTTAAAAAGGGATTTAATTGCGGATTCACCGAAAACTGGCGTGTAGCTAAACCTCGCTTTGTTTACAAATGTTTGAGGTCTCTAATGAATTCATTTCCGCTTAGAAATGTAGCGATTAAATATTCTCCTATATTTGACAGCTGCCTCTGGCCGTACGGGTAAGAGGATTGGCGAACGAAAGTTCATTCGGGTCTCAAACCCGGCCAGGGTTAGCTGTTAAAAAGGTATAATCACACTGATGAGAAGTGATACTTCGAAACACGTGTCTGTGGATTACTTATATATATATATATATATATATATATATATATATATTTCTGTAGTTAGGAAATTTCCATGTGTGGTTTAACCAAACTGGTGCAGGTAAACCGTAATGAGACCTCAATGTGCTTAGTACCAGTGAGTGGACTGACAGAGCAAGATATTCAATAAATGAAGGAAAAAACTTTAAATTTGCTTCATTACAATAATTTATTTCAACCGCATTACTGCAGCATCTTCAGGTAATGTCAATAACATGGTTGTCTCCTCTTCCTTCTTTTCCGACGAAGTCAATATTGTGATTCGTTCAGTTAATCAAAAATCAACCATTTTCCTTTCAATATATATATATATAAACACCCCCCCACACACACACACACATATATATATTATATATATTATATATATATATATATATAAAGCTGTGTAAAAAAAAGTACTACGGTCATACATATATATTACATATTTTTGTATCTTTATGTACACACACACAGAAACACACACAGAAAACATACAGAAACACATACAGATACACACACACACACACACACACACACACACACACATATATATATATATATATATATATATATATATAGAGAGAGAGAGAGAGAGATTATCGATTACCCCCCCCACACACAACTTGTGAAAATCGATAATCCACGCACCTTGCATCGACCAATCATTATTTTCGACAAATTCTATAGAATTAGTTGGTAATGATTATTAAAGAAAATCCAATTTTGATTTCAATTTCTTTTAGCGTTAATATATTTTTTTTTTTACTTTTCCTTTTTTATGTTTGGGCACATTTATTTCTTTGTGAAAGTCTATTCAATCCAAAATATTCAGGCGTTAATCGTTTATATATTTATCAACCCCTCCACACGAACAGGGTGTGGCACAAGGTCAATTTCTTATGCAGGGTTTAGCAGGTTTGAATTCAGAGTTTTCCTTCTCATATACTGCTTACCAAGCCAAGTTTAAAGAGCTCAGTCTGTCCTACTACTTAGCCATAGCTGAAGGAAGGGTAGTTGGATAGATTCATTCTCTAAGAGTATTAGCGCTATATGAAATGCAAACAGACTCATCCAGGATTGTATTGAGAGAGAGAGAGAGAGAGAGAGAGAGAGAGAGAGAGAGAGAGAGGGGAGGGGATTCTGTCCGTGGGGCAAAGCGGGCGCAAATATGGCTGCTTTGGCAGTACAATTTGAATACGTATGATTTCAAAGCAAAGAGACTGTTACATAATTATTAGACACCTAATATTTATGGCAATAGTGTAGAAATCAAAATGGCCGTTATAAGCTACAGCCCACGGCCTTGAAGGATGAGTGACAAGGCTTGACCTCAGTCCTAACCTTCCGGTGGATACCGTGAGAATCGGTAGAGAGGACCCTCTCTTCCGGTTTAGATAGTAAGTAAGTTTCAGTCAGTTAGCAAGTAGGAGCCGAGCTCGTAGGATGTAAGTCTCACCTGCGCAGATGTCTGGTTTGAGTATTGAAAATAAAGTAACATCAAAGTAAATCGAAGTCTTGTGTTTATTACCTAAAAACTAACAATGACACAGGGCTTCTGATAAGGAGAAATCCCTAACAGAAACCAGACCCGAAGTCCCCAAGAAAGTCCAGACCTTAGAAGAGACCAGACCAAGATTGATGAAGAAATAGCAAAGTCGGCCAGAAGAAAATACGACCAGAAGTAAGAAGTAAGAAAAAGGTATACAACAAGACGTGGCCATAGTTAATTTGCACGTATGTACTTTTCACTCAGATCGCCGTGCGAAAGACAACTGAGAAGGGCGAGAGAGGCTAAAAAGCAGTGGATGTGCGTGTACGGAGGACTGCTAGAAGATTGTTGCGGACGAGAAGGTTGGCAGTGGAAGAAAGAAATTGGACGAATCAATTTCACAACCTTGGGTCGACGAATCCATTTCCTACGACTTTAATCATAACACCACGCACCACAAATCAAAGGTCTTGATTGTTTATCGTCCCTAATTATTATTATTTGTCGGTATCTTTTCAGATGAGGCTTGATGTGAATAATCTGGATTTTTTGAGTTGTTATCCTCATCTTTATTGTGGTAGTTAATAGCACAACATTTCAGTCGCTGTATCGTCCGGTGTATTTCCTCGGGTGTTTCCTGTGTAGCTGAGCATAGTAATGACCCAACCTGTGAAATCATTCTTGATAGTTTGACAGTTAATTAAACAGGCATCGAATAACTTTTAAAGATCTAATTAAAAAAATGACGTCATTGTTTTCTGCACGTCTATCAATCGGATATGTGTCATGAGAAGAATCAGGATCATTTAGAAAAAAATTATTGGCATTTCCTGTAGAATTCGAGGCGTAAAATCCAATGACATCAGTCTTTTTCGGTATTTTTATTCTCAAAGATATTTACTTTAATTTGAAAAAGAAATAGCGACCGGACTTTCCAATTAAAGCTAAACAAGTTTCCAATCAATATGATCAACCTGTCATGTAGTATGCACCCCCTTCATCCTAGAGCGAATGTATGGACGCGTTTGATAAATAGGTCAGAGTAAGGTTTTCCTACCATTTCAGTATGAGGACCCCAAATATTTACCTAGGAGAACACGATTTTTTAAAAGTAAATTTGAATCTAATTTACTTTAAAAATTTTTTTAATTAAATATAATATAATAAAATAATAGGATTAATAGTGTCCTTTGTTTTTGTTGTTTTCTATTGGTTGTTTTAGTTTATGCTAATTTAAAGGATTTATTTGAATCATGGTGGTAAGTACTATATTTAATGCGTTTGCTCCAAGTCTCTTTAGTCAGATCTTAGCCCTGAACAGCATTAAGCGAAACTTTTAGAAGGTTCTTCTGACTCATTAGATTTATCTTTATATATATATATATATATATATATATATATATATGTGTGTGTGTGTGTGTGTGTGTGTGTGTGTGTGTGTGTGTGTGTAATATTTTCCATTATTCTTATATATCTTATTTTGGTGCTTTCATTCTGTTTCCAAACGTATTCCCAGGGATTTTATCCTTGGATACCAAAATAGTGTCTTTCTGGTATTAATGAAGACTTATTTGTCAATACCTATTTGTGGAGAACAATGGCTTATTTCCTCTTTATATTCCCTATTATAACTGTATTGTGTCTTGCGTGTTCTTAGGCATTAATCATATATTCAACTCTTGAGAATAGGCTATTGTGAGATTTTCTAATGTAGTTTTACTGTTAACGTCTACAATTATAATAGACTGACACGAATCATAAATGTGTAGCCCTTTTCTCTAGCAGAGCCTTCTCTAAGATACTCACAAAGTACATCAATACTATTGTCTTGTGTCAAAACTAATCTAAGCTTATTTTTTTATGGCTAAACGTTTTATTGCATCTGAACTACCTTCTTAACCCTAATCTCTACTGCAATGATACATAGATGACGTTTTGAATGGTGACTTGTGGTAAACCTCCTGTCAGGCTCTGTATGTTGGGGTGGCAAAGTCTATCCAAGGCTAAATACCCGGGTGAATCACTGCTAATTAATGACTAACTTTTATGTTTTCATACAGAACTCTAACGGACCATATGACCTTTAAGCAGCCCTTCCGCGATCTCGACTCACAAGGAGACTTTTCTCATTTTCACCGTCAAAATTTGTTAGGGGTTAGGGTTAGGGGTTAGGGTTAGGGGTTAGGGGTTAGTTTTATAATAAAAAAACCCTCTAAAATTCGTCTGTTAACAATTAACGGAATTTTAACGGTGTAAATGGAAAAAAATTCCCCACGAATTGGGATCGCAAAAGAGGCGCCTAAAGGTCAGATGGTCCAAAACACAAAAGTTACACCTCAAAAGAAGATAAACTGATGTGTAAAATTAAATGATAATTCTTTGGCATAAATCCATCCTTAATTGTCTCATCTCCTACTATCACTCCTCTACCCTTGAATTTCTCTCTGTCTCTCTTTTTCTCTCACTCAGTTTTTTCTTTATTCCCTTCCCTTCTCCCCCCTTGAATTTCTCTGTCTCTCTTTGTCAACAATTGTGGCCATTGTTCGGCTCAATATAGCAGCATTTTGTCAAAGCATCTTCCAAAGTACATCATTTTGCCAATAAAGGGTTTAGCATGAAAAACGTGGTAGGATGAACACACTTTCCTGGTTTCATACGATCATATATATATATATATATATATATATATATATATATATATATATATATATATTCTTGAAAACGTGGTAGGATGAACATACTTTACTGGTGTCATATGATCATATATATATATATATATATATATATATATATATATATATATATGATCGTATGAAACCAGGAAAGTATGTTCATCCTACCACGTTTTTCATGCTAAACCCTGATGTGTGTATTAGATCAGTTAAAATCCCCTTCGCATTCTGTGGATTATTATGGCCGAACGGTTAAGCTGTCCGACTGCTGCTGAATTCTATCCCGACAGTTGTTAGCTCACAAAATATCTAGCTACACTGAAGAGACTTGATAAGTCCAAACACGTGTCTGTGGATAACTATATATATATATATATATAAACAAATTTTTGGTACAGCTAAACTTGTATAAGATTTTGAAAAATGACGACATATTTTTATTGATCAGCAAATTTTTTTTATTTTTCGAAAGAGAAAGAAAAAAAAAGAAACTTAAGGGCCCTTTCGACCGGTGCTTTGTCAAAAGTAACGACCGGTAGATTGTTTAAAAGTCACAATGTAAATCAAATTGGACAAAAGTGAGATTCAATCAAGCAAATGGTGGGGTAACATGAAAGCAGCACAAAAAAATTTTGGTAAATACCTTCAGGTGATCCCCACCTCAGCAATAACATCCCCAGCAAAAATTACCAGGGAGTGCTTAAGATGTCTCTGTCTACACAAGGACGGGCAGTAAAAAAAAATGGAGACTGCCTCGGGGACGTAGAGATGGTGACTTGTCCTCGCCTTGTGTAGAATAGAAAATTTGTTTTACAGCTATTTGAAGTTTGTTTTACAGCTATTTGAAGTACAAAAGTTGTCACCGATGGCAGATTCTTATACTTGGGAAAGCCCGGATGTGGTTTGGGGGAAGCTTCTTATATATATATATATATTCCAATTGGTAAGTTTTCTGCAATTCCAACGGTACTTATAATCTTTAACAACTCTTTGCAAACATTGATAAAGTCTTTGCAGAAATGAACAAAGATAATGAAAACTTTGAGGTTTGGTTTAATGGAATATGATTATTTAATGTCAAATCTTGGGCAACGGGGGGGGGGTATATATAATTTGTAAGCGAAAAACATGAAACACAATGAAAAAGACCAGAGGAATTATTTTAAAGAATTGTACACAATAGGAAAGAGTGAGACACGTGTTCAAAGAAAAGAAAATTTATTCTTTCAGACAGATTTTTGTAAACTCTTCATTGGTTGGAATTGGTTAATAGCAAACATTCTTTATTCTTTATATGACCACATGGATTAGACAACCTATTTGACTTTCATTAATACGCGATCAACAAAAGCCAAACTACAATATGCACCATATAACATTAATACAATTAATAATATTCTTTATATGGCCACATCAATTGGACAACCTACTGTTATATATACTCGTTCAACATCAGGTATATAAACGGAGAGAGAAGAGAGAGAGAGAGAGAGAGAGAGAGAGAGAGAGAGAGAGAGAGAGAGAGTAGTGATATGATGATTGATGATGATCTTACTTGTAACACTTCTGCTTCTACCTCGGCTGTCATCTTCTCCAGTTGAGTTTACATCTCTGCTGAGGATTGATTCTTCTCCGGGCTGGGCTGGTCATTCATTTTAATATTCAATTAACAAACAAGACTTGATCAAGCTTTATTTACAGAACCCAGCCAGTGATCATCCGCTGCGGGGTGAAACGACATCAAAGCGGTGACCCATAGGTTCACCCACTCTGAAATCTGCATCGCATCTAATCTCAAACTATCTCACGCGTCCAATCGTGCGTTTTCAAGGAGTCAAAGTTATCACCCGTCAACAACTGTCGGGTAACTTCCCATGGGTCCTGTCATTTTAAGTCTAACGAACCCTATTTAAAATTCTAACTACAGGTACGTCCATAATCTATAAGCTGCTCATAAATTATGTAACACTACTAGATTTCAAGGGCCAGGTTAGCTCAGTCGATAGAACGTTCGGCTAGAAACTACAATGTTCTTAGTTCGATACCGGTCCTCGCCAAATCAGCGTATGAGTACCACAGTGCGGTAAAGTAAGGAGCTAATGGTAGGTGTGGCGCTCCACCTCAGACGCTTAAAAAACAATCTCCTTTGTCTAGCGCTAGTGAAAAGGGGATAGACTCCCTCGCTGATTGGCTGATACCGACTTTAGGCCACCCCGACGACTTTACTTTTACTTACTAGATTTCATCAATAGTTTATCAACAACAACCACACTGTAAAATGCACCATAGAACACTGATACAATTAATTAATATCCAATTCTTCTATGTAATGATCTGATGCTAGAAGTGTTCTGGGTATGACGTTAAAATGTATCTAATGGTGAAGTTCCAATTTTGGAGCTCTGGTTGTGGAGATGCCCTTCATCACCATTACTATCAGGTCCACACTGACACATATATCAGTTATATGGAAATCAGATCTCACTGAAAAGTTAAAGCGACAATTCTTCCAAGCCATAGTTGTATCAGTGCTACTGTGTGGCTGCACTATTTGGACCTTAACGAAGCGCACAGAGAATAAACTTGATAGAAGCTGCACAAGAATGCTGTGTGGGGTCCTAAACTTCGTCCTATGGAAACCAGCATGTGGACACGTCAGTCCGTCCAGCAAAGACTTACTTAGATCAGCTCTGTGTGGATACTGTGTGGATAATTTTTGTGAGAATATGTGCTTAATTGAAGTCATACCTAATTAGGTATGACTTCAATTAAGCACATACTCTCCCCGAAAATATATATGTATATATTTATATATATGTTTTGTTGAACTCGAGTGACAATTCCTGTCTTACGAGTTTTTGTTCAATCCTTTCTAGGTGTCTGGACATTTTTTTGGTGTCTGGGTGGAACTCGTGTAGCAATCCACCAAAGGTTTCTTTACGAGCGCTTTGGGCATGTAATTCAAATTATTGATGATTATCCATCTGATGAGACTTGATTTTGGGGAGCTTTGTTAAATCAACTTAGATTTATAAAGGCCCCAATTTTGGTCGAAATAAATTTATTATGGAATAACGGTGTTCAGTTTTTCCTTCCTTTCAAAGATAAATATTGCTCTGTATATAATCTATAAAGATTATTATACATTGAGCTCTCTGTAGGGATTTAAAGATTCACTGTATTTATACATACTGGATCATACAATAATAATACAGTGTATCTTAGAAATCACATATAGAATCATCACTTACTACCAAGTTTTCGTAATCATTGTAGTAGTTGGTATTAGTTAACAGCTCTTCTGAATTCCATCTTCACCAGATCGGAGAAGATTCCGCAGCAGATTGTCACCGTTGGGATTACTTTCTCAGTTTAAAACCTGAAGGCTGAAATATTTATGCATTGGCTGCACACAATTGACGGAATAAAATTATTCATTAATCCTTTAATCGATTTAAATCGCAACAGTGCCGGAGGATTTGACTTGGCCAACGTCACAAAACATCAGAGCGAGGCTTCATGAATATATAGATCATGATGTCAAGAATTTAGAAGGTGATGACGCGCGAAAATCCTAGAGAAGAATTATTTCTGTGGTCTTTAATAAAACCTGCTTGAATAATATATATATATATATATATATAATATATATATATATATATATATATACCCGCCCTCGCCAACTCAGCGTATGAGTAGCACAGGGATCTGTGCGGTAAAGTAAGGAGCTGATGGTAGGTGTGGCGCTCCACCTCAGACGCTAGAATAATCTCCTTTAGTCTAGCGCTAGTGAAAAGGGGATAGACTCCCTCGCCCCCATGGCTGATACCGACATTAGGCCGCCCGACGACTTTACTTACTTACTTATATATATATATATATATATATATATATATTGGTGTGCGTGGGCTGTGAGTGGATGTCTGGGTATATATATATATATATATATGTGTGTGTGTGTGTGTGTGTGTTTGTGTGTGTGTGTGAGTGTATGTGTGCATATATGTAAATATACATGTATGTATATATATATATATATATATATATATATATATATACATACATATA
The DNA here is from genome assembly GCA_023376005.1 of Doryteuthis pealeii. NCBI lineage: Eukaryota > Metazoa > Mollusca > Cephalopoda > Myopsida > Loliginidae > Doryteuthis > Doryteuthis pealeii. The sequence goes on from CM042138.1 coordinate 90,521,939, forward strand.
TATCTATATCTGTCTGTGTATGTATATACCTACTTACACATATATATATGTATACACATATAGATGTAGATATGCATATATATAGACTATACAGACTAAATATATGTATATACAGATTATACACACACACACACACACACACACACATATATATATATATATATATATATATATATATATATATATATGATCAACAGGATTATTAAGGAATTCAAGGAGTTGAAGATCCAAATTAAATTCCAAACTTTTCTAAATAGGAATTCGTCTTTTTAATTTTATTGAAAAAATTCAACTTTTAAAACTTATAAAAATTCATTTTCATCCCATAAAACATGAAAAGCTAGAAATAAAAGATAGCTTTCTTTCTTTTATTATTTTATTTACTGCTAAAAAAGTACGATGTACATACACCATTATGCATGCTAATTTCAGAGCTTTTAGGTTTTATCTGGTTTCTTTCTTTCATTGGTTATTTAATGCCCAAATCATCTTTATAAAAGAACAGTAGCGGTACTATTTAACCAACAACTGGTGGGGGATAGGGGTGTTCATATATTTGCCAGGAGGATTAGCCTAAAAGTGAATGTAACAGCTCAACTGGAATTCGAACTCGCTTATAACGATATCTCGACCCAGCACTTTAGTCACGGATTAATCCATAATGTCTTTGTGAGAAAGCGTATTTTTTCAGCTATCTGATATCGATAAATATACAAACAAAAATAAATACTAACAATATTTTTTGATTTGTACTGCGGAAAATAATAAAGATGGAGTTTCAGTCCAAATAGTGAAAGGAAAGAAAATTCTATACTTTTCCTTTTTCTCCAATTAATTAAATATTTGTTTATAAACGCCAACACGTATGATGATTCCGATATTCTCTATGTATGAAGACAAAAGCAAGAAATTCGAATTTTGTCAGACTTCAACCTGACAGCAATAACCTATAAAAGAAATCGATATTTACTGGAATGACATTCTTTCAAAGAATCTAGGAATACAAATGAGACAGGAAAATAAAAGATATAGGCTAACAACCCCACCCCGATAAAAAAACTTGAACGCGTGTGTGTAAACATGCGTGTATATGTGAGAGAAAAACACATGTATCAGAATATATACATATAGATGGAGGGGAGTTAAATATATAAATGAATGCACACATATACACACGCACACAAACACATACTCGCTCTCTCTCTCTCACACACACATATATATATGTGCGTGTGTATGCATGTGTGTGTATAAGTATACAAGTATATGTGTAAATCTAGGGCAGTTACACATAAAATACCATAAATATCCGCACACATACACACAAATGCACACACAAGTGCGTGGTGTAAGGGTTAAAGTCATGGGAAATGGACAAGTCGCCCGGAGTTCAAATCATGGAGGTGGCAATTGCATTTCACTTAGCGCTAATACCCTTGGGAAAGTTATGAATCCTACTCTCCCTCCAGCTATTGATAAATAGTAGGTCAGACTGGGCTCTTTAACCTTGGTAAGGCAACCTGTCCAGGAGAAGGAAAACTCTGAATTCAAACCTGTTAAACCCCGCTTAAAAAATTGACATTGTGTCACATCATGCTCGTGCAGAGGGGTTGGTAAATACACACACACACACACACACACACACACACACATATATATATATATATATATATATATATATATATATATATATATATATAATACCAAAGATATATCTCTCAAAATAAGAATTGATCTACAGATCAGTCTACTATATGATGCCGAAACCTGGACACTTTATCGGAAGCACATAAACCAACTTGACGCCTTTCACATGCACTATCCTCGTGAAATTTGCGTTATAAAATGGGATGATAGAGTGAAAAATAGTGCAATACTAAAAAAATGTAACAACATTGCAGTCATTGAAACGTTACTAGCAAATATTCAGCTTAGGTGGCTGGTCACGTTGTCAGAATGAATGAGAACAGGCTTCCAAAGAAGATATTATACGGACAACTACGAAATGCTAAGCGTTCTATTGGACGTTCACTCATACGCTATAAAGATAAATTGAAGGAAAATGTTGAAACACCTCAATATTGACCTGAGTGCCTGGGAAAATCTAGCATCAAATCAGAAAGAATGGCGTAAGACATGTTTCGCTAAATTAAAGAGTTTTGAAGAAAATAGACTGAAACATCGAGATCAGCTTCGTCAAACTTTAAAGCAAAAGCATCTTACTCCAACTTTAGAAAATTTTATTTGTCAGTGTGGCTTTGTAGCTCTTTTTGATAGCATGCACAACATGGGAGGAAACAAATCACTCACTGCTGACCGTCATCTATAGTTTACGATAGGAGAGTCTACCATATATATATATGAATGTTCCAAAAGTATCGTAATTGAAGCTGTATTTGCATTTGCCAAGAAAGGCAGAAATACAAAATGAAATATTTATTTTCTTCAAATCCCTTCATATTCAGTACACTTATTACCTGAATGTCGCTATTGGCCCAACAGTTCACCCTCGAACTTCTTTTTTCCTTTCTTCCTTTCTTTTCTGCCATCTACTTCATTCTCTATCTCCTTTCTTTCTTTCTTTCTCACTTTCTTTTCGTCTACTTCAATTCATCCTCAATATTATTTTTCTGTCTCTTTACTTTATTTCTTTTCCTCCATCTCACAATAATATCTGATTTGATGATAATAAAAAACGAGTCTTAACTGAAAAGATAGTCCAATGAGTGAAAACATAACTGACTCACCGGTAAAGAAAAGTCTCCGGGTGTAGCAGTCAGTAAAATGGACTTGCTGATAGTTTCGACGTGAAAAAACCCATTAAAAAGGATCCTTTAAAAAATGTGCTGTTGTAAACAGTGCCTCCCATTGTGAACTCTTAAAATGAAATATTTATATTTAATAATAATCCTATTTTTGCACAAAGGTATAGGCTTTCAAGAACTGGAAAGCAAATAACACTTCAAGTAATTGATAATATGGATAATAATTCGTAAAAATCATATCTTTAAGTAAATTTTCATAATACAATTATTCTTCCTCAGCTATATGGTATCACATATTTCTATCTAATTGGAATAATTTTTTGTGTAATTCCGTGCAAAGCTTACTTTTTCTTCTAAAACAATATTCTTTTCCGAACCAAAAAATATTAAGCAAACTCTCATCAATAATGAATTCCCAACTATTTTGTTGATGAACAAATCCGAAAAACCCTCCATAATATTTACCACAATGAAAACAATAGCACACTCAATAGCCCTAACCAAAACATTAATTACTGTAATCAGATGCACCAAAATTATAAACTGGACGAAAATGCATTAAAAAAATTGATACGTAACAATGTTTCTTCCACCGACACTAACAAAAAGTCAAACTAATTATTTATTACAAAAAATTTAAAACTACCAATCTTGTCACATGCAACAACTCCTCCCCCAAAACTACTCATCTTAATGAGACCAATATTGTGTATGAATTCAAATGTACCGTAGGAGACTGTCTCTCCAAAATTAATAACACATATATCGGCCACACGACGACCACATTATCCTCGGAATTACACAAAAATATAAAAAGCCTTAATCACTATTGAACAATACAACAGACCTTGGAATAATTTGCATAGAACTATATGATATCAAGTATTTATATCAAATACAAAAAATTTTCACATATCTTGATTGTACGTTCCTATTCACATTTTTGTGTAATTGTTTTTTTTTTGTACTCATTTACATGATATCAAGTATCCCTATCCTAATTCAACCAGAGTTGTATGGTTTCAAGTAACTAACAACGATCCTTAGTAAGTATTACCATAGAATACAAATAATTTGGACACAGCTGTATGGTTTCAAACATTCTTAATACTAATAATTCTATGGTTTAATAGACGAGAAAAAAATGAATAAAATTTGTTCAAAAATTACAATTCAATGAGTGTGCTACTAATGCCCTCATCAGACGGGAAGGTGGTTGTTTGAAGCATGCTGTAATATTCAAAGTTTACATATATATATATATATATATATATATATATATATATATATATATATATATATAGTCCGTATAGAGACCTCAATGTATGATAATTTGATAATTATATACACAGCAATATTTTTGGGATTGATAAAGAAGAGGCTTAAATATCGCCCATGTTACCGGTTATAAATTTATTTGATCCAAAAGATTGTCTTTCTTATGAATCCCTGACATTCTCAGACCATGTACAATAACAAATGGAACGAATAAGTTCGCCGGGTTCAGGCTTTTCGAATGTTTCCTAATTAAGGCCCATAAAAGTCGCCAGGGGTGGCCTAATGTTGGTATCAGCAAGACAGTGAGAGAGTCTATCCTCTTTTCACTAGCGCTAGACCAAGGAGATTGTTTTTGCGTCTGGAGTGGGACGCCACACCTACCATTATCTCCTTGCTTTACCGCATATATCCCTGTGCTACTCATACGCTGAGTTGGCGAGGGTCGGTATCGAACTAGGAACCTTGTGCTTCCTATAAAACACTTATTTTCGTGCAAATTTTTAGTGTCGAGTTTATTGTCTTTTCTGATAGATTTCGATACAAAAATTAAAATGATACCAAAAGATTGCTCAGTTTTAGGAATTGACGGAGGTATGAGTGTTCCCTAATTATGCCTTAAAAGGTCTCCTAATTATGCCTTAAAAGTCCCTATTTTCGTGCAAATATTAGGTGTCGATTTTATTGTCTTTTCTAATAGATTTCGATGCGTAGATTCCATTGCTACCAAAGAAAGCGTTTAATTCGGAGGATTATCGGGGATATGGTACTTTTAATCCCTACCCTGACAATGCCTCAAAATTACCTATTTTCGTGCAAATGTTAACTGTCGATTTTGGTAGCTTTTTTGATATTTTCGATGCCTAGATTACAATGATAGCAAAGAAATTTCTCAATTTCTCGAATTGACGGAGATATGAGTGTTCAAATATCCCCTAATTAAGTCTTAAAAAGCACCTGTTTTAGAGGAAATTTTAGTTGTCGATTTTTATTGTCCTTTCTGATATATTTATTGTGAAATCTGCTGTAAACATAAACATTCTTGTATTAGAGAATGGGGTTTCAAGATTTTGTTTTCATCGTTTCAACTCGATAATATTTGATAAGAATCAAATATTATTCTATTGTTTATTCATCAAGGAAATTTGCATGGACAATGTGGATATGTTTATCAGATTTTAGGGAAGATACATATTTTCAAACATTTTAAATAAATTTACTTCGTATTTTAGAATAAAATGTTCATTATATGTTAAGAATATATATATCTATATATATATATATATATATTAATAAAGTAATCCACAAACACGTGTTTCGAGGTATCACCTCTCATCAGTGTTTACCGTTTAACAGCTACCCCTGGCCGGGTTCGAGACCCAAATGAACTTTCGTTCGCCAATCCTCTTACCCGTACGGCCAGAGGCAGCTGTCAAATATAGGAGACTATTTATAATATAATAAAATAAATATATAAAGGTATTACATATCTATTTATTTGATGGTAATAGAACAGTCACAACCTTAGGTTTCATACATGTAAAAATCGCATGCATTCATCAGGTGACGTTGATCCAAATACAAGGAAAATCGAAAAAATCGAAAAATTCGAAAGGTTTTTACGGGCATAAGATGTCTATGATTGGATGAAGTGATATGCGTATGTATTTAGTGTATTCGGGGATGCGTATGTGTGTTTATGGACAGTGCAAAGGTGTGTATACAAATCGGTGGGTTCCACACACATTCACATTCCTGTGAAAGCTGAAGCGGTGACTATCCCAGACTATACATATATATATATATATATATATATATATATATATATATATATATATATATATACCAACAATAGCACACTTTCGAACTTAACTTTATATATATATATATATATATATATATATATATATATATATATATAAATATGCGTGTGTGTGTGTGTGTGTGTGTGTGCGTGTGTTTGTGTATACATATATTCAATATTTTATGACTTTCTATACACAAATACGGAACATAAATTTGTTTAAAATGTAAATATGTATCTTCCATAAAATCTTATTAGCGTATCCCCATTGCTTCTGCAAATTCTACCGATGGATAAACAACGAAATAATGTTTCACTTTTATGATTTCATTTGTTATTGTACACAATCTGAGGATGCCAGGGATTCTCAAAGAAGATAATCTATGAGTTTGAAATATTTCACATATTCAAGTCATTCAAAAACATTCATCACCTTTTGAACAACAAAAAATATTTTTCTCTTCTTTTTATCATATTATCCCGAAGAAGGTTTTATTTAAACCGAAACGTTTAAACATTGACATCAACATAATAAATTCGTCTTTTTTGGAACATTTTGTTTTTCATATTTCTATATATTGTCAGATTCATGTCCATATTTTACTCCCACAAAATACTATACAAAAGATCTGGCAAGCGTCTGAGGGAGCTAAGGACCCTGGCAAAAGAAATGACACTAGCAAAGGAAAGAACAAAGTTGCTTCAAATAAAAAAATGACTGAATGTTGCTGAAGAATGTTCCAAATTACTACAGAAGTAAAATACAGGCATAATCAAACCAAAATATTTGGTAACACTTTTCAAAATCAGAAAAAGTGTATTCTTCTATTTATCTGAATTTTTGAATTTTGACACACGACGCAACGGATATTAAGATTGAATTAATACAATTCGAAGTGACAGTTATCTCTAGTTTGCAGGTTCAATCTTGACCAAGATCGATTATATCAGAGAATACTTAACATAGCTAAACACTTACACCTGGCCATGGTTAACGGAATGAGAACAGTCAACCCCCGTGGATTGAATAAAGGGTTCGGTTCGAAGTTCCATGAAGGCTCCCGATTACGACATGCATGCTCCTGAGTCTAACAAGAAGATAAACGAGTTTGAAGAGAAGGTTTCCATATGCGAGAAGGTTCTCGAGTTCGACAAGAAACACCTAAAGTGACCATAGGGCACATCGGGTGAAACAAGATTAGAGCAATATTCAGAAAAATACAAATAATGTATTTCAGTTTTGCTGAAAATTCAATGTTTATTTCGGTTTTGATGAAATTCAATATTTATTTCGGTTTTTGCTGAAAATTCAATGGTTATTTCGGTTTGCTGAACAATGTTTATTTCGGTTTTTCTGAGAATTCAATATTTATTTCGGTTTTTGCTGAAAATTCAATGGTTATTTCGGATTGCTGAACATTCAAAGGTTATTTCGGTTTTGCTGAAAATTCAATATTTTTTTCGGTTTTGTTGAAAATTCAATGTTTATTTCAGTTTTGCTGAAAATTCAATGTTTATTTTGGTTTTGCTGAAAACTCAATGGTTATTTCGGTTTTGCTGTAAATTCATTGTTTATTTCGGTTTTGCTGAAAATTCAATGGTTATTTCAGTTTTGCAGAAAATTCAATGGTTATTTTGGTTTTGCTGAAAACTCAATGGTTATTTCGGTTTTGCTGAAAATTCACTGTTCATTTCGGTTTTGCTGAAAATTCACTGTTCATATCGGTTTTTTACTGAAAATTATCGGTTTTTTTACTGAAAATTCACTGTTCATATCGGTTTTACTGAAAATTCACTGTTCATATCGGTTTTGCTGAAAACTCAATGGTTATTTCGGTTTTGCTGAAAATTCACTGTTCATATCGGTTTTGCTGAAAACTCAATGGTTATCTCGATTGACAGATAATATTACTTCCCGAAAGTCAATACATAAAATAACAGTAATCAATTTTTTGCACCGATATATCATAAAGTTTTTCTATAACTTCAAATATTTCTCAAATTCAAGCAGCAAATATTCAATGGATACTTGAAATTCCAAACATAACGAAATGTGACCGAAAAATTCATTAGATGAAGAAAGTACTTTATAATAATTACAGTTTCAATTTTGAGTTTATATAACGGAAAAAATACACGAATGGAATAAAGATTAAATATGTTATGCCTCATCAGCATACTGTCGTGCAGCAAGTCTCCAAAAATGTAGGATATATGAGTTTATAAATAAAGCGAGAAATCTGGGAAGACCAGCTAGAGTAACGGTTAAAATCCCCACCTGTCAGCTAGGCAGTTAGGGTTCGATAAAAAACACTAAGCGGCTTCGAATCTATAACTCTGCTGATGAGACATAATAGGCCGAAATGTACATACAGAGAATTACTTTTTCTCGATTTTTTACGCTTCACATTTAAACGGATATATCCGCCTAATTACTTAATTATCAACTAATTAATTTTCAAATTAGGTATGACTTCAACTAAGCACATATTCTCCCAAAAATTGTCGGCATAGCCATATCAAACAAACTGTTTGCGTACTTTCACACACACACACACACACACACACACACACACACACACATATATATATATATATATATATATATATATATATAGGGTGACACTCAAGTAATAAATGTACTAAATATGAAGAACAGAGATTTGAAGAAAATATTTCATTTAGTATTTCTGTCAAATGCAAATTACAACACTTTTGGAATTTTCATATATATATATATATATATATATATATATATATATATATATATATATATATATATATATATATATATATATATCTGTGAGTGCATGTGTGTGTGGGGTTTAATCTGTATTTACGTTTGTGTATTAGTGTGTATGTGTTTCTGTGGGTATTTATGGTTTTATTTCCACTTTCTAGACGCACAGATTCTGATATATATGTACTTGCCCTAGGTTTATACACATATACTTGCACATTTTCACAGACACACACACACACACACACACACGCACACACACACACATACATATATATATATATATATATATATATATATATATATTATATATATTTTTTTTTTTAAAGTTGTTTGGGTTTCGTGTATGCTTGCATATTTGTCTTATAAAAAAATAAAAAAATAGAAATCACTTAATAATCCTCCTGAGGGAATAATTTCTAAATATTTTTCTACATACAAACCATCTTCTAATAGCAATTCATTAACTTAAAAAATTACATCAGGTGAAACTACAATTAGTATAAATATCTCCTGAGTCCAGTATCATTTACAAATGGTAGGGTTGTACTTTAATAATTTTTAGGTACATTTTTATAATTTGCTAAATCTATCATACACTAGTGTACTTGAAACAGTGTTCTCATCTTCATTGTTATTATAGTTACAACATTTTGGCTATTGTCCCCTTCAGCCTTCACCAGGTGAATTTTAAATCAAACTATTCAATATACTGGGGTAGATTGTTCTCATTTTGAGTAGATTAGTGTATAATGATATCATCTCAGAAATCCAAGCAAAAATAGAATTTATCTTAAATTTTGCATTTAATGCTTTTATAATCATTTAAAAAAAATATACTATAGTCATCTATATTTCTTGAATATTAGTCTATTTCGAACACCTACATTTATTCTTTATTCATGATTAAAAAACAGTATTTTTATATTTATACACACACACACACATACACACACACACACACACACACACATATATATATATATATATATATTATATATATATATAAATTAAATCATGTGCCCAGCTGAGCAATTAGTATGATAAAATTATAATGTCTAGACAAGCCAATGTTCGATGATCAGATGTTTAGAAATCTTTGATCAGCAATTTTGGGCATAACAGAGAATTGTGAAAAATCGACACTAAATCTCAGAAGAGAAATTAATCAAACAAGACCAAATATGGTACAATATTTCCCGAAGCAAATTCTAAATTCTTATTAACAGTTATAGGAATTTATTTAGCTTTTCACAAAGCTAAAATTTAACACAAATGTCCTATTCTTGTAAATATTTCTTCTCTGCCTTTCTTCCCAAAAAGAGTGATGACGTCTAAAATTCACATATGTATTAAATTTTCAACTGTTCTGGTTTTTTTTTTATTTGGAAAGAATGCTTATTTCTTTTGTATGTCTGCCACTCTCAACCAGGGCTTATTTTTAGGGAAGAGCTTATATTAAAATCATTATGAAAAATCACTCCTGGTTTTATTTTGCAGGTAGGTTCTATTTTGGGGGAAACACGGTATTAGTACCTGTTAGGGTTAGAGTATGTAATTATGAATGTATTAGTGTTACATAATTATTAGATACCTAATGATTATGGCAATAGTGTAGAAATCATAATGGCGATTAGTGCAGCTGATAGCCTTGAGAGTGAGTGACAGCGCTTGACCTCACTCTCACCTTCCGGGGATAAATCGTGAGAACTGGAATGCATGGAAGACCCTGTCTTCCGGTTTAAGGATATAGTAAGTTTAAGTCAGTTAGAAGTTAGAAGCCGAGCTAGTAACATGTAAGTCTCATCTGCGCAGATTGTCTGGGTTGGGGAATTGGAAATAAAGTAACATCAACGTAAATCGAAGTCTTGTGTTTATTACCTAAAAACTAACAATGACACAGGGCTTCTGATAAGGAGAAATCCCTAGCATGGAAAACCAGACAGAATTCCTCAGACGCTAGACCAGACCAAGATGATAGACGATCGGAATAGCAAAGCCGGCCAGAAGAATAGATGACCAAGATATAGAAGAAGTAAAGAAGTAAGAAAGAGTATACAACGTTATGCTGATTTGGTAACGTGAAAACCTCAGTACGTAACATTAGGAACGAGATTTCTTAACCTTTAGGCTTAGAATAACTCTAGACTGATTGGTTTGGTTTGGTTTGTTTTATGACATATCAACACCGGTAGGTCATTTAATGCCGACAAAGTTTTGAAATGAATTTATTCTTAATGGATACTCATTGTTCATTTTAGAAATGTGTGTAAGTAGTGTTTATTTTTGTTTTTCCATCTTTTCTGAATGTATATTCCATACAAAAAAAGTTTGTATGGAATATACATTCATTTCCTTTTGTTTGTATCTTTCTCTATCAATGTATTGTTCTAATTCCTTTCTTTCTTTTGTTTTCACTTAAATAACGAACATTCACTAACCGTCTTGTCGTCGATTTCAAATGTTTGGTTTCTTTCGGAATTCCCCTTCGGTCATCATCAGGAAAAAAAAACCTATTAAAAAAACAAAATGTTTTTAGAAAGTTTTAAGTGGTTGATATGCCCCAGGAGAAACATCGACAAATGTTGTAGTTCCGTGGCATATCCAGTTGTTGAGTGAAATATGTAAAAGGAATAGTTGAAGACCGAACACAATCATCGTTTAGTTGTAAGTTTAATTGGAAATTATTTGCCCTGATAATCATCTTTCTCAGATATTAAGTTTTTGGCCAGGTAAGCTTTACAATAATATATCAGATCACATTTTTCTATTTAGATGGGATAACAGGGTCAGAATGGACCAGGGAGCAATGGTGATGAAGGGGTGCTCACATTCCCCAAACCTCCAAAACTGGAAAAGATAGAGTTTAACGTCAGGACATGTAGACCCGCAGCCACATCAGATCAGAAAGATGAATGAAAATAAGTAAAAACGCATATAAAAGATTACACATATTTTTACTGATTTCTACAGAAACCATTAACTATTAATTATTACTTTAAAATTATTTGAAACAGAGAGGGTAAATTCAAAGAATAGAACAGTTTGAACGATATCTCTTTCAATCAATTCCGGCTTTTATTGCAATTTTTTTTTTTTTAGCTATTCAACTAAATTAGTCATTAAAATTACATTGTTTCTTTTTGGTAATGGATTTTTAAATTATCAAAATTATACTAAACTTTCAAAAATCAATAAAAATAAGCAAATATTTACTAAAATCAATTTTTAAAGATCAATATGCAAATTATAAATCCCGGTCACACTATAATACGCTATTTGGCTGTGTATATAAATGCATTTGCATGTAATTGGAATCTAGATAAAACCAACAGTATTAATAATATTATCTATTTTTCTTAATAATTGAGATTTAGATAGAAATATAATAATATGACGTAAATAACTAAGGAAAATGTGACGTAGGGGGTGACGTAGTTTCGGTTATAGACAGACATACACATAATCTCCATAATAATAAGATATTGATTAATACGGTTGAATGCTGTTTCACAGAAAGTCGCATCTTATGTGTAAGTAAAAGTAAGTAAAAGTAAGTAAAGTTGTCGGTGTGGCCTAAAGTCGGTATCAGCCAGACAGCGAGGGAGTCTATCTCCTTTTCACTAGCACTGGGCTGTCGATTGTTTTGCGTCTGAGGTGAAGCGCCACACCTACACTCAGCTACTTATTTTACCGCACAGATCTCTGTGCTACTCATAAGGTGAGTTGGCGAGGCCAGTATCGAACCCAGAACCTTGTAGTTCTTTGAGGAACGTTCTACCCACTGAGCTAAACCGGTCCTATACCTTATGTGTAAAAGCCACATTATTACCGTCAATTATATTAAGTGATTATTATTCTTAAAAAAAAAATTCCATTGTTCCTAACACTAATTGCTACCAAATTGTGCAAGGTGTCAATAAGTGCAAATTCTGCCGAATATTTTAGCATTTGCTTCAGTAATCTTGTTAGACTCATTAGTCTGTTACAACAACAAAAATCTAATTACAGCTTTATTTAATTAATTGACGGATTGTAACAGTGTGACAATTAGTCTAGAATTATTCTAAGCCTAAAGGCCAGGAAATCTCGTTCATAATACGTTCATATTTACATACTGTTGTAGTACCTAATATATATACTGTAAAAAAATAAAAAGTGAAGTCGTCGGAGCTCCTGATGTCGGTATGAGCCATACAGCGAGGGTGTCTATCCCCTTTATCACTAGCGCTACACCATGGAGGTTCTTTTCAGCGTCTGAGGTGGTGCGCCACACCTACCTCAGCTCCTTACTTTACCGCACAGATCTCTGTGCTACTCATACGCTGTGTTGGCAAGGGTTGGTATCGAACTAGGAACCTTGTGGTTTCTGACTGAACGCTCTACCGACTGAGCTAACCCGACCCATAGTAGTACATAATGGTACCTAACAGGTACTATAGCCGTTTTCCCCCGTAAATAAGACCTACCAGCAAAATAAAACCTAGAGTGATTTTTCCTGATGATTTTGATATAAGCTCTTCCCTTAAATTAAGCCCTAGTTGAGAGCGGAATACAGACGAAAGAAATAAGCATTATTCACAATCACATCACCGCCCTGTCGGTGGGGCGTTAGAATTCAGCGACTGCACCTCTGCAGAGGGGTAAAACTCTCCCAATGGGGCCACCTGTTGGTCGTGTGTAGCGACCCGTGATGCTTAAGGATAGTGCCCAGGTGGATGAGTAGTTAATGACTTGCAATACTCCACTTTGGCCCTATCTTGGGCTAGACGGGCGGTTGGAGAGCCCCCCCCACTCCGATCAATCGGCTGGTCACGTCAAGCCCTAGCACCTATATGGTTGCCCCAACCGTATTGCCCTTATGGCAAGCCCCAATCCTTTTTATCATATGGGTGCTAGAAGGCGGTGACTGAGGGTCTACATGTCCTGGAAATGACATTAAACTCTATTTGATGGTGAGGTTCCAGTTTTGGAGGTTTGGGAAATGTGGAGCACCCCTTCATCACCATTGATCCCTAGTTCACTCTGACCCAGAGTGGTAGTGCCTGTTAGGGTCCCATCTATGGGTTAAATAGAAAATTGTATTTATAAAAAAATGTATTATTCATTACGAATTGATTTATTTCAAAATTTTATCGGCATTAAATGACCCACTGAGGTTGATATGCCGTAAAACAAAACCAACACCAAACCAATTACATCATGCAACACATTTGTTTGTTACAGCAACAAAAATCTAATTACAACTGTTGTATTGTCCTCGGCCGGAAAACGAAGCTTCCGGCAAAAAGACAAAGGAAAATATGAAAATATATAGTTAAAAAAGGGGAAAACGAAAGCGAGGCTTTCCGATCAAGGAAGCAGAGAGAAGGTAAAGAAATATATAACAAACCTCCGTTATCAGATCAAAAAGATAAAGATGCGTAGACGTGTCGTCAATACAAAAGCCAGAGGATCGAGCCGACAGCAGTCAGACCCAGAGACGCTGCAGACCGGCAGCCGAAAGGACACTTCACGTCTCCCGTCAGCAACCACCCCTCGGGCACTCATTGTAAGCTCTGCGCCTTCACCACCCACACATTGAAGAAAATAAAGAAGGGTCATCTCTTTGTACATACGTATCTGTTGTTTATTGAAGTCCAGTAGTCGGCAGTAGCTGACTACAACACATACTTCGCCACGTGAACATACATACCCGCAACGACTACTTACTTACACGATTTAGAGTAGCGAAGAAGGCCGCTACGTAACACAACGTTATTTAATTGATTGATGGATTGTAACAGTGTGAAAATTAGTCTAGCTGGGGTGGCGACCTGTGATGCTAAAAGAGTGGCTGAGCAGTCCATGACCTGCGACACTTTGGCTCTTACTTGGGCTAGACGGTCGGTAGGAAAGACCACCTCCGATCAATCGGCTGGTCACGTCAAGCCCTAGCACCTATATGGTAGCCCCAACTCTATTGCTCTTGTGGCAAGCCCCAATCCTTTTTATCATATAGGTGCTAGAAGGAGGTTGCTGAGGGTCTTCATGTCCTGGGAATGACGTTAAACTTTCTGATGGTGAGGTTCCAATTCTGGAGGTTTGGGAAATGTAGAGCACCCCTACATCACCATTGCTCCCTCAGTGTGGCTAGACAATACAAGCTACCCCCGTCCGGGATAGAAACCCGACTGATTTTCTGTCTGTTCGGCGTTTAAACCACTTAGCCATCAGCCTCATACAAGGAAGGAGTAGATTTTAACTGTTAAATACAAACATAGTTATATATATTACAGACGCTAGAGAACTTACATCCGGTTTATAAAACGGCCTTGCTATTTAAGCTTAGTTTACGATCGACAATCAATTTTTTTACCTCAGAGAGCTCAACAAACAAGGAGTTGGGAGCATATATATATATATATATATATATATATATATATATATATATGTGTGTGTGTGTGTGTGTGTGTGTGCATGTGTGTGTGTGTGTGTGTGTGTGTGATTCGTTAAACTTCATGTATATCAATAAGTTGGTAGAAATGATTTTATCTTTCATCATTGATTAATTTCATGTATATTAACATATTGGTAAATATTTTGGTTTGGCTTTATTAACTGGTTTTATAAACTGTTAGAAATAATTTTCCTTTACCCAGTGTGTATCAATATATTGGTAGAAATTATTTTATGTTAGATTTTGTAGTCAACGTTTGTAAAATTAAAATAGGCTTTATTTTTATTCTGATACAGAGTTCAATTAAAATATTGTCTTCTTCTTTATACATTTGATCTGGTTATTTCCTATAAGTCTAACATAAACAAAGGGAAACCACTCTTGACTGATAAATTATTTATTCATTTTTTCATTAAACTAACCCTAAACCCTAACCCTAACCCCGTCTTCTTTTTTCCTAGTAGATCAATAAATAAATAAATAATTTATGTGGCCGACCCAATGCCAAATCCTGTCTTTCTGTATATAGGATTTGAAAGGGGAAAGTTTGTTGGTAAATATTTTGGTTTGGCTTTATAAATTGGTTTTATAAACTGTTAGAAATAATTTTCATTAACTTAATGTGTATTAATATATTAATAGAAACTATTTTATATTGGATTTTTATTAAGTTCATGTGTATTGGAAGAAATAACATTCAGTATTAATAAACTCGTTATATTAGAATTTTCATTAATTTCATGTGTATCAATAAACTGTTAGAAATAATTTATAATTAACTTGCTAACATATCTATTGGACCCATAAATTGGACCTTAACAGATACTACCACACTGTGTCAGAGTGGACCTAGGGGTAATAGCCATTAAAGGCTACTCAACACTCTCTAGATCTCCAAAGTCAGAATCTCGCCAGAAGATGTAGTTTGGCTTCATACCCAGGACAGACTGTTACAATTTATAAGCAGTCATAAATTGTGAACGTACATGTAGCTAGAAATTTGAAATAGTGCCGTTAATTTAAAATCATGGGGTCTATGGGAAGTTACCCGCAATGAACGGTTACTAAACTTGACCCCATGAAGGCACGCGATTGCGCACCATGAAAATGAATTTAGAGAGATTCGACCTGATTTCGAAGGAGTGCAGACGCGATTGTTGTCTCTGGTAGGTCGATTTCACCCACGGTGGCATCATGGGCTAAGAAGTAACCCGAAGTGTAACAAGTAAGAATCACCACCTATCAAACTATTATCTCTAAACTATATCTCACTCTTTCTCTCATACACCCAAGATGACTCTCCTCATTTATGTACTCGATGAGGAATGAGTATATAACAAGACGACCTTTCAAAGTTACTTAAAAGAAACATGCTGATGAGTAGGGATTGGCATAATATATATATATATATATATATATATATATATATATATATATATATATTAATGTGTATGGTTGGCACTAGTATACTAGAAAAAGTAATAGTAATCCAACGTACAGTGCTATTAGAAGAGTGCTCAATATCTGTGATAGAGCGTTCATAGTTCAATGAAGTAACAAATAAAAGTTTTAGCTTTTATATATTTATTTCGGAACGATATTACAACCAATAGTAATATAATTAGTAAACACTAGAACAGATCCGCCAAACTGTAAGTATCGTTCCCTCTATCTATATACATTGTATAATAATATCAGACAAATATAACGTCCACATTACATCACCAACGCAATAAATAACACAGTCATTATTATTAACAGCATATTTAAAAATACAGTATATTAATTTGCACATAACATACGTAACCAAGAATACCAAACACAAATACGCATATTCATACGCACACACGCGCGTGGAGACAATTATATCATCACAGCCTTCATACATTCCCACGCGCACACGCATGCCATCACATACATACGCACAAACAAAAATATGCACACACGCGCGTGGACACAATCATATCATCACAGCCTTCACGCATTTCCACGCGCATGCGCATGACATCATACACATACGCACAAACAAAAATACGCACACATACAAGCAAAAAACATTCCACATTACGCAAACACGCAAACACGAGAATACAGTAAAAAAACGCACACATTTGACCATTTACACCATTTCTGTCATCAAAGGAACCGTTTCGTTTACCTGATGAATGCTTTCAGCAAGAAACCATTGGTTGTAATATCGTTCCGAAATAAATAAAAGCTAAAACTTTTATTTGTTAATTCATTGAACTATATATATATATATATATATATGTTTCCCTATGTTCTCTTAAAAAATAATCAGTCCATTAATACTTTTTCTCGTCTTTTGCATTTCTTCGAGTGGCGTCACGCGTCATGACACCTTCGCGTGAGTAGATCGCGACTTGCCTTTCAAAATTAAAACGCTGATCAAATACAGTTACATAACTAAAAAGATTTTCATCTCCTGTCACATATAAAAACATCCATCATTTTCTTCACCCCAAGAGACATCCTGATGAAGGTTCAATGTAACCGAAATGTTTTAAACATCGATTATTAAATTCATCCCAATTTCGGAATACTTGTTTTTTCAAATTTTCTTTATATTGTCGGATTTAATTTCCATATTTACTCCCATATATATATATATAACTTTTTTCAACGGTTGGAAAAATTACCTCATATTTAATATCATGTAATTTAAGTTTTACGAAGGAATAAAATTGTGATCTAAAAAACTATGTGAAATAAAGTAATTGTTAGATGAAAGGGACTTGACGAATCACGACATCACTTAACTTCAGTACAAAAAGGAAAGAAAAATTTAATTTTGCTAAGGTTGCAAGATATAGATAAAAGGTAGGATGTTCAAGAAAGACGTAACACCCTGTCATACATCGCGTGCAACAATAATGAACATAATGCAGTATTATCGGATTAAGCCCAAATTCCTAATCTTGACATAATCAAATATTGATGTGAAAACTAATATTTAAGGCCCAACAGATTAAAGGATATTTCGGGTTTAGTCTATCAAGAGTAATGGTCGAACATTATTAATGAGACATTTTGGATTTAAGATTCATCCTTACATGTCAACTTGTGGGTGGAGCTCATGACAATGAACAGTTACTGTAAGTAATAGTGTGGTGAAATCAACCATTGCTGCATCCCTCCCGATAAGCCATATATATATATATATATATATATATATATATATATATATATATATATATATTAAAATATTAAAAGTAACCATAGTTGAGATATCTATATAAATATAAAAGAATGTCTGCCTGTTTGTATGTTTGTTTGTCACGTCAATTGAGGGTGTTGCTCGTGGATGCAATGAACAGTTACAGTAAATAATAGTGGGGTGAAGGCAACCATAGCTATATCCCTTTGGATAAGTCACACACACACACACACACACACACACACACACACACACAATATATATATATATTATATATATATATATATATATATATATATTAAAAGAAGCTACATATATTCATATGATTGAAAAGAGATAGGAAAACCAAATGTTCATAGTTCGCTGACAGATATCTGTTTCGACCTTTATAAAAACGGTCTTCTACAAAGAGCAACTATATTGATGAAAGAAAGGAGGAATAGTTGGCATGAGAGGCTCAAATAACGCTTACATTCTGGTCCGGAATGTCTTTTAACATTTGTTTAACAAATGCGTATTTTGGATTAAAAATAAAATTAATTTTATTGCGGTCTTTGCCATATCGAAAATGAACTTTGGATTAACATTTGATCACTGGAGATTAATTTTCGATATGGCAAAAAACCTAACAACACTATGGATTTGTTAACCATACCAATTCCCGGAACATTCCGTATCTTTCTTGATTATCCTGCAGACTTTCATTTAAGCTCGTTTTTATGGCTAGATTGCATCTTAAACACTTTTGATACAACTTTTATTTTCTATTACACTTTTATTTCAAACTTTATTGAGTTTTTCTCATTGATGTTGAGACTTTTAGATTTAAAAATAAAATCTATTTTATTTTTAATCCAAAATACGCATTTGTTAAACAAATTTTAAAAGACATTCCGGCCCAGAAAGTGAGCGTTATTTGAGCCTCTCATATCAAACGGTTAACTATTCCTCATTCTTTCTTTCATCAATATAGTTGCACTTGTTTTTATAAAGGTCAAAACAGATATCTGTCAGCGTACTATGAACATTTATTTTTTCCTATCTCTTTTCAATCATACTGTCGGATTTATTTCCATTCATTATATACTTATATATATATATATATATATATGTATATATATATATATATATATATATATATATATATATATATATATAAGTTAAAAGAAAGGAAATGAATCCGACGGTATGAGTATATATAAAAAGATATGAAAACACCACAAAAAGCTGTTAAAGTGAAAATATTTTAAAATGATTTCACTTTAACAGCTTTTTGTGGTGTTTTCATATCTTTTCATATATATATATATATATATATATATATATATATATATATATATATATATATATGTATATATTGAAAGGATAAATAAATAAAGGAAAGAAAATGTTGAATGGGTAAAATTGATTTGATATGAGTTTACTAACACGTGTTTCGGCCAGGGGTTTGTTCATGTACACATGTATTCTATTCATTATTATTTTAAATATAACATAAAATAATAATAATGGCCGAAACACCTGTTAGTAAACTCATATTAAAGCAATTACATCCATTCAACATTTTCTTTCCTTTATTTATCTATCCTTTCAACATATAGTCGGATTCGTTTCCATTTTCAACTTACACACACACACACACACACACACACACACACACACACACACACATATATATATATATATATATATATATAAAAGAAAGATTGTGTATGTCTGCCTGTCTTCACGTTTGTTTGTACAACGACCGTGCGCACGTCCTTTTATAAAGAAAAGTTAATGGGGACCAGCAAGGACCAATGTTGAACTATGTTGTAGATGGATTTAGATGGCGGCAGTGGACGTGGGTTGCTTACCTTCACTCTCGTAATATCTCGCGTGATTTTACAAAACCAATGCCCAAACGAACATCTATGGTAATATATAAAAACACGAGCCCGAATATCTTGCATTAGTTCAATGTCTTGAATAGATGAGATTCAAGAAGAACGGAGCAGGTATGCGTATCACAGAACATGGATACAAATAAGGTCTTAAGTAAACATATAAAACGTTGTAAATTAAATTATCATATTGTGGTATATCCACAGGTCCAGCTGGTTCAACATTATGATGCCTAATGATGTTAGTCGCTGGACAAAATATCTATACTTTATGATTCTAACTACTTGGTCTTCATTTATTTTTCTCATCCGAATCATTCACATTAAAATCTCCAAATAATTATCATTTATTTGCATGAGCAGCCTTTATTTATTAAATCAAAATATTCCCCCCTTTCATCTAATTATTGTATTTTTAATAAAAATACATAAAATTTATCGTAATGAAGACGTGAGAAAAAATGTTAATCAGTTACAAAGCATAAATTGCTTTCTTAGACAGCATATAATATTCAAATACACGTATCAGTATATGCCTACGATAAATTTCAGCATTAAATAACCCATAAGAAGTTGATATGTCATTAAACAAATGAAATAATCCAAGCCATTTTAAAAAACGAGGATCATTTGCTCACGGAGTTGGCCTGGTTCCAAAATGGTATGATATATTGGGCTACGGCCTCTAGGAGTAAAGTTGGAAAATGTGACACACTGACACACTGACACACTGACATTCGCATTTATTATTAGAGATAAATGGAATCTAAATGACATGTCTATGTTTCAAATTTTTGCCCGAGGAAGAAAAGCTAAATAAAAATGTGATAATGGCATAATTCAATGATATATCAAAAAATTAATAGAAAAATATTGCAAATTAAAACAAATTAATAAAGTATAAATTATGTAGAAAGAAATAAAAGACAAAAGAAATAAAATATATAAACAAGAATAATAATAATAAAATATAGCAGGACCTGTGGATATACCACAGTATGACAATTTAATTATCACAACGATTGGTATGTTTACTTAAGAGCTATTGTGAAATGGTTCAAAATGTAAAAAGTATAATAAGCTTGATTCAACTCTCTCTCTCTCTCTCTCTCTCTCTCTCTCTGTGTTTTTCTTTCTTCTGTGTAGCATGTCCTTTTCTTCTTTCTTTATAATAAGAACGGAATGACCCATTATCTAGCATGTAGCTGATGTGATCACACTCGTATAAAATAAGAATTGGGTGGATAAGCAACACCAGATAATCAGGATATAAATTTTGCATTTTATCTTGGAAGAATTAAACGCTAGGGTTAGTGTTAGTGTTAAGGTCAGGGTTAGTGTTAGGTTTAGGCTATTTTGGGTGTTTCCGTAATCTAATGCTATTTATATATAAAATGCGATTATAATGATATCGCTTGCGCGCTATTCTGCATTTGTACCTAAATTCAAATTCATAAATGGTTAAGAAACGTGTGAAATTTTGGTGATACAAATACAGATGATAAGCTGGTATTTATTTTTATTTTCATTAAAACGAATACGCAATGATAATTAATGTGATATGCAAATTAGTACAAAAGTGTACAGGAGGACACTTTCATTAATTTAGTTTAAACTTTTGGTAAATTCCATTCTTTTTACTTGCAAATATATGCACCCTCCGAGTGCAGGTATTTAAGTTTTAATGTAATTAAATATTGAATTAGAAGGCTTAATTAAACTAAATAAGAATGCAGATGAAAAGATTTGAAACAGAGGGGGTATAATAAAAAAATAGAACAACTAAAACTTACTCTTCCATCACTCCCGTCTTTCATTGCTAATTTTTTTCTAATTTAACTATTTATTTGGAATAGGATGTAAAGAATAAAATTACACTTATTTCTTCTATTAATGGATTTCTTTAAAATTTATCCCCAATATTTTTGCTCATATTCATTAAGATAAAACAAAACAATTAGAAATCAATAATACTAAGTACATATTTATCAAAATCAAATTTTTGATATCGATATGCAAATTAGCCTTCCCGTTCACACTTTAAACCTCTATTTTATTGTATATATAAATACAATTGCATGTTATTAGTATGTAAATGGGTAAACAGTCTTAATAGTGTTAAACAATTTTATTAATAATTGAGCTTCAAATAATAATAAAATCATAAAGAATGTGACGTTAATGACTAAGGGAATTGTGACATGAGTAGTGATATAGTGTCGGTTACAGACAGAAAAACATACAATGTCCATTATATTAAGATGTTAGTGTATGTCAAGGGGTGAAATGCAATAAGAAATTCTATATTTCTTGCTGACAAAAGTAAAGAAGAACTATAGAAATTAGATGAAGAATTACATTCATGCATGAATGTAAACATGACGGTCAGAGTTCACACCTGGTTCGATTCTGATTTTACATTATGATTTTTTTTATATAGTAAAAGAAAACCGTTGTATCAATTTGTGTGTGTTGTATAGTCACAGCACCATAAAGGCTTATGTAGCGTTGTTGTAGGCTGGGCAGCTAACAGGACACACACGGTATTTAACTTAGGTATTGGGTTAAAAAAACAACAACATACGAAATAATAGTGGATTGCAGATAGCCTAAGGGGTTGTTTATTTTTCGCTCGACAAGTGTGCTCTTTTCAGTGAAAGAGGGAAAGAATAGGTTAATCTTTTCTATCATGGATTTCATTCATTGTCACTATCTCGGAACGTACGAGACTAGTTAAAAAACCGTGCCCAAAACAGCGCACACAAAATAGACTCTGAGACAGCCGGACACAAAAACGATGAGTCTCTTTACTTCTGCTTATGATCCCGGAGTGGAGGAAGGGACATATTTATTTTTGCTCTTCTACAGAAAATTTGGGACTTCCGTTTTTATCTAGTTCAGGTATCATTCGCCGGTGACTTGCAGACATACACGTTCATCATCGGGTATAAAAACGGGAAGAGAGACAGATAGAGAAAGATAGGGTAGAGTTGATAGTTCTTTCTTTTTAACTTCTGTTTCTGGTTCTTTGTCTAATACATCGCCATGTTCTCTGGGCTTCTGTTAAGGGTTGGATCTTCTTCGTTGATTCTTCTTTGTGCTAGGATGGACATTGCTTGTTTTAACATTTAATTAACACAACAAGACTTGTTTGTTTCTTGATCAAGCTTTTATTTTCAACCCTGCCCATTTGATTCCGCTGCTGGTGAGTTGCGAACCCCAAGAAACATCGTCTCTGATAGAGTGCCTGTTTGCATCTAACTAACTAAACTAAAACTTATTATCACGCCTATATACCGGAAGGTCAATTGAAATATCACCGTTGTCACTCATCGGCCCCATTAAATTTGCACGGACCCCGTCATTTTAAAGTCAACCGACCCATTAAAAATTCTAACTACATGTACGTTCATAATTTATGACTGCTAATAAATTATGTAACAGAAGTTTTTAAGTGGGTGGGCCGCAAATAGTGAGAAAAGTGAGAATACAGAAAGCAAAAAATAAAATTCTAAGTATTAACACATTTAAAGAAATAGCAGATATAATTTCTGTTTATTTAACTATCTGATCTGAAACATTTTTTTTGTGTGTGTTGTCTATCATATTACGTACACCCACATATCCCAATGTCAGTTGTGTAATCTACACCCCCCTTTTCAGATCTCTATCTTCCATCGTACTGTGTTACCAAATTAACAAAGTGTGTATTTTTGTATGTATGAGAGAGTGAGAGTGTGTAAGAGACTTAGTGCAAAAAATGTATTTAACACAGCCAGAAAGTTAAACACGAATAGAATAAGATAAAAATGTATATTTAATATTTTCCAAAAGCAAAATATAATGTATTTCTTGCACATGGCAAATATGCAAATTCGTTCGCACTCAGAAATGTTTTTCTTTATAAACGTACGGCAATAATTTCAATATTTGATGTTTTAATTTTAGTTTTATTTCTATAAAGTTAATCATGAAGACATAAAAATGGATAAAATTTCTTGTTAACTGAACACAAGTTTTAGATTTCATTTTTGAAGTGGCACTCCCTGGTGTTCCTAAAAATGATTTCGTCCGGTCATTGACCGAGTACTTTTGCTAGTATATATATATATATATATATATATATATATATATATATATATATATGAAAGTACGTAAATAAACATTGTGTTTATTTGATATAGCTTTTAGCCGACAATTTTTGGAGGATATGTGCTTAATTGAAGTCATACCTAATTTTTGGAAATTAATTAGTTAATAATTAATGAATTTATGTTCAAATGTAAGATAAACAGATCGAGAAAATGTCAATCCCTGAAATGTACATTCAGGGATTGACATTTTCATGATCTGTTTAGCCTTACATTTGAACATATATGCCCGCCTTAATTCATTAATTATTAACTGATTAATTTCCAAAAATTAGGTATGACTTCAATTAAGCACATATCCTCCAATATATATATATATATATATATATATAATGATCGTTTGTTTACAGATTTGATCTCTCTGGTGATCGTATAGTATATACACAGATGTATGTATTTAAACAGTTAAAACACTGCTCCTTAATGGCAACTGGCGATGGCCTAGAGGTTAACGGATCGGGCAGACAAAGTCAGTCGGGTTTCGCTCCTGGTCAGAGTTAGTTGCTGTGTCTAGCCACACTGAC
>CM042138.1:90551697-90574197 GCA_023376005.1 Doryteuthis pealeii
TCTTAGTGGAGAAACATACTACATAGATTTGTTGTTTCATTTATTTATTTATTTTTTTAATTAATGTTTTCTATCGGCTAAAAGACTGGAAAGAACCAGTCTTTATTATGATGAATAGCAACAATAAATGCCCTCCGGGCGTTATAAAAATTGATTTTTGAAAGATATTGCCTGAAGGGTGGTAGTTTAAAATTTAATGTCAGAGTGTTTATGTCATAGGTAAGCAAAATCATCAAATTTATTAAAGAAGTAAAAAAAATAAAACAATTTTATATGGAAAGTTGGTCCTGTCCCCTCAAATAAAATGTTGCGTGCATTTATCAATCATTAATCAAATAATTATTTTGATTTTGAATATTTTGCACAAAGTTTTATACAAAATCTTAGGTATTTATTTATTTGTAAACTTTTTAGTTAATTGCATGTTACTGAAAAAAGGGGGAGAGTAAAAAATCATTTTTAAAATTGTTTACTCAAATTTTGAGTGTATATAACACAAGAAAATTGTAACGTAAGCTGTGACGTAGTTTTTGTTACAGACAGAAACACAATCTCCATTATTAACTGAGATTAGTTTAAAAAATTACTTGTGACCAATCAACAGAAAAAAAACTTCAAATAATTGGAGTTAAAAATTATAAATGTCGGCAATATCATACTATAATAGATATTCGTTGTGTATCTGTCTAACAGAAATTATGTCACTGCTTACGTCACAATACCCCAGAAATTCCGTAATTTATAAATGAATATTTAATTTATCGTTAAAATCATTAATACATAGAATAAACCTCACATTCACTTCCACTCCACCGCAGAAACTGGGACTTCCGTTTTTATTTTAAACTCTAGTTCCAGGGTCATTGGTCGGTCAATGGCTGGGCCCCCGTTGAGTGCTTACCCTTCCAAACTTTAACCTCTTTTTTGTTCTTATTTCTTTTTCTTCTCTTTCTCCAGAAATCCGATTACCGTTTTCTTTTCAATCTACAAATTTCCCTCATGCATTTAATTCTCTGGTATATATCAATAAAATAGATTTGATATTATAAGGTGACAATTTCATATCGAAATTCACAAGTATATGTCAAGATAACAATCCGTGTATGTGAGTGTTTGTGTGTGTGTGTGTTTGTGTTTGTGTGCGTGTATGTGTGTGTGTACGTGTGTGTGTGTGTGTGTGTGTTTGTGTACGTGTGCGTGTGTGTGTGTGTGTGTGTGTGTTTGTGTGTTTCTCTGTGCGCGTTTTTATACGTGCTACAGTTTCACACATCTTAGGATTTGAAAATAAGATGTAAATCGCAATTTTTTTTGTGAATGTCAGGAGAGTTGAATTACTTTTGGCGCAAAAGTAGATGCAAGCTTTTTATTGATTTGCTTTTTTTCAAGTTGAGTGATTTTTTTCGGCAAATTCATAACGACTTTTCCTCCAAGAGAATATCGCTAAGAATCCCCGACTCGTAATATCTGAAGCGTGATAACAAATTTCAATTCTATGCCTGCCTTGCCAAATTCCAGAAAACATGTGCCGCTCGCTGTCCTGAAAATGATTAACATTGGTAACAATACAATACAATATATATATATATATATATATATATATATATATATATATATATATAGTTTTTAATCTGTTGACATCTCGTCTTCAGAAAACGAATTCAACAAGCAGGAAGTATGTCAGAAAATTTCCAGGACTGGTGTAAAAAAAATTTTTTTTTCAAATCCAAACTACAAGTTATCCCCTTCAAATACCCCCTCTCTAATGCACTTTTCCATCATTCTCTGCCACGCTTGTATCCACTCCGGGAATATTTTCCGAGATTCCTCGTAGCTCTGTCATTACCGCCTTTTTGATGTCATGCACATCCTCAAAACAGGTTCCTTTGATGGTCCCCTTGAGCTTGGGGAAGAGGAAAAAATCACAAGGAGCCAGGTCGGGTGAGTAGGGAGGTTGCTCGAGTACAGTGATGTTCTTCTGGGCTTGGAACTCTCGGCTTATCAGGGCAGTGTAGGCAGGTGCGTTGTCAGGTGAAGCACCCACGAGTTGTCCACATCTCTCGCCTCTTCTCGCGCACTGAACAAAGCAAAGACCGGAATATCTCTTTGTAGACATGCTTGTTGATCGTTTGGCCCTGTGGAAAGAAATCGCTGCGGACGATGCCTCTCACATCGAAGAGTGCGATCAACTTAGAACTTTTCTGACATACCTCGTATACTACTCGTCTCTGGTAGGATTCGTAAATACATATAAAGGATAGACAAACAAACAATTCTTTAGTATTGATATAGATATAAACTCTAACTCCTTCTATGTATCTCTAAGATATACAAAAATAAGCATTAAAAGTAAAAGTACGGAGGGAACAATAAAGTAAAAAAAAAAAAAAAATACCGAAAAAATGTTGGCCACTTTTTCAATAATAGTAATATAAGAAAGAATAAAAACAATATAATTTGTACCGAAGAATCCGACTATCATCCAATTATCTTGGTTTGTCTAACAGACATTTCCAATTACATTTGGTTTGAATTATATCCATAATTAATGGCAGTATAACAATAACTCGGATTGTCTGACAAGCTCCATTTCATTGGTTTGTGTCCTCCTCCCCCTCCTCCTCCTCCTCCTTCTCCTAAATGCGACATGCCTTCACCAGTTAAGGGCACCTGTCGTCTCATCTCTGCTATCCTGACGAGTCTTACATAATAATTATTGTCATAATGATTAATGACCGACTGAGGTATGAGAACATAATCATTCTTAATTAAAACCTTCGCGTAATTGGCAATTGAATGTTGGCAACGTATATCATTTATGTTTATGGAGACGCGTAGTATATTGGTTAGAATTGTAGGAAATCGACTCATCGACCTAAGTTCAAATCCTGGACGAAGCTGTTTGCATTTTACATATACTTGGGAAAGGTATGAATCCAACTATTCCCCCTCCAGCTATGGCCAAAATAGGAAATTTCTCTCATTATACAATATCACTCCTACAAATGTTATGGAAACAATATGTTATTCTATTTAGGGACTTGGCAATGCTAGTTCAAATCATGGACAAGGCTGTTTGCATTTCACATAGTATTAATACCCTTGGGAAAGGTATGAATCAAACTATTCTCCTTCCATATATGGGTAATAGGGCAGTTTGGGCTCTTCTATATTGGGTTGGCAACCAGTCTAGGACAAGGAAAACTATGAATTCAAAAATTTTAACTCCGCTTAAGAAATTGAGTTTGTGTTGCATACTGTTCGTACCAAGGGGTTCGTTAATATGCACAAGGAAAAATAATTAGGGGAGAAATGAATCGAACTAGTCTCCATCTTGATATGGGTAAATAGTAGTATAAACTGGACTTTTAACCTTGATTAGGCAACCAGTCTAGGAGAAGGAAATCTCTGAATTAAAACCTGTTACACTCCGCTTAAGGAACTGACCTTGTGTCGCATCCTGCTAAGTGCTAGGGCTTAGCCTGATCAGCCGATTGATTGGGGGTGTCAAGTAAGGGTCAACGTGAAGTGTTGCATGTTATAGACTGCTCAGCCACCATGATTCCGCCCTTAAGCATAACGGGTCACCACCCATGTCTATAAGGGGTTCCTCACCCTTCTACAGAGGTGCATTCGGCGTATTCTGCAACCCCAGCCCAAACGACTTATTGTGCGACACAAGTATATCATGATCGAACTTTACGTGACTTAAAAGTTTTGAAAAAGAACGACTTGTGAAATAACAGATTAGGAAAATGCGACAAAAAACATTTTTGACCCCTCCTTCATTATTCCCTCTGCCTCCTCCTTTTACCTTTTCATCGTCTGTTTTATTAGTCTGTTTTAAGATAATAAAATTCATTCTGTTGAAGATTCTGAGACCAACAGAGGCGAGATATTAATTGCATTTAATTATTTGTCTTATTCACTTTTCCATAACTTTTCTTATCTATTTTATGATCATTTCAACGTTCCCCAAGAGAATAATCTCCAGAACACTGTTCAGAATCGATTATTCATTGTGTTAAATTCTCAACAAAATGAGTGAAGTCTTACGTTTTTCAGACTATTAATTAGAACCGCGGTAAATAAAGACTAAAAAAAAATAAATAAAAAGAAAATACAGCTGTAATGACGTTTTATTTAAATAATTCAAGCTGTCGAAAGAAACAAGAAAATTTTAGATGGGAATCTGATTAATTTCAGTGTTAGTTGTTATTTACTAATCAATACTTAGTTTTGAACACCAGGCTCAGGTGTCCCAGGTCCACCCTGACCCAAAATGGTAGTACCTGTTGGGGTCCCATCTATGGGTTAAATAGAACAAAATGAGTTTTTAAAAATGTGTTAAAAAATCAAGTACCCATACAAGTAGAAAAGAATGAATAAAACAAAACGTCCTCAGCATAAAATAACCCAACAAAGTTTGACATATCGTAAAATCCAACCAACCAACCTACCAACGAAATAAACCCACTACTTCATTCTAAAAGAAAAACCTCCACCAAAATATTCATATGGAAACCAATACACAATAGAAAAACCTATTTTGATCGAATGCACAAACCTCACCTACACTCGAAGAAAGTTCTACCAGGTTAACAAAATAAACGAACTATCTGGAAAATTAGATCCTAAAAACATATTGAACTTCCTGAAAAAAAACCCCGGCTTCCTATCAAAGATGTAGGCTCATAGACCTAAAAGAATGTCCATATTAACACTTGATATACCAATCCTCAGCAGAAATGCTGATTTCAGCAGATAACTAAACATGCATGACTATACCGAATTACTAATAAAAGTGTAATAGTTCATAAGATTCTTGTTAGACTAGGTTTATGGAACAAAGAATAAAAGATCGTATTCTAAAAATAGACAAAGCCAGACTGATCGACGCCAAGATTCAAAACTCTCGCGAACTAACGGACATTCAGAAAAGAGTAGAGAATAGGATGATATCAGCAGAAAGGCAGCGGCCAGCGAGCAGACAAGTTCACAAATACCAATCCTCCTGGAGCCAGGTAAACAAATACAAGTAAGCTTTAACACTGATAATAATTTGTAAAAAAAGAAAATCCATTAATCAAACCACACCTTTGTAACTTGTTGTTCAATTGATACAATTTATAATACACATATAAATGACAATTTGTTACGATTCAAACTTCTTTGTGATTATTTGTACTGTTTTGCTTATTTCTTTAATGTTACATTTGACATAAAAATTACCTCCAACCTACATACAACAGTGGTGACCTCGACGTGATTTGAACACGCAACCTTCTGATATCCAAATAACTACACACATAACAGCTTTAACTCCAAAAAGAAATAAAACAGAAATGTTTCGGCATAAAATAACCCATTGTGTTGACATGCCGTAAACTCCAACTAATCAAACCAACCAAGTTCCGGTTGCTCACATTATTTGCAGTTCCTAAGTTGTTACCCATTTCAGAACTGAATAGGCTCGTTGTTGCTTGACTTCGGTAATCCGACAGGAATCGCTGCTTTTAATGTGACATGACCAAGAATCAGGGATTGTTTATGGAAAACTCGAAGAGGATGCTGTAATAGCTTGTATTAAAAAACAAAACAAAGCAAAGTTTTGAAGTTAGCCACAAAGTCGAACGTGCAACTCATTCTGAGACGTCTTGTTGGTCAATTCTCACACGGGTTTTATTTTAGGCAAGATCCTTTTGATCGTTTTGATATATATTTCCAGTATATATATATATATATATATATATATATATATATATATATATATATATAGGATGAACAGAAAGTGATTAAGATAAACAGGAACATTTCTTTTATGCTGTTATTTCTGTCAACTAGTTCCGACCATAGGTCATCGTCAGGAAAAAATTTATTGTTTCATGAAATCTATGCCTCAGATAGAAACATGAAGGGTATGCCTCAGATAGAAACATGAATTCTATGATAGAAACATGAAATCTATGCCTCTGAAGAAATATGAAATATATGTCTCTGTTAGAGCCATGAAATCTATGCCTTAGATAGAAACAATAAGTCTATGCCCCAGATAGAAACATGTAAGCTATGACTCTGATAGAAACATAAAATCTATGCCTCTCATAGAAATAGGAAATGTATGCCTCTCATAGAAACATGGGCTCTATGTATCAGTAAGAATCATGAAATCTTTGTATTTGATTGAAACATGAAATCTATGCCTCAGATACAAGCATGAAATCTATGCCTGAAATATCCAAACAATAATCTCCACATATTATATATATATATATATATATATATATATATATATATATATATATATGTTGAGTTTTTAAAGATAAATGTTTATTATAGACAGCTACCCAGGTTTCTTGCTAGGTCGAAATCATCAGGTTGTCAAATTAGATCCCATGGTGTTTATTGAAGATCTTTTCTTAATGTCACATTAAGAAAAGATCTTCAATAGAACACCATGGGATCTAATTTGACAACCTGATGATTGCGACCTAGCAAGAAACCTGGGTAGCTGTCTATAATAAACATTTATCTTTAAAAACTCAACAAATTAAATAAATATTAGCTCTCACAATTTGTGATTGAGCACTGTATTTTCTTTGTTTCATCAAAAAATTTGTTTATATATAATATATATATATATATATATATATATATATATATATATATATATATATATATATATATCATTCATTGTACAATGGTGCTTTCTTACTTTATAGGGAAAATAATTTTGCTGACGTCAACAAGGCAACTAGTTTGAATAGCATTTAGCCTATTAACCCGAACCAAACACATTATTATCCAAAAAGCTTAGAAAACACAGAAATTCTTGGAGGTGAGTGTTTTATTAATATCACCTACTGACACAAAATGCTATTAGGTTATCTTCCCTTAAGATACAATTCATTCAATAAAATATAGATATTTTTGTGATTAGACGTTAATTAGATTTGAACCTCTGACTTGATAAGTGAATGTCATTATTATTGTGTTATATATTCTGTTCTTTGTAATGTTTTATTTTTTCTGAAACATTTATTTCGGAAATCAATTTATCAATTAGGTGTGCCCAAAAGTTTTTAGTGTTTTTTGTAAAAATTAGTTTTCTATTTTAAATTCAACATACATTTCAAAATAAACGTGGACGCAGGGGACTTTTGCTTGCTCATCATATTTGTACGCGGGTGAGAAAAAAAGTAATGCCATTTTTTAGGACATGTATAATTAGCAACACAGGAACATGTATCATATATCAAAATGAAGCTGGTCCTCTGTGGATCCCATCCCTACATATACACATAGGGGAGTAAAAAAGTAATGCCATTTTGTCTAGGACAGATATAATTACCAACACGGGAACATGTATCATACATCAAAATGAAACTGCTCCTCTTTGGATCACATCCCTAGTTTTAAACATAGTTGAGTAAAAAGTAATGCCATTTTGTTTAGAACGGGTATAATTACCAACACAGGAACAAGTATCATGAATCAAAATGAAGCTGGTCCTCTGTGGATCTCATCCCTACTTCTCCACATAGTCACCGTTTCTCTCAATAGTAATGTTCCACCTTCGAATGAGAGGATATATCCTGCCCCGTAAAATTCTGTTGACTGTTCTTTGAGCCACTTCTTCACTACAGATCCGCTTCCTCCAGATTTAGCGCCTTCAGATTATCATCTCTTCAGTCCCATGAAAGAGGGTTTGAGAGGCAAATATCATTCCACTAACGTGGAAGTGAAATCTGTAGTGGCTCAAAGAACAGTCAAATAATTTTATGACTAGAAGCGGCAAATCGGTGTCGCTTGGTAGAAGGGGGAGTCACAAAGTTATTCTTACTGATCCATTATTACTGAATCACGAGTAGGATCCTCGTAGGATGTTCCATTAAAATCACTACATAAAAAAGACCTTGTGTTGATTCGGCCAGGTGGAGTCTCATAAAAAGAAAGTACACAAACACTCTGAAAAGAAAAAGTAATGGTTACTATTAAAATATTATATGTAAAATATCCATGCTGTTACTATTTAAATGTTATTTTTCAAATATCTTCATGAATATAAATGGAATCTTCATTACTTTTGCTCAAAAAGAAAGATCTGTTGATTGTGAATGTGTACATATTGGACATACATACAAACACACCAACTGCCCTTTATATATATGTATAGATGGCTATCTGACGAAACTGATTTCTTTTATAGACTTACCAGCTGAAATAAATTCATAGTAGCCAATGTTTATTGAGTTTTCTCACTGATTTTTTTTTTGTTTTTGTTTACATATAGTTTCCTAATCTGCTGATAAATTTTCTTTTGTTTGATTAGTGGAAAACATTAAAAAATTGTATTAATTTGAAATGGACAATAATTTTTCTAAAATAGTGGAAGAAAAAATTACATTGTAATAAATATTGTCAACCCTCCTGTTATTTTCTGATTAGAAAAAGAAAAAAAAAGATTTCGTATTATTTGGATTATTCGGACTGTCGGATAGCAGTAAAGATGAGGACAATGTCCTCATCTTTACTGCTATCCGACAAGAAATACCTGAATAAGGCCGGAGGGTACATCGGCCGAAACGTTGTTCAAATAACAATAAAGATGAGGACAATAGTCCGAATAATCCAAATAATATTAATTATCAAACCTCATCCAATAAAATTCAGAGAAAAGGAAAAAAAATTATACATTAGTGATATTAATTTGTTATAATACACGAGCAATGTCGGGTAGCCTTGCTAGCACAATAGAAGGGAGAAATTGTTATTTAATTTGTTATTTGTGTTTTCATTGAGAACAAAATTTAAATTGACACCAAAAACGTTTATGACATAATCTGTCCGATTAATCAATGCGCTGAATTTGGAAACGATTTTTTTTTCTTTTTCTTTAGAGATTTGAATTCAAATCAGGAATTATTACAATTAATTATTTTTAATTCCATGTAATTTCTTAAATTACATTTGTAATTAACAAATATAATAGCGGGATGAAAATGCTTTTATTTTGAATAATTATACATTCTCTTTTAATAAAACTACAATTAAAGAATTTAAAAACAGGGAATGGTTAATTCATTGTTATGGATTTCAACTATTATCCTCTTGAATGAAAATCTTCAGATTAATCTAAAAGCTTAACAAGAGAAAGGCTTGTCGGTTTTTATTAAATACACAAAGCCTCTATCAATAGAATGAACTGGAAAAATCTGATATTTATTTTGGAGTGCATTATAAACTGTTGTGAAACGAGAGGCATGATTTATTGATTATAGCGTTACTGTTCGAAATTAGGTTTGTTGATCATATTCACCAACCCCTCCGCACGAGCAGGATGTAACACAAGGTCAATTTCTTAAGCGGAGTTTAACCGATTTGAATTCAGAGTTTTCCTTCTCCTAGACTGGTTGCGAAATGATTAACATAATTAATCGATTATAGTTTTTCCTTGTGAATTATTCTTAGAGTGTAGATTGACAATCTACAATGATGGACTGTTTGTAATGAAATTTTAGACGAGGGATGTTGAACTACTATTTTATTCGAATACTAACCGCTTTTAGAGAGTGTTTCTGATTTACCTACCGAAGCATAGGAATTTAGCTACATATACGAGTTCAAGCCCATGCGTTTCATTTCGTGCTAATGCCCAGAGACAGAGACAGAGACAAAGGTTAGAGACTTACTTGGTTGGGAGATCTTATGTGGTTCTTACTATTTTGTGTGGCTGTCATCTTTTTCCTCGGCTAGTTTTAGCCATTGTAATTGAATGAAGTACAAAACATTTTTTCTTGATCAAATTTCTTTATTTAGACTAGCTCATGTTATTCCGCGCGGATGAGATCACCCTCGCAGCAGCATGCCTGCTCTGCTTCAATGTCTGGTTGCATCTAATTCTCTAAACTAACTAATCACGTGACGCACGAGATTCGCGCCTCTAGGGGTTAAGATTACCAACAGTCCAGGTAATTTTCCACTGGCCCCCTTGAATTCTTGCTACAGGGTCTATCAACAATTTATGTTACCACATAAATTGTAACATGAAGTAAACACATATGAATATTATGTATACTAGCAAATATATGCACCCTCCGGGTGCAAGTATTTAAGTTTTAATGTAATAAAATATTGTATTAAATTAGAAAGGCTAATGAAACTAAATAAGAATATAGATAAAAAGATTTGAAACAGAGGGAGTATAATAAAAGATTTGAAACAGAGGGAGTATAATAAAAAAGGGAACAACTGAAAATTACTCTTCCATCACTCTCGTCTTTCATTGTTATTTTTTCTAATTTAAGTATTTAGTTATAAGAGGAAGTAAAGAATAAAATGACAGTTATTTTATCTTGTTAATGGATTTCATTTAAGATTCATTGAAGAGACTTTTGCTTATATTCATTAAAATAAAACCAAACAATTAGAAATCAATAATACTAAGCACATATTTATTAAATTCGATTTTTTAATATTAATTTGCAAATTAGCCTTACCGTTTACACTGTAAACCGCTATTTTGTTGTATATATAAATATAATTGCATGTTGTCAGTATGTAGACATAGTTAACAGTATTAATAATGTAGGACAATTTTATTAATAATTGAGGTTAAATAAAAATAAAATCATGGAGGATGTGATGTCAATAACCAAGAGAATTGTGACTTGAGTAGGAATATAGTTTCGGTTACAGACGGAAAAGCACACAATCTCCATTATAATAAGATATATATAAAAAATATTAGTCAATATTTAATTACATCATCAAATATTACATTGTCAAATATAACATATCAGTATTCATTGACAAAGCAAAATTAATCCCTATGACAAGTATTGTAACATAGACATTCAACTACTTTGATTTATAACGGTATATTAACTCTTCTATTGTTATTTTATTCTTAGATGTAAGCAAATCCCTTTTATCCTACATTTGTATTATAATGTTTTATGTAGTTGCTTCTTATGAGGTTTTTGCACACAGTTATATGATATTTAGGCGCGTGGCCTGATGGTTAGTGTCGATGGAAATGAACTTGTAGACCGAGTTCAAACCATGGATGAGGCTGTTTGCATTTCAAATAGCACTAATACCATTAGGAAAGGTATGCTTTAAACTAGTCTCCCTCCAACTATGAGTAAATATCAGGGCAGACTGCGATCTTTAACCTGGCTAGATAACCAGTCTAGGAAAAAGAAAAACTCTGAATTCAGACATGTTAAACTCCGCTTTAGAAATTGACCTGGTGTTGTATCCTGCTCGTGCGGAGGGGATTTATATATATTAATAATGGAGATTCTCTTTCGGTTTTTGTCTGTAACGAAATCTACGTCACTGTTTACGTCATAACATAGAATAAATAAAATCGTCATAACATAGAATAAATACACTCAAAATTTGAACATGCAACATTAGACAGTCCTCATTGTTTTTTAAAACAAGTTTTCATAGATACATGACTGGTATTATATATCTATGTATAGATGTTTTATTTTAATACATATTTAAAGCTTACATTTCAAATTGTTTTATTTTTTAATTCTTTAATGAATTTGAGGATTTTACTTACTTAGGGTACAAACTCGCTGACATTGAATTTTTAACTCCCACCACCATGTTTCAAAAATCTATTTTTACATCGTCCGTAGGGTGTTTTTTATTTTGCTAGTATCTATTATCTATTATTATACTAAAGCTGAGATTTGGAGCGTTCAATCCCTAAAGGCATTTTTGTTTGTGACCTTGATCACACGAAATTTGTCTCTAATTATTCCTTAGTTTTAGCTCAACCTATTGTTTAAAAAAACAAACACTTTAATTGGTTTAGTCGGAATTTGCAATTAAGTCAAATCTTGACTCATCCCTGTCTTTACATCCTACGTGCCTCCCCTTTTTACTCCCTATACGCCAAGGAAGGGCGGATGAAATTGATCACAAGTAATATTACTCCAAAGGCAGCACTCAGCCCCCCGCCCAACATCCTATAACTCTAGAGTGGCCTGTCTTACATTCAAAAGGGTAGACAAAAAACACCCGCCCCGCCCCCGAAATAAAAATTCTGATATCTATTTCAATTGTCTAGGTCAATTCATTGAAAAATCCATGTTTTTTTTTCTCAATACAATTCTAACCCTTACGTTTGTACCAAAACTCAGGGAAGTTTTCGATTTTAATTAAATTTTCAGTGTTGATTTAGCAATAAATTAATCTAATTTTAAAACTTTCTGATTTTTTTGCAAGTCACTTAACCTTGTCTTTCCCTGTTTTTCGGGTACAAAATAACGGTGTGTATATATGTGATTGATACTATTTTCTACATAAATGAAAAGATTAGACAGAACGTGTGAATAGAAGAAAAACAAATTTGTTGGTACTCTTTGCGGAGAACCGTCCCGGCCCCCTGTCTCAAAAATGCTTGCCGGTGGCTGCTGTAAAATTAAAAATTAAAAAAAAACAGCAGGTACGATTGAAGTCCGTAGCCGAATAAAAAAAAACTCGGATTGGGGTTTGAGGTTGGGGTTGGGGTTTAGGATTAGTTTAATGGGAAAATAAATAATTTGGGCTCTGTTTTTATAACCCAGAAAAAAACAGAACCCACACATGTTGTAATAAAACTGTTAATTTAAAGTAGGGTGGGGTTAGAGTTTAGGGTTGGGGTTGGGTTTTCGGGAAAAACGCCCTAAGCTGGTTGTTTTTTTTTTTTGTTTTTTTTTTTTTTTTTGCAAGTGACACCGCTTCGTCTACGGACTTCAATCGTAGCTGGTGTTTTTTTTTCCAGCAGCCATCAGCTAGCGTTTTTTGAGGCAGGAGGCGGGACGGTTCTCCGCGAAGAGTACCGTTTTTTTTTTTTTTTAAAGAATCTGTTCGAGTAGTAAATAAGTACCGAAAATCGAAAAATAAAATGAAAACAAAAAAAAAATTTTTGGAGTATTATTTGGGTTATTTGCGGATTTCTGTCCAGGAATCCTGCCTCAAAAAATCGTAGCGAATGACTGCTGAAAAATAAACAAACAAAAAAAAACACCAGCTACGATTAAAATCCGTAGCCGAAGCGGTGTAAAAGATAGAGTTAGGTTTAAGACTAGAGTTTCGGTTGGTGTTAGGGTTAGTTTAATGGAAAATAAATAAATAATTTGGTGACCCAGGAAAAACAGAACCACAAATTTTGTAATAAAGCTTAATTTTAACTAGAGGGGGTTGAGGTTGGATTTTCAGGAAAAACGCCCTAAGTTTTTTTTCTTCTTTTTTTCAAGTGATACCGCTTCGGCTACGGACTTCAATCATAGCTGGTGATGTTTTTTCAACAGTCTGTGGCTAGCAGTTTTTGAGGCAGGAGGCCAGGACGGAACTCTGCAAAGATTCCCATTATTTATATTATTCAGTCTATTGTCCTCATCTTCATTGTTATCTGTACAGCATTTCGGCCGATGTGCCCTCCGGCCTTCTTCAGGTATTTCTTGTCGGACACAGAAACCTTCTTGTAATAGGGAGCCATCACAGAACTTTGGACCTAACTCTTTATTCAGCCCACAGGGGTATCATGTTCTCATTCCACTAACAATAACTGAGGTACAGGTGTTAAGCTATGTTAATTATTATTCTATGTTACTGCTGCCCCTGACCAGGATTGAACCTGCAGTCTAGAGATAACTGTCATTTAGAACTGTCTTAACCTAATTCCTTTATCTACTAGGTTATGTGTCTAATTGGACAATCCAGTGTGAATTTTTTTCAAGCGCAAAGGTTAGAATTTATTTTGTAAAAACGAATTTTAAGTAGCATCTTGGCAGATCAAGATGATCGAAATTGACCGAAAACATCGTTTTAAATGTATCAAAAATAAACTAAATGTGTAATATTATTTTGCTTTTTTGCTTATGCTCATTATATTACTTTTTCGACTTAAAACTTGACCTTAAATCGTTTTAATGAATTTTAATTCAATTTTAAAATGAAAAGCAGATGATATTTTGGCAGATCCTACTCTTTTTCCTAATCCCAATCATCTAGCGAGAGCTTAACGGGTGACCCAACGGGTCACTTTTTGTCTAGTATATATATATATATATTTATATATATATATGCTTATAACATTACAACTGTGAATGGTTACCAATATCTTACTTTATGAGTTAGTGGTAACCAATATATGCGGTATTATTAGTATTGTGCTCAATATCTGTGATGAAGCTATTATATAATAATAATAATAATAATAATAATAATAATAATAATAATAATAATAATAAAAGGGTTTGGAAAGTCTGGAAATCAGAGGAAGGATTGATACTATCCAGAACACTGCTGCAATATGCCAGAATACTCAGAAGAGTCCTGGAGACCTGAGGAGACTTGCTGTCACTCAGACTCCAGTGAAAGACCATCAGCTAATGCTGATGTGAAAACTCAAAAGGAGTAAATAATAATGATATATATATATATATATATATATATATATATATATATAGTTTTTGTATATATATTTAATTACATGTAATCAAATATATATTATATATACTAGCAAATATATGCACCCTCCGGGTGCAAGTATTTAAGTTTTAATATAATAAAACATCATATTAAATTAGAAAGGCTAATGAAACTGAATAAGAATTCAGATAAAAAGATTTGGAACAGAGGGGGTATAATCAAAAAATAGAACAACTTTGAAACTAACTCTTCCATCATTTTCCATTACTCCTGTTTTTCATTGGTAAATTTTCCTAATTTAACTATTTAGTTAAAATAGGAAATAAAGGATAAAATTACAGTTATTTCTTTTAAGATGTATCCCCGAGATTGTTGCTCATATTCAATAAGATAAAACCAAACAATTAGAAATCAATAATACTAAGCATATATTTATTAAAATCAAATTTTTAAGATCAATATGCAAATTAGCCTTCCCATTTACACTGTAATCCGCTATTTTGTTATATATATATATACATACAATTGCATGTTTTTAGTATGTAGATATGGTCAACAGTCTTAATGATGTTAAACAGTTTTATTAATAATTGAGGTTTAAATAAAAATAAAATCATGGAGAATGTGGTGTAAATAACAAAGGAAATTGTGACTTGTATAGTAATATAGTTTCGGTTACAGACAGACAAACCCACAATCTCCATTATAATAATAAGATATATATACATGTGTGTGCGTGTCCCTGTGTGTGTCTGTATGTGTGTGTGCGAGTGAATTTGCAAGGCATAGTAAATTTAAGCCAAAGCTTTGCTTCAAAGACAGTGCGAAGTTTTCAGGGTGTTTTGCTTGTTTAATTTCGTTGTTGATTTTGTTTTCATTTGGGTACTTGGATATCCGTTGCCTCAAGTGAAAAAGAAAAATGAAGGATCAGGTGTCTTCGGGAGTGGAGCTGGCTCAGCGCGAATCAAACATGAAGGGTTAAAACCACTCAGCTCGTAAAAGGGTTCTCATAGAAAACGCAGGTATGCATTTTTATATGAATAACAGAAGGGGGTAAAAAAAAAAAGAAAAAACAAGCTCTCTAAATTTACAGGAATATTGCCCACTGGAAATATATGATATTTACGTGGGTATCGAGAAAGATAAAGACATAAAAGCATAAGTCATGGCCCTGCCAATAAAATATAAAATAGCTCGTATATATATATTTACCAACCCCTCCGCACGAGCAGGATGTGACACAAGGTCAATTTCTTAAGCAGAGTTCAACAGGTTTGAATTAAGAGTTTTCCTTCTACACCGGTTGCCTAATCATGGTTAAAGAGTCCAGTCTGCCCTACTATTTATCCATAGCTAGAGGGAAAGTAGGATTAATAACTTTCCCAAGGGTATTAGCGCTAAGTGAAATGCAATTACTAGATACAGGATTTGAACTCGGGGCAACGAGTCCATTTCGCTTGACTTTAACCATTAAACCACGCGCTCATATCTCGTATATAAGTATTTTCCTGGACTCCCAACAAGTTGGGTTCACACAAGCCCATTTAACGTAGCCAGCCACGCACAAATCGAAGGCCATGCAGTGCACATTGCAAAAAGATCCTTTCAAAGTGAAACGCATAGAGTCTCTTCTAGGATTATTCGAGGTATGTCAGTCAAGTTTCAGGTTGATCTCATTTTTCGAGGGGCAGCGTCCACTGCAAGTTCTTGCCACAGAACCAGACGATCAGCCAACACCTCTACAAAGAGATACTGCGTTAGACTCCAGGGGAATTACTTTGAAGTGGATAACTTGTAGTTTAGATTTGAAATAATTTTTTATAACACCAGTCCGGGAACTTCTCTGACATCTTATAATAATGAAGATTTTGAGTCTGTCTATCTGTAACCAAAACTACATCACCACTAGCGTCACAATTCCCTGGGTTATTAACGTTTTATTCTGAACACTTATTAAATAATCATTATTCAATTTGAATTAGCATCTTATTTATTAACATTATATCCATAAAGATCTAGCAGATATAGATTTGCCTCAAAACAGCCCATTCTATTAATGTGACATTTTCCGCGTATTTCACTTATGCCGGTCTGGCAGAAAGGTCCATTTAATGAAACAAATCTCATGGTATGGTGGGTACAAAAATACGAGGATCCCCTCGACATCCCTCTGAATGGGAGCGCATCTGGCACTGAGCAATAAACCCAGCCCTGCATCTTTAAATCAAAGGGACAGGTGTTGCCCGGGGGTAGGGGTCCCCTGGGATCACACCGTTAATTTCATTAATAAACACAGGCCCCAAAAGGCCCATATTATTACGTTATTTATATCGCATCTCACGTATGCGGGTGTGACAAAATGTCTTTTTAATGTAAGACCCCCACGAGCCGAAGCTCATAGGATGGTGGGTGCAAAAAATGCGTAGATCCCGTCTACATTTCCCCTCAAGTATGTGCCTCATGCACTGGGCAATGAACCTAGCCCGCCCCTTCAAATCAAGGGAGCAGATGTTTCCTGGGGGGATAGCCACCTGGGATCACACCGTTAATATCATTAATAGTCCAGTGGCCGAAACCACTGGACCCACAGGCCCCGATGCGCCCGTGTTATTAACATGTGTAAGGTATTTACCGTGCATCCCACGTATGCAGGTGTGATACTAGGACATTTTTTAATATGAGACCACCCACAAACCGAGACTCATGGGATCGTAGGTGCAAAAATGCGTTGATCCCGTCGGCACCCCTCTCAAGGGGCAGGGGCTCAGACACTGAGCAATAAAACCAGCTATGTCCCGTTAAATCAAGAGGCAGATGTTGCCTGGGGGAGTAGCCCCCTGGGATCAAGACTCTTAATTTACATCACAGGGCCAGTGGCTGAAGCCATCGGACCTCCATCCCGAAGAGCGGGTTATTAAGGTGTTTAAAATCCGGGATATATATTATATATCATTAAGAAATGAATGTTTACATAATATATGGTCTGAATAATTTGCATACCGATTTTAACAAAACCCTGTTTAATAAATAATTACTTGGTGTTATTGATTTCTAAATTGAGCAATCTTATGTGTAATTTCATATTGAATTAAATTAGAATAAAGTAAAAATAAGTGTAATCCATTTTGTGTTCTTATTTAAGTTCATTAGTTTTTTTTTCTAATTCAGTATACTATTTAATTCTATTAATACTTAAATACCTTTACCAGGAGGGCACATGTTTTTCTTTTATTCAGAATAAGATATTATTTCTAAATGTAACCCACAACAAATATTGAACATCTACAACCCTATGTTATGACTCTCATCACATGATAAAGGAGAGCCACCAATAAAATTGATTGTTTCTCTTAACAATAACAACAACAACAACAACAACAAATATGACTTATGTAACAAAAAAGATTACACTTACTAGGAAAAAAATGTGCCCTCCAGGCACAAGTATTTAAGTTTAATATAGTGAGATATTACATTGAATTAAAAAGACTAATGGAATTAAATAAGAACACAAAAAATGAATACACTTATTTTTACTTTGTGTTGGCATCCTTCCAGCTACGAGAGACGATGGGATAGTGTCCAATTTTTTTAACTACTTAGGCTGTGCGAATTCCTATCGAGGATGAGCTGTTGCCCAAGCAGCAAATCCCCTTTCCACACTGCTACTGTGATCTAATGGAAAGTTAAGGAACCAATACAGTTTGGCAGCGGCAGTGTCGCAGGAGTTGCTGGGTATCACTGGATTTCAGCATCACACCACCTTAAAGATTCCATCTTCTGATTTCTTTTCAGGGTTTACTCCCCTACCTTTCCTTTGGATGAGGTAAGCCGCTAAGCAGCGGTAGTTTTGTGTCGGACTTTTTCTTGACTTAGATGGGTTGCCGACCAAGGCTAAGGAGCCCCTTCTAATCAATTTAGGGATTTATGCGAGTAGTAAGTACCACAATCCTACTACTGTTGGTGTTCCATGTTAAGGGTACCTGCAACGGAATTTACCATAGTTTAACTTAAAAAAAACATGCCATTTATATTTCAAGTTTAGTTTGGAGTGTCTTAGACTTCTAAGACACTCTTTTTACTTTATTCTAATTGATTTCAATATAAAATTAGACATAGGTTTGTTTTAATACGTTTGAGAAGAAAACAATAATAACACCTAGTAATTATTTATTAAACATGGTTTTGTTAAAACCGGTATGCAAATTATTCACACCATATACTATGTAAACATTTGTTTCTTAATGATATATTACACACATAGCACAATTTTAAACATTAAGGATATAGGTTGTTTTGAGGCAAATCTATCTCAGCTAGACCTTTATAGAGACATTGCTAATAAATAAGATAGTAATCGAAATTGAATAATGATTATTTAATAATCTTTGGGAATATAACGTAAATAATAATGGGAATTGTAACAGTGGTGGTGATGTAGTTTCAGTTACAGATAGACAGGCACATAATATCATTATAATAAGATTTTTACTTTATTCTAATTGATTTCGCTATAAAATTATACATAGGATTGCTTTTGATAGGTTTGAGAATAAAACAATAATATTAGAAATCAACAACACCAAGTAATTATTTATTAAACACTTATAAACTTGCTTTTTTTTCTTTAGAGACTTTGATTCAGATTAGGAATTATTACAATTAACTTTTTTTAATTCCATGTAATTTCTTTAATTACATGTGTAATTAACAAATAAAATAGCGGGATGAAAATGCTTTTAGTTTTGAATAATTATACATTCTCTTTTAATAAAACTACAATTTAAGAATCTAAAAACAGGGAATGGTTAATTCATTGTTATGGATTTCAACTATTATCCTCTTGAATGAAAATCTTCAGATTAATCTAAAAAGCTTAACAAGAGAAAGGCTTGTGGTTTTTATTAAATACACAAAGCCTCTATCAACAGAATGAACTGGAAAAATCTGATATTTATTTTGGAGTGCATTATAAACTGCTGTGAAACGAGAGGCATGATTTATTGATTATAGTGTTACTGTTCGAAATTAGGTTTGTTGATCATATTTACCAACCCCTCCGCACGAGCAGGATGTGACACAATGTCAATTTCCTAATCGGAGTTTAACTGATTTGAATTCAGAGTTTTCCTTCTCCTAGACTGGTTGCGAAATGATTAACATGATTAATCGATTATAGTTTTTACTTGTGAATTATTCTTAGAGTGTAGATTGACAATCTAATATGATTGACTGTTTTAATGAAATTTTAGACGAAGGATGTTGGACTACTGTTTTATTCGAATACTAACCGCATTCAGAGAATGTTTC
Organism: Doryteuthis pealeii; assembly: GCA_023376005.1. Classification (NCBI taxonomy): domain Eukaryota; kingdom Metazoa; phylum Mollusca; class Cephalopoda; order Myopsida; family Loliginidae; genus Doryteuthis; species Doryteuthis pealeii. The sequence goes on from CM042138.1 coordinate 90,571,444, forward strand.
TGATGTTGGACTACTTTTCTATTCGAATACTAACCGCATTCAGAGAGTGTTACTGATTTTGGACTACTGTTTTATTCGAGGCATACTTTCCTACTGTTGCATTCAGAGAGTGTTTCTGATGTTGGACTACTGTTTTATTCAAATACTAACCGCATTCAGAGAGTGTTTTTGACTATACCTACCAAAGCACAGGAATTTAGCTACATATACGAGTTCAAATCCATGTGTTTCATTTTGCTAATTCCATTGGGAAAGACATGAATTCATATTGTCTCTATCTTGTGTCACATTTGGTTTTTTACTGGATGGGTAAGGTAAACGCATATGACTAGTATGTAGACATAAAAATACTGTCAACATGTGATTACATCATCTAGTATTACTTGTATTATCTCTCTCACTCTCTCATTCTTTTTTTCTTTCTTTCATTCTTTTAATTTTTTCATTTTGTTTGATTGAAACAGATTAGCGTTATCACTTCCACAGGCTCACCGCCTCTCTCTACCCTTCCCCTACTGTCTTTCTTTCTTTCTTTCTTATCATATTTCTTCTGTGTAGCATGTCATTTTTTTTCGAAAAATTTGGAACCCCATGTTCAACCGCACTGAAACAATCTCCGAAATTCAACTAATTATTTAGATTTGATAAAATTATCAGCGAACATGTTGCATCGAACAATGTTATTAGTTTTTTTTAAATGACACATATTTTTCTTCAAAAAAATGTCCAATAAAATCAAGGGTCAGTTTTAATTTATTGGCTAGTGGAGCTCTAGTGACGCAATGCACTTATATCAAACTGTAAACATCTCTGCAAATGTAAATAAGGTAACGATCGCGTCTACACAAACAGCAGCGACTCTTTTCTAAGGTAACAATGTATAATAATACGTACCAGTAATTTTCCCTGTGAAATTTACCCCCACCCCTATATTTAACACGATGAAACTAGCATAAAGGTTGATATTATCTTGAAAATGTTTATCCATTTGAAAGAAGAAACATTAAAAAAAACTCCTGATGATTTAAAAAAAAATTCAACTTGCGAAAAACAATGTTTACATTTTTGCACCGTTAAATCAATTGAAATTTAACGTAGTCAAAAACAAGTTATGACTGGAGACTTTTTTAAACATTCTAAATAATTATATCAGAAGATTTTTATAATTTTTTTTAGTAAAAGAACCATGAATACAGAATTCTGCCAAAAAATATCGATAAAGAAACTGACAGAATTCTGCCCAAAAATATCGATAAAGAAACTGACCCTGTTGTAAAAAAAAAGCTGACTGTTTTACTTATTTTTGAAGATAAAGGTGAGTAATTTTTCCCCAATCGGATAATTCGATATTTGAATTAACTGTTTTTCTTTGTAACAACTCTTTATGTTTTTTTTGTCAGATTGGGGTACTTACTACTCAGATAAATCCCCAAATGGGTTAGAATGGGTCCCCTTAGCCTTGGCCGGCCACGTGAGTGGCCACGTAAAAAGTGCTTCTGTGAATCCAACCTGTTGAGAACCCAGGAAAATATTTATATACGAGATATTTTATATCTTATTTGCAAAGCCAGAACTTACGCTTTTATGTCTTTTTCTTTCTCGATACCCACGCAAATATCATATATTTCAAGTGTGCAATATTCATGTAAGTTTAGAGAGCTTGTTTTGTTTTTTTCGTCTGTTCTTTTTTTTTTTCATATAAAAATGCATGCCTGCGTTTTCTATCAGAACCCTTTTACGAGTTGAGTGTTTTTAACCCTTCATGTGTGATACGTGCTGAGCCAGCTCCGCCCCCGAAGACACCTGAACCTTCATTTTTTTTTTTTCACTTGAGGCAACGGATATCCAAGTACCCAAATGAAAATGATAGGCAAAAAACAAACAAACAAACAAAAAAAAAAAAAAAGAATCAACAACGAAAAAAAAAACCCCTTGAAAACTTCATGCTGTCTTTGAAGCAAAGCTTTTGATTAAATTTACTATGCCTTGCAAATTCATACACCCCCCCACACATAAACAGACACACACATATATATATATATAATAAAAATATAGTTTTTGTATATATATATTTGATTACATGTAATTAAATATATATACAAAAACTACACACACACACACATATATATATATATAATAATAATAATAATTATTATTATTATTATTATTAATAATAGCTCCATTACAGATATTGAGCACAATACTAATAATACCGTATATATTGGTTACCACTAACTCCTAAAGTATGACATTGGTAACCATTCACTTTTGTAATGTTACATCTCTCTTCTCTCTCTCTCTCTATATATATATATATATATATATATATATATATATATATATATATATATATATATATATATATATAATATATATATATATATTATATATTATATATTATATATATATATATATATATATATATTATATATATATATATATATATATATATATATATATATATATTATATATATATATATAATATATATATATATATATATATATACTAGCTAAAGTACCCGGTCCATGACCGGACTAAAATGAAATTTGGATCACCAGGGAGTGAGAGAGAAAGTGGAAGACAGTAGTTAGAGAGGGGGTAAGAGGAAAATAATTCTTGAAACTAAAATCATTGAGAATTTGTATATTTCAGGATTTGTATTTTCTGTTTTATAGTTTAAAATTATTTCATATTATTATACAACAAATTGAAAGTATTCGTTTGTATATTTGTTTGTTATTGTTTTAAATTT
>CM042138.1:90579197-90581697 GCA_023376005.1 Doryteuthis pealeii
AATATAAGACGGTATTATGAGTTTCTTGGTGTGGAAGACATTGGGGTTAGTGTGGTATGAGGTGCGAAGTCGCTCATGTGCAGGTGTGATACAATGTGAGAGGTCGGTAGCGTGGATTAATTAGATGAGTTCATCTACAAAATTAAAGTAAAGCACTTAGAGCTCTAAGGAATATAGAGGAATGAATTTAGTTACTATTGGTAGAGAAGAGAAGCTGGGCGCTGTTTCTGAAGAAAGGAGACGACAACATATGATAAAAGAAAAAGCATAAATGTTCAAATCATAAATGTGCCGTGGTAGACAAACGTAACATAATAGGGTGGAAAAAGCCAGGAATCCAATAGATTACGCGTAGTTAACGTGGAAAGATTTTGATGACGAAGTTCTGGGCCACTTGTCAAATTCTGATTGGTTAGGACAAGGGATTGAAGAGAGTGAGAAAAAAAAAGGGAGGGATGGAAGATCGGTTTGGTACTAAGCAGTGGGTGTCAGACACAAGATGCGTGTATGTCCCCCAAGGCATTTTGACTTGGGGATAAAATAGCTCATGAGAAAAAACAAGAACGTCGTGTGTTATTGATAAAAACTATAAATGGCACAAGGTAAAATATCTTCCAGTGCATCCCAAATTTTTCCAGGCTCAAAAAGCAAGAATGCCAGCCAACCCAACTTCAGATCCAACAACCAGATTCCAGCCTCGATAAAGTAAAAAAGGAATCGAAAAGTATTTTATGATTACGATTAACACGTTATCACTTCTTTTAAATCAGAGTCGCAAGTATGAATAGAATGTATAATGGATCAAATAAAATGTTTGAAAAATCCATCTCTTCGAATATTGTTTCTTGGATCCACGGAAAACATATATCTGCCAGTACGTTGTTAAACTAAATACAAATACTTGGACTCTTTCAATAAGCTGGTTACCTCTGAGATGATGTTGGTAGCTTGTCCTGCACCCACCGGTTGCATTTTAATTTCCTTTGTCAAAAGAGAACCAAACGTGTTAATGGTTTTGATAAGTCTCAAAGGGAAAGTATATTATTGAAATATGACATATGCCGTGAAACATGACGTTAAATTGCTTTCTATTCGGCGCCTTCGAAATATGTTTTCTCTAATATCTGGCACTTTTCATTATTTTCTCTTTTAAATGTTCGAAGGAAGAGTTAATATAAATATTTACCAAACTGTTCTACAATAGTTTCAACTATAAACACAGTATAAAAACTTTCGACTCTAATTTCCACGCTGTGTTGAACATAGTACAGTGGCCAATCTGATTACTCATACATAAGGGATTAATCTCTCTCTCTCTCTCTCGCTATATATATATATATATATATAGTGAGCGAAGAGAGAGAGAGAGAGAGAGAGAGAGAGAGAGAGAGAGAGAGATGATTAATCCCTTACGTATCAGTAATCAGACTGGTCACTGTACTATGTTCAACACAGACTGGTCACTGTACTATGATCAACACACACACACCACACACACACACACACACAACATATATAATATATATATATATATATATATATGCGAGAGCAATCTGCTAAGAATTGGATGGATTACCAATATATTTTCCATTGAAGTTGGATGCTGAGTTCCGACCTATGTGCATCTGACCTAACATGTCACAACCAACAGAAAAAAAAAATGAAAATATATCAAAAGGTTGAAAAATCAATTTTCGGTTCCAACAGCGTGAAATTGGTGGTTTCATAAGTTACTGATAAGTGTGTTAGCAATAAAGAGTGCATTAAGACCATAACCATAAGTGGGTCACCATTTCAGAATGAATTGATTAGTACACTACCGCTGTTTATATTTCTAAGAATTTCTTAGAACTTATCATACACCCATCCATTCTTTGGAATCACGTGGTATAATGGTTACTGTCGTTAGAAATACAGACAGCGAGACGAGTTCAAATTCTGAAAACGGATTAAAAAAATCCAAACAAAAATAGTCTGTCCCAGAATCTCCAAAAAATACTCTGCCTAAAACGATCATCATCATGACCTGACCTACAATCACTATTCAATGACCTACTTCTCCTCATATTGTCCTACACCGACTATCAAATTTCTTCAAAGGCAAAGTACTCCCCGCATACAAAAATACACCACCCGTCCTCTTTTACTCTCTTCCTGTCCTTCCCTTATCCAATTAACTTGTAAACATACAGAAGTAGATAGCAAATGCATTTATCCCAACAAAATCTTTAAGGACTTCCTCTAAAATATGTTCAAACAAAACATCCCCTGTCCCCTGGTACACATCTGACTTCAACAAATTTGACCCACACTCCAAATATCAATTCCTATTCTAAAGTCAACCGACTGACCCCATAAAAATAAAAGCACTATGCCCTATACACCTACACCCCCCGACTTTCTCTCACACCTCAGCCATTTAACTTTTCACTATAAAAGCAGAATGTATAAGTTTCGAATAAAGGCGAAATATCGACTGAATTCAACTGCCTGTATTGTT
>CM042138.1:90586697-90596697 GCA_023376005.1 Doryteuthis pealeii
AATGAATGATGCCCTGGAACTAGCAAAAGAATTTATAGAAATAAGAGAAGAGTACAAGGGTCGGGTTAGCTTAGTCGGTAGAACGCTCGGCTAGAACTACACGGTTCCTAGTTCGATACCGGCCCTCGCCAACTCAGCGTATGAATAGCACAGGGATCTGTGCGGTAAGGTAAGGAGCTGATGGTAGGTGTGGTGCTACACCTCAGACGCAAAAAAACAATCTCATTGGTCTAGCGCTAGTGAAAAGGGGATAGACTCCCTCGCTGATTGGCTGATACCGACTTTAGGCCGCCCCGACGACGTTTTACATAATCATAATGCATTGCCAACAATCAATATTATACCATAATGAAAAAATATGGGTAAATAAAACCCAAAACGAAAATTTCTCAGTCGGAATTGGGGCTTATGACGGAGCAGAAGCGAGCGAAATTGTGGGGATATTTCTGTTACGTAAAATTATCATCGACGTTCGACTGGAAAAAAATAGGGCTGTTTAGGGACGAAGGAATTATGATTGTAAAGAAAAATCAAACGATGGATATGGACCAAGCAAGAAAGCAACTAATAAGAATATTTAAGGAACAAGGTCTAAAAATTGAGGTAGAAACGAATTTGAGTGTAACGGATTTTTGAGACGTAACATTCAATCTAAATAGAGGTGTGCACAGCCCTTATAGAAAGCCGAGAAGTGAACCGATATATATATAAATGTGAAATCAAACCATCCGTCGGTAGAGATTACAAATGTGAAAAAGTCGATTGAGAATAGACTGAGTATTAACTCCTCAAATGCTTCGATATTCAATACAGGGAAAAAGAATATGAAAGAATAAGGGCACAAAGAGGAGCTAAAGTATGAAACAGACGAAAACAAAGGAGAGAACAGAAATAGAAATATTATATGGTTTAACCACCCCCCTTCAATATGGCAGTGAAAAATAAAATAGCAGGAACATTTATAAAATTGGTCGATAAACAGTTCTCTGGGTGTCCCTGGCTAAAAAAGATATTTAATAGAAATAATTTGAAAGTGAGCTACAGTTGCACGAATAATATAAGGAAAATAATCGGCAACCATAACAAGAAATTGTTGGGAAAAGAGCAAAATCTTATTATAATAGAGATTGTGGGTTTGTCTGTCTGTAACCGAAACTATATTACTATACAAGTCACAATTCCTTTAGTTATTTACATCATATTCTCCATGATTTTATTTTTATTTAAACCTCAATTATTAATAAAATTGTTTTACATTACTTACACTGTTGACCATATATACATACTAATAACATGTAATTGTATTTATATATACAACAAAATAGAGGTTTACAGTGTGAATGGGAAGGCTAATTTGCATATTGATCTTAAAAAATTGATTTTAATAAATATGTGCTTAGTATTATTGATTTCTAATTGTTTGGTTTTATCTTATTGAATATGAGCAAAAATCTCGGATATAAATCTTAAAAGAAATTTATTTACAAGAAGAAATAACTGTAATATTATCCTTTACTTCCTATTTTAACTAAATAGTTAAATTAGGAAAATTTACCAATGAAAGAGGGGAGTAATGGAAAATGATGGAATAGTTAGTTTCAAAGTTGTTCTATTTTTCGATTATACCCCTTCTGTTCAAAATCTTTTTATCTACATTCTTATTCAGTTTCATTAGCCTTTCTAATTTAATATGATATTTTATTATATCAAAACTTAAATACTTGCACCCGGAGGGTGCATATATTTGCTAGTAAAAATAAAAATGAATCAACATGTAATTTTAGGTCACAAATCTGCTCCGTACAGAAAAAATGTTTACTAAAGGACGTGGTGTATGAAGCAGTGGTAAAATCACCAACCACAAAGAAAATCAAGATTTACGTAGGGGCGACGCAGCAAGCTATAAAACATCGGATATCTAAGCACAGGTTATCATTTAGGGATAGAAATATAGAGAAACGACTACACCAGCAAAATATGTGTGGGCTTTAAAAGAAAAGTATGGTAAAGATCCGGAGGTGGAGTGGAAAATAATTAAAAGAGCACCATCACATAAAGGAAATGATAACCCATGCATGCTGTGCTTGCAAGAAAAAACTAAAAAATAGCTGAATGTAGGGACCCAGGTGCGATATTGAACTCGCGATCGGAGTTGACAAACAAATATAGACATGTTAACAAACATAGACTATGCCAAGTAGGTTCAGGCATAACGTAAGGGAAAAGGAGGGTAGGTGGCACACCCACCTACTTAGGAATGGGTACAACCCAGATATAAATGCAAGTCGATGGTTGGACAAAGCAACTACCTGAAGATTCGCTACTGAAAAAAAAACTCCCTGAAGATTTGCTACAGTGGAAAACTATAGTCGGAGGATTTTAACCCATTCGGTTTTAAAACATTATATATACTAGCATATATATGCACCCTCCGGGTGCAAATATTTAAGTTTTAATGTAATGAAATATTGTATTAAATTAGAAAGGCTAATGAAACTAAATAAGAATGCAGATAAAAAGATTTGAAACAGAGGAGGGTATAATCAAAAAATAGAACAACTGAAATTTACTCTTCCATCACTCTCCTCTTTCATTGTTATTTTTTCTAATTTAAGTATTTACTTAAAAGAGGAAGTAAAGAATAAAATGACAGTTATTTTTTCTTGTTAATGGATTTCATTTAAGATTAATTGAAGAGATTTTTGCTTATATTCATTAAAATAAAACCAAACAGTTAGAAATCAATAATACTAAGCATATATTTATTAAAATCACATTTTTAATATCAATATGCAAATTAGGCTTCCCGTTCACACTGTAAACCGCTATTTTGTTGTATATATAAATACAATTGCATGTTATTAGTATGTAGATATGGTTAACAGTATAAATAATGTAAAACAAATTTATTAATAATTGAGGTTGAAATAAGGATAAATTCATGGTGAATGTGACGTCAATTACTAAGGGAATTGTGACTTGAGTAGTGATTTAGTTTCGGTTACAGACAGAAAAACACACAATCTCCATTATAATAAGATATATATATATATATATATATATATATATATATATATATATATATATATATATATATAACTTTCAAAGAAAGAAAAACATAACAAACATTAATGCCGTTATAATATATATTTCGATGAGAAACTTAAAATGAGTCTAGCTTCATCAGACGTGTTTTTACAAATAAAGGGAACCCCAAAGAAAAATATTTGATCAGAATTAAATCTTCTCATATGCTCACATAAGAAAACAATATTTATGACAAAGGTAACAAATTTGAATTCTAGCGCAGGTAAAAAAAACGAGATACAACGTAATCCTTTGTTTCCTGTTTGTCAGACTTCTTAGACTCCTAAAAAATATAAATGAAAATATTTTTTATTAATTCGTGGTATCTAGACATTTTTAAATCCATTGAAAGATCTTATTAGAATAGCTTATCCTCAAAATTATTCATATTAAAATTAAAAATGTAAAATAAATTATTAAATTTATTACTATTATAATTACAATCATAATTATTTTAAAATTTAAATATTTAAAATATTGTTATGTATGTAGTTAATCTATTGACTATTATACATTGAGCTCTCTTAGGGATTTATAAAAAATCATTTTATGAATATATGTTTGCACCTACAATGGCATACAGAATAGTTGTACAGTAAGATTTCGATGATCCCAAATAGAATCATCACTTACTTACCAATCATTTGGATTATCTTACATATATATATATATATATATATATATATATATATATATATACTAGCAAATATATGCACCCTCCGGGTACACGTATTTAAGTTTTAATGTAATAAAATATTGTATTAAATTACAAAGGCTAATGAAACTAAATAAGAATACAGATAAAAAGATTTGAAACAGAGGGAGTATAATAAAAGATTTGAAACAGAGGGAGTATAATAAAAAATGGAACAACTGAAACTTACTCTTCCATCACTCTCGTCTTTCATTGTTATTTTTTATAATTTAAGTATTTAGTTAAAAGAGGAAGTAAAGAATAAAATGACAGTTATTTTATCTTGTTAATGGATTTCATTTAAGATTCATTGAAGAGATTTTTGATTATATTCATTAAAATAAAACCAAACAGTTAGAAATCAATAATACTAAGCACATATTTATTAAATTCGATTTTTTAATATTAATATGCAAATTAGCCTTCCCGTTTACACTGTAAACTGCTATTTTGTTGTATATATAAATATAATAGCATGTTATTAATATGTAGATATGGTTAACAGTATTAATAATGTAAGACAATTTTATTAATAATTGAGGTTTAGATCAAAATAAAATCATGGAGAATGTGATGTCAATAACTAAGAGAATTGTGACTTGAGTAGGAATATAGTTTCGGTTACAGACAGAAAAACACACAATCTCCATTATAATAAGATATATATATATATATATATATATATATAGTTAGAATAGATGTCTTCGTCTTTTTATGTTTTGTTGATCCTTGTTTCATAATGGGATGGACAGAAATAATAATCCATGATACGATATTTTATATTATCTTATTCTATATACTAGGATTAGCACACTGGATTCTGTGAAGTACAGAACAACTGAACCCCTACAATGATTATAACTTAAATCTCAAATAAAACATTGAAAAACTAAGAAATTATTTATCATTCTTTCATTCATCATCTTAAGCAATTATTCATAATTCATTTTATGCAAGAAAGATCGGACACTATTTATAGATTGTAATCTCACTAGCAACAGAAAACTCCTTCCGGGCGTCGTAAAATTAATTTTTGAAAGACATTGCCTGAGAGGGTGGGAGTTAAAAATCCAATGTCAGACGGTTTGTAAGTAAGCAAAATCCTGATATTTATTAAACGAGTAAGAAAAAATAAAACAAATTGAAATGAAAACTGAGCTCTGTCCCTCTCAAATAAAATGTTGCGTGCATGTAATAATCAAACTATTATTTTGAATATTTTTCACATCAATTTTACATAAAATCGTAGGTATTTATTTATTTGTAAACATTTTCGTTAACTTCTTGTTACTGTAAAAAAAAAAGAACGAGATTAAAAAACAATTTTAAAAATAGCGTACTCAAATTTTGGGTGTATATAGCATAAAAATATTGTGACATAAATTGTGACGTAGAGCTATGACGTAGTTTTTGTTACAGATAGAAATACAGACAATCTCCATTATTAATAGATACACCCATGAACACTGTTTATGGCACTGAATTCCATCTTTATGAACGGCCATTGTCTACAATAACTTTTAGTAACATTTCGTCCGTGTGCACATAATGCAGTTTTACACATGAGAGAAACCTTGATATCAGGTAATAATTTATTAAAGCGGGTATATTAGTGAATGACAGTACAATATATATAATATAATGCCGATGTTTCTCCAGGGTATAAACACGCATCTCTTCGTTTTGATTAAGCACATGTAGCACTTTCCTTTTCTCTTTAGAATTGTCAAAGGAATGTGATCAACTTTGTTACCGGCTTTTATTAGAAATACCTTGTGAATATTAAGAAACCATTATTTCGTAAGCATCATATACAGTGGGGAAAATAAGTATTTCACCTCCTAGTGATTTTCTGAGTTTGTCACCTTACAAAAATAGGAATGGTGTATAATTTTCAGGGTAGGTCCGTCTTAAAAGTGAGAGATAGAATGTACATTTTTTTAGAAAATCACATTATATCAATTTTTGAAAATTTATTTGTACTAGCAAATATATGCACGCCCCGGGTGCAAGTATTTAAGTTTTAATGTAATAAAATGTATTTAAATTGGAAGGGCTAATAAAACTTAATAAGAATGCAGATAAAAGATTTGAAACTTACTCTTCCATAACTCCCGTCTCATGACTAATTTTTCCTAATTTAACTATTTAGTTAGAATAGGAAGTAAGAATAAGATTACAGTTATTTCTTCTTGTTAAAGGATTTCTTTTAAGATTTATTGAAGACATTTTTGCTCATATTCATTGAGAAAAAAAAAACAGTTAGAAATCAATAATACGAAGCACATATTTATTAATCAAATTTTTAATATCAATATACAAATTAGCCTTCCCGTTGACACTACACACCGCTATTTTGTTGTATATATAAATACAATTGCATGTTATTAGAATGTATATGTGGCTAAGCGTATTGATAAAGTAAAACAATTTTATTAATAATTGACGTTTAAATAAAAAATAAAATCATGTAGAATGTGATGCAAATAACTAAGGGAATTGTGACTTTAGTAGTAATATAGTTTCGGTTACAGACAGAAAACCACACAATCTCCATTATAATAAGATTTTATTGAAAAGAATTAATCCCATAGCAAAATATAACTCAGTACTTGGTGAAGAAACCGTTGCTGGCAAGCACAGCAGCCAGGGGTTTCCTGTAGTTGGTTACCAAGTTTTTACAGATCCTAAGGGGTATTTTGGCCCACTCGTCTTTGCAGATCTTCTCCAAATCCTTAAGGTTTGTAGGTTGTCGTTCGGAAACTCAAAGCTTCTACGGATTCTCTAAAGGATTACACCCGAAGACTAAATATGACCTCCATTACCTTAATGTGCTTCTTCTTGAGCCAACCCTTTGTTACCTTAGCCGTATGCGTTTGGTCATTGTCATGCTGGAACACCCATCCACGACCCATCTGCAGTGTCTTGGCTGAGGCAATGAGGTGTTCACTCAAGATTTCCCTGTACTTGGCGCCATCCATCTTTCCCTCGACCCGATGTAGTTGTCATGTCCCTTTAGTAGATAAACAGCCCCAAATCATAATGTTTCCACCACGATGCTTAATGGTTGGAAAATCAGCAGGGGGTGAAATACGTATTTTCCCACTGTAGACATGAGCAGAAACAGATCACAAATGAGTGCCCGTAATATTCAAGTACATATTACTCTTTAAAACAAATTGCACGAAATATTGTTCCTATGCAACGTTACGATCAGCAGTTTGTTCTTTCTTTTCTTTTATTGACCTGACCTCTGGCTTCTTCAGGTTCGACTATTATTGGCAGCCATTTTGATTTTAAAAAACAAACAAAATCTGAAGGATGTTGATTAATTGGAGAATATTTGATGGAACCTTGGTATGGCAACCAGTATAGGAGAAGAAAAACACTGAATTAAAATGTGTTAAACTCTGCTTTTAGAGTCACTCTTATAAAAGTTTACGATAGTTATTCATATTCAATTAATTTCTTTTAATTCCTAGACTTGGAGGAGAGTTAAAGTAAAATTAAATTAAATTAAATTAAAGTATATATATATATATATATATATATATATATATATATATATATATATATATGTGTGTGTGTGTGTGTGTGGGGTGTATTTGGACAGCATTATTTCATTTATGCATGTAGAATTAAACAAAAGGCACATGTGTTTTATTAAAAGTTAGCTAGAAAGCTCGTAAAGATCGTTAATAAAATTGTTAAACAGGAAACGTGTTTATTTTAAAATTCTACACACACCACACACACACACACATATATATATATATATATATATATATATATATATATACTTAAAAATTGACCAGGTTTCTCATCCTGCTCATGCAGAGGGGTTGATAGATACATGTAAAAGGATTTTTAAAAGGAGGCACGTAGTGTAACGGTTAGTGTCGTTGGAAATGGAGTCGTCGAGGCGAATTCAAATTCTGGACAAGGCTGTTTGCATTTCACATAGCACTAACACCCTTTAAAAAGGTGTATATCCGCCTACTCTCCTTCCAGTTATGGGTAAATATTACGGCAGATTAGGCTCTAACCTTGATTAGGCAACCAGTCTAGGAGAAGAAAAACTCAGAATTCAAACCGGTTAAACTCTGCTAAAGAAACTAACTTTTTCTCGTATCCTGTTCGTGTGGAGGAGTTGGTATAATATATATATATATATATATATATATATAAAGAAGGAAAGAAAAACAGATGAGCGTTATCGCTTCCGTGCTGTTATAAAGGCAAAGTAGTAGGGCGCGTAGTGCAATGGTTACCGTCGGAGGAAATAGGAACGGTGACCTGAATTCGAATTCTGGACGATGCTGTTTGCATTTCATATAGCGCAAATAACTGCGCGAAAGGTATGAATCCAGCTATTCTCCCTCCTGTAAGGTAGACTGTCATCTTTAAACTTGGTATGGCAACAAGTCTAGGAGAAGGAAAACTCCGAATTTAAAACCGTTAAACTCTGTTTTTAGAGTCGCTTTTATCAAAGTTTACGAGAGTTAATCATATTTAATTAAATTCTTTTATTTTCTATACTTTGACAATTAATCAAAAATTAAATTAAGTATATATATATATATATATATATATGTGTTTGTGTGTGTGTGTGTGTGTGTGTGTGTGCATGTGTGTGCGTGTGTATGTGTGTGTGTGTGGAGAGAGAGAGAGAGAGAGAGAGAGAGAGAGAGAGATAGAGAGAAGGGTGAATTGGGTAAATTGACGCGTTTTTAAATAATTAATTTCCCAAATGACGCAATTAACTTTTCTGGAAATTTCGAAACGGCGTGTTGCACTGCTTGACATCTACGCCGGAAGCTCCAATACGAAGATGTTTACAGTGATTTGGATATATTTTATTTACTTTTGAGGGTAACGTATTTTTTCAATTGATGTCAAGGTGTCGAAAATTGTATGTTCTTTATTCTGGGTAATTCAATCACACATTATGAGTGTCAAAATTTACCCTATTTTCCCCAAACACGTTTGTTGACGAAAAGAAACAAAATCAAATGGAATCTTCAAATTACAATACGATTTTTTTTTACATATTTTTCCTTTGAAAGTATTTACTGCAATATTTTTTTGTAACCACTAAAATGAATTAACCGAAAAAGCAACACGCAGGTCATAATAGTAATAACATGAAGAACCTATGGATATACCACAGTATGATAATTTAATTATTACAACGTTTGATATGTTTACCTCAGAGCTATTGCGAAATAGTTCAATATGAAAAAAGTATAATCTTGATTGAAATCTCTCTTACTCTATTTTTTTTTTTTTTTTTCCTTCTTTTCATCTCTTCCTTATGTTCAATTAGAACAGGTTAGCGTTATCGCTTCTGCACGCCTGCCCTCTCTCTATATGTATATTTTCGGATTTGGGATGTAATAATAATATATACTATCAGGATCTGTTGGTATACAACATAATGATAATTGGATTATTACAACGTTTGATGTGTTTACTTAAGAGCTATTGCTAAATACTTCTATATGTAAAAAGTATAAGTTTTTTCTTTTTTCTTTATCTTTTTTCTCCTTTTTATCTTTTCATTATATTCGATTGAAACAGATCAGCCTTATCGCTTCCGTGCGCTTATCCCTCTCTTTTTCTTTTCCCTACTATCTTTCCTTATGTCTTTCTTTCTTATTATATTTTATATGTAGCATGCGCTTTCTTTTCGATTTCTTTTTTTATAATAAAAACGGTTAATTATTTATCTTTCTCTTTTCCTATTATAGTTTTTCTAAGTAAAATGTCCTTTTCTTCCATTTCTCTCTTTATAATAATAATTAAAAAAAAAATAGCGTTATCACTTTCGCGTGCTTATCTCTCCCTATATTTCTTATATTCTCTTTCTTTCTTTCTTATATTTTTTGTATCACATGTCCTTTTCCTTCCCTTTCTTTCTTTATAAGAAAAACAGAAGTCCATTATTTCACCTGGATTTTGTAGCAAAATGATAACGGTCCGAAGATTAAGGAACAAGAGTATTAATATAACGATTCTATACTTATTTATTTATTTTTCAACTTTTCTCTTTGTTGGATCGGAGTTCCTAGGTTGTTATTCTGGATCGGAATAGCTGGGTCTGTCTGTGTTCGTTAGTGGATCTAGAGTTGGGCTGAATGGCATTCTCGTTATTCTTCGAGTCTGGAAATTACTTGGGAATCTTTTGGGATATCTTGCTTGTGCTGTTGATAACTTTTA
>CM042138.1:90599197-90629197 GCA_023376005.1 Doryteuthis pealeii
GTTTAAAAAAAAACATTTCGTAATATCGTTCCCAAATAAATGAATAAAAGCTAAAACTTTTATTTGTCACTTCATCAACTATATATATATATATATATATATATATATATATATATATATATATATATATATATAATGTATGTTGAATGTTTTGTTTTAAGTGTAGAAATGCTATTCGCTGAAAAACATGATTTCAAGTTATTTTTACTCATGGTCTGAAAATTTGAGATCATTTGAACGTGAAAGGATTAAGTTATTACATTACAAAATGACGTCATTGTTTCTGGACCATCCTGCGATGATAGATAGAATGGATGACTGGAACCCCCCTGAATCATGAAGAAAATAACTTGTATCATGATGATCTGTGCGGGCCATCAAAATAAGGAGGTTATCGTTGTTGCAAAATGCTCCTGACCACAGTAAAAACAATCAGGCAAGACTAAACTGACGAATTGGAACGGATATTACAAGGATGTGGAGAGAAGAAAGCAACATAACAGACTATCACATTGCATTTGTACAGCAGAATACCTCGACAATCTGCAGAAAAAAAGAGTTGGATGACCCTGGCATTGGAATTCAGGATTTGTCACGTGAATTGAATGCTTCAGCCTCTACCATGAAGCTTGCACTCAATAAAGACCTTCGCTACTAATTATACAAGCATCGCAGAGGTCAACTGCTCACAGAAAAGGTCCGAGAAAATCATCTGACAAAGGCGAAGAAACTTCTGAGTAAAGTGAAACATCCACTTAATCACAAGCAATCTGGTTCTTTTCCGATGAGAAAAACTTTTGCCAAGATCAAAAGCACAACACGCAGAATAACAGATGGCTTAGATATAGACCAAAGGGCACTCTCTATGTCATGCACTCTCCATGTCACTAAATTTCCCCAAACTGTGATGGTTTTTGGTATCAGGTTGAATTCAGATGCCTACGTGGATTTTCTAAACACTGTAGTCAAGTCCTGGATAACAAGAGTAGCAATTGGTATGCAATATTTATGGCAGCAGGATTCGGCCCCCTGTCACACCTCTGATAAAAGTAAAAAATGGTTGTCGGCAAATTTTCATGACAATACTGTCCCAATGTTTTGCCTCCGAACTCCCCAGATTTTAACCCCGTGGATTATTATGTATGTGACGCTGTTGGGAAAGACACAAATCGCTGTGAATGTACTACAAAAGCCCAGTTAATCGACAGAATTAAGGTAGTTTTTGAGAACTTTCCCCGGGAAAATGTAACATCAACTTGCTCCAGGTTCCGGAGTAGGATTGAAGCTGTGATCGACGCTAATGGCGTTTGAGTGAAACTTGTTGACAGTAGTGTAATTTCCGTGCCTTTTGAATTTCTTTACAATCCATTAAATTTTGTAGTGACCAAGCACTTTTTCTTTTTCGTAATGAAACTGTCAAATTTATCCGAAATTATCTAAATTAAAATAGTGAAGGCACTATTAGCGCACGCCCAGAAACTGTCAGTCAAATGAGACCAACTTAACATTGCGGGTTCGGTTGAAAGAAATTAAGTTGTATTTAAACCCCTATATGTCGGGATCTATTTGGAAATGTGTGGAATGATCAATTTAGAAGAGTAGGAGTGTAAATTGTAATATTCATCACACACACACACACACACACACACACACACACACATATATATATATATATATATATATATATATATTATATATATATACTTCGTGTTTGTGGCGTGGGCTGGTGACCCAGGTGTAGAGTCTCCGCTCTTCACTCTGTGGTCCACTGGTTCAATCTCTAGTGGTGGAGATTGTGGTATGCACTGCTGATGAGACCAAAGGAGGTCGAAACAGCTGTCCAGTGCTCCGGGTGTCGCACATGGTGTTTGCCGAGTTGTCTGGTCATGGTAATATAATTCAATTATCAATATCAATTATGTGATTCCTCTATCTATGAAATTTAATATATATATATATAATATATATATATATATAATATATATATATATAACTTTCTTTCTATTGAGGAATAGGCTTATTTATTCCTTTCGCAATAATGATTACTATTTCTAGTGACTTCAGCATCCGGAAATTCTTCGTTGATGTCCTTCAAGAAATCAATAAGTATAGAAATATTCGTTGAAAAGTGTATAATATTTGCAGCTTCTTATCTTATTAAACTGTATTTTTTCAATTATTTGCAATGTAAACTACCACCAACCCAAAAATGGACACATTATTCTACATATTCAACCACAGTTAAAGCTGACGTTTCATTTCTCTAATTCATTCAAGCAATTAAATTATCAATACTATTAAATAAACTTAATATTATATATCAATATCAATATCATGATATTATATATAAATACTGTAATGTAAAAATACCAAGTTAAAGCGACAAAATGGATTGATGCATTCCTGAACATCAGATGAGTGTCAATTTATCTACCTACAGTGATATATAATCTGGAAAGACGTGTATTTGAACAACAGATAACACATAAAAATGTTAATACAAAAATATATGTGTGCCAGATCGGTGTTTGAAATTTTCGAAGCAACCTCTACTGGATTTGAAAGTGGACGTAGTTATCTTCTTGTAACTTCTGTATTTGTCCAACTCTTCCGTCAGCTGTTGAAGTCAAACCGTCCGCTAACCCTAAGGTGTTTTCTGCAACTAACTTTATCTTAACAAGAATTAGCGCCATTGTTTAAAACACATACCTGTTGTTCGGCAATCGTAACATAAGTTTCCTTTAGGAAAAAATTGTATTCGGTTTGCCTCGGAAGTGACTTCCGTTTTCATCGGCTTGACTCGAATGTTCGATGTCGAAAATTTGTTCGACAACTGAGGCCTTTTTTATTCAATTTGGTTTTGTTCGAACTCTGAATTGTTCGATTTCAGAGCCAATTGCTTGAAAAAAAAATTCATCATTAAATGAAGGGTTGATATAAAAAAGCCATACTCAACCAACCAACCAACCAACCAACCAACCAGCCAACCATAAAAACTATTTTTTTCAACATTAATTTTTTTATGTGCATTGTTCATCACATGACGTGCCAACTTGTTTCAAAATATTGAAATTCACATTATAGGTTTTGGAGAACAACACACACACACACACACACACACACACACACACACATATATATATATATATATATATATATATATATATATATAACGTTCACAAATGTATTATTCATGGGCTAATTAATATGTATATTAGCATTTACCATTATTTCTTCAGTGTATCTAATGTTGAATCTTTGGTGTTTGTAAAAACCCAAAATGCCCGTGGGAAATTGCACAAAATTATTTGAAGTACAATTAATATTATGCCATGTCTTGTCTCTCTCGCCCTTTATTATTGATTATATATTCTTTAAATATAAAATCAACGCGTCCTTATGTGGTTATTCTTCTAGATTTCCCAATGATTTAATACATATCAAACCTGCAACTGAGTAAAATAATTGATAAAAAAATAAACAATAAAAAAGATTCGTTAAATTATTAGAAGTTGTATATTTAATTATTATTGAATGACTTTTCCTTCGATTAAATTAAGGTAAATTAGAAAAAAAATCACGTATGTTGTTTGGAACAAGAGGAAACTTATGTTTAGTTGTGAAAATAAGGATGCACTTTAAAAAAAGAAGGAAAATAAGAAAGGGAAATGTTTCCCTTTAAATTCCAATCAATGGAAATGTTGAAATATAGGCGAAATGTTTTTCCAATTCATTTTAATCAATTTTGCATTTCATCTTTTACAATTTGGTCGGTCTGATTTTTAATCAGAGGGTGTTGCAAGATGATAACGGTTCTATTTTGTAGGATCCCCTAATATATACATATTTCGATGTTAAGAATATTTTGTGATGACTGGTGAATCCCTTTTTATTTGTCTCAGTAACCTAGTCGAGTTAAATTAAGCAGAATTAGAAAATATTCAATTTTATTTTAGAATATAATTACTATGAATAATTTTGCGTCGGGGTGTACTTATTTTTGTACAATTACATCTATTGTAGATTTAATACTAAATAATACTAAATAATAAATGATGGTCAGACCAGGACAAGACAGGTCTTTTTTACCTGCTTCTAGTACCATGTAAGTTATTACTACCCGTACCAAGGTAGGGTTGTCGCCGACTAAACTGGCACCCCCATCAGGCACGCCTTCGCTTATCTGGAAAGGTGGTTGAGTGGATACCAAGCATCACTAAAAGTATGAGATGTCAAAGGGTAGGTGAGCTCCTAAGGACTCAACGGTCATACACACCGATAATAGTAGGATTAGGGTACTTACTACTTGCATAAATTCCCTAATGGGGTAGATAGGGCTCTTAGCCTTGGACGACAATACATCTAGACATGGAAAAGTCTGTTATAAAACCTCCGCTGCCGAGCGGCTTTACCTCATTCCAAAGAAAAGCTACGGAAGTAAACTACGAATTCAAATCCGGAACTGGATTCCCTAAAGTGATGTGACGATGGATTTCCTCGCTATTCCGCAACTCCTGCGACACTATCGTTGCCAAACTGCATTGAATTTTTTTTGCCCTTCCTTTGGACCACAGCTCATTTTCCGTATCAATCCATCCAGGCTATGTGGTTCCACTTGTTTTTGGAGACCAAACCACCGTCCTTGTAGACGAATGGATGCCAACGAAATAATACCTAATCATATCCGTTTTGATTATATAAGTTTCCGTGAGAAATAACAAAATCCCAGAAATTATCTTTTTTTCATGCTAGATTATTGATAAGTGATATTGTGATGTATTGAGCAACCCCTTCGCCACGAGCAGGGTCCGACACAAGGTCGACCTTTTAGCGTAGTTTAACATATTTAAATTCAAGGTTTTTATTCTTCTAGACCGGTTGCCATACAAAGTTAAAGAACCCTTTCTGCTTTATGATTTACCCGAGTTGGGGGTCCCACTGGCGTTGTGGCTAACGTGCCGAAATGCGACATCGTAGTAATTGATTTAAAACTGCAGGCGCGCTATTACATTCACTTTCAGACTAATACCATTGGGAACGTTATGGCCCCACTCATTCACCAGCAATGGGTTAAAATACCCCTATTGTTCTTCTACTACAAGGATGGCTTGGCATTAAATAACCCACGAGGGTAGATATAAAAAAAAAAAAAAACCC
Organism: Doryteuthis pealeii; assembly: GCA_023376005.1. Classification (NCBI taxonomy): domain Eukaryota; kingdom Metazoa; phylum Mollusca; class Cephalopoda; order Myopsida; family Loliginidae; genus Doryteuthis; species Doryteuthis pealeii. The sequence continues at coordinate 90,604,355 of CM042138.1, forward strand.
AAAGAAACCAAACCAAAATGAATTACCCACAACCGGAAAACGATTGTCGGATTCATATCTTTCCTAAGAGTATTAGAGCTAAATGATATGCAAGCACTCTCGTCCAGGATCTGAACACGGGCCACTCTGTCCATTTTATTCGAGGATAAACGTTACACCACATACATCTTTATACTATAGACACAACCAAGTAAATGCATGATACATGTTTACTTTAGTTGTACTAGTGTCCCTCTGTCCAGTGGCTTTGGATATTGGACCGGTAAGATATTTCATATCAGCGTGATCCCAATAGATCTTAAGTAAACATATCCAACGTTGTAATAATTAATTATCATACTGTGGTATATCCACAGTTCCTGCTAGTGGTACATATTCAAATAATCAATGGTATGAAAATTCAACTGAAACGGTTCTATATTTAATGTTTCTTGTTATTCTACTGCCTTATTTTAGTAATCCAAATTATGAGAAATATACAGATACAAAGATGAGAATCGGAATATTATTTCTCCGCTTTTTTTTTTCTAAAAGGGTAGAAATCAAGGAGAATTTATATTAAATAAATTCTGAGTTAATCACTGGGAAATTGTTGTTAAATATAGCGATGACAGAAAACTGTGGGGATGGTTCTAATTTCCCCTGCATAAAAGATAAAAGGGCGTTGGATTAATTTTCCCATATCTCAGTGTTAATATTCACAACTTTGTTGTTTCCGAGTTATAAGTTAATATATTCAGGCCAAGGATAAATGTGTATATATATATATATATATATATATATATATATATATATATATATATATATATATATATATATATATATATATGTGTGTAGTTATGATCTAATAAAGTAGTTACCTAACCATTGCTCCACAGCATGACAAACTTTTTTTTTACTGAACTTCCCATGGCACAAGAAGATTTAATTGAAGTAACCCATGAGGATCGAAATTCTGATTAGCTGGTTAGTTGTATTTTACTGCATGTCAACCTTTGTTGGGTTATTTTATACCGGAGACGTTTTTTTTATTTATCTTAATAGGTTCTTTTATTTTTAAACTAATTTTTTTAATACACTAGGAAAAAACCCCACTCCAAGTGGTGTAGGAATAGATTAAAAAAAGATAGTAACTGGCGGTGGGGGATTAAATAAATAATAATAAAACGTTTAATATTTAAAAGAATGAATTACTGGCTTAAGAAAAACATCATTTCACTCCACTCCACTAAGATATTTGTTTTATTTTATGACTGTCATAAACGTTTCTAAAAACGTTTCTAAAAATTTCTGATTTAACTATTCTGAATTATTCTTTAAAGAAAAAATTAAAAATCGTACGAATAAAATATATTTTATTCGGATTTTATAAATAATAAAATAAATTATATATTTGGACTATATGACCTTTAGGTACCTCTTCTGCGATCTCGACTCCCAAGGACACTTTTCTCATTTACACCGTCAAAATCCGGTTGTTTGTTAGGGGTTAGGGTTAGGGGTTAGGGTTAGGGGTTAGTTTTATAATTAAAAACAAAACTCTAAAAATCGTCTGTTAACAATTAACCGGATTTTGACGGTGTAGATGGGAAAAATGTCCCCACGAATCGAGATCGCAAAAGGGGTGCCTAAAGGTCCTATGGTCCAAATATTTCCCCTAATATATTTAAAAAATATATTTTAGGCGGAAATTTATCTAACAGATGAATAAGTCTCGAAATGCTCATGAAATTTTAACTCTTAATTGAATTTTTAAGAATTAATTTTCATGTCTGTAATTTGAACACGTCAAAATTGAATGGTGTTAATATGTAAACATTGTTTTCGTTCCTTATTTTCATTATTTTCGAAGGCTGAAAAACATTTTTTTAAATCACCATTTTTGTAAAAATATTTCTTATTTTGAATGGCCTAAGAACTTTGACGATAATATTAACATTTATTCAAGTTTCTTTATGTTAAATATAGGGTAGGGTAATTTTGCACATCGAATTGGATGTCCGACGTCTCACAGACATTATATTTTATCTTAATTTTATCGACATCCAAAACGGTTTTTTTTTTCATAACAAAATATAAACAAACCTTAGTTTCGGGCAGTTACGTAACAGATACAATTAAATGGACAAAGCTTTTCAAACTTAATGTCAGAGGAGAATATATGAAGATTTAATGTTTACAAATATTTTTTCATAAAACTCTAAACGTTAGATAACTTCAAATATATATCAAAGTGAAAAAAAAACAACTATATATAAATCAATCATATCTGATTATTGAAACTTGATTTAAATGACACATTAGACCATTTTTGTGCATTCTCAGTCCTGAGTTTATATATAATTCAGTTGTCCTTACACTGTGGTACTAGATACCGACTATAAATTAAATACTCATTGCTACGCTTGCCTAATTACTGAACTTACAGTTACGTAAGCAATGACGTAGTTTCGGTTACAGACAAAAAGAGATATATAGATTTTTAAATTATTTTTTCTATCTTACCCATAAATGGGACCCTAACATATACTAGTACTCCGGGTCAAAGTGGACCTGGGAGTAATGGAGATCAAGGGGTGTTCCACAATCGGCAGAACTCCAGAATTTGAACTTTGCTATCAGATAGAGTTAACGTCATATCCAGGACATTAATACCCCCAACCATTACATTCGAGCACATATATTTTAAAAAGGTTTGGACTGCCATAAGGGCAATAGAGTCGGGACACTCATATAGGTGCTAGGGCTTAACGTGACGAGTCGATTGATCAGAGGGAGCTCTCCAGCCGCTCGTCTACGCTAAGTAAGGGCCAAAGTGGAGTGTTGCATGTCATGGACTGCTCAGCCACCAGGGTTTCATCCTTACGGGTCCCCACTCATGGCCAATAGGTGGCTCCAATGGGGGGGGGGTGTTATCTCTGCAGAGGTGCAGTCAGTATATTCTAAAATCCGAATCAACAGGGCTGTTGAATTTTTGAGATAATCGTAAGCTAAATTAGTTTGTAATACATTGCTTGACTGGGAGGTGTTCTTCGTACATACGAATGTATTTCAACCTAAGCACACCTAGAGGATTTTAACCTTGCTTATTATTGCTTTTATTTTACAGTAAATAAACTAATAACAGATAAGATTTCTTATTTAATAACTGAATATTCTGGCTTCATAAGATCTTTCGTTAACCAGGTGTCAGCAAACTACGGCCCGCGGACGGTACATGAAGGCATTTTATCAGGCCCGCCGACGGTACTTGAATTCATTTGTAAAAACGTACGGAACAACTTGTGTAGGCGAGCAAGCCTTTTCAAAATTGAAATATATGAAATGAACCCATCGAACGAAATTGAGTAATAAACATTTGAAAGCAATTCTCAGATTGAATGTAGGAATTCCAAACCAAACAATGACGATATCTTGAAAGGCGAACTTCAGTTTCACAAATCTCACTAAACCTTTCGGCTAATGTTTAGAAAATGAATATGTTGATTAAATCTGTTTTTGTGCATATTACGCTACTCACCCATAAATATAACATGGAAATATAAATTTTGTTTTATATCTTTTTTTCACAGCTTTCGTTCTGGCTAGCAAGTATTGAACACAATAATAATGTGGCCCGCGCTCGTTATTTTTTCAATTATCCGGCCCACCGTGAAAAAGGTTTGGTGATCCCGGCCTTAAACAAACTAAATTAAAATACATAACAGATACCCAATAAAACTCTTAGAAATAGATATATTTTAAGGTTTCTGTCAATGTAGAAATGTTATTTCATATCAATTTAATACAGTTTTCCAAAAGGCGATGTTCCTTTATATTCAACATTGGTTTACGATAAAGGAATATTTTCAGTAAAGAAATTACATGAGAATGACCGTGGGGAAAATGTATTTGATGTCAGCTTTTAGGAATAAAAAAAAGACTTCTTCTGAAATTCTTAACACCCGTCAAAATAATGCATTTTGTAAAATACGTCTCTAAGATGCGGTTAGATGCATCCTCAGTTGTTTTTTAGTTCATTGGGGGCCTTTCCAACAATATACCCCCTCGCTAAATTCAACCGGCCGAGATTGAACACAGCTCATCCAACATAGTTGTTTGTCAACACTACCTGCTTGGCACTCAGGTAACAAATAGCGTCGCGTTTCGACATTTATACATCTATTAGCATTAACTACTTTACTAGAAAGAAGAATTAGAGAAGAACTAAGTGAAACTTTCAAAATAATTAATGTCATTTCTAATTATGGTAGATCATTTACAAATATTTCAGCTCGAACTGGAAATTTACAATCAATGCAGATTTAAAAAAAAATAGTTTACAGAATATAATTTGCCTCAAGGGCAATTATTTCCGGTTTTCCAAATTGGGGACTTTCCTATGAATTTGTTGTCCGTTCGTGTATCATTGGTTGGTTGGTTGGTGGGATTTTACGGCATGTCAATCCTTAAAACACGTTTTTTAAACTCATTTTGTTCTATTCAATCTATAGATCGGACTCTAACAGGTACTACCACTCCGGGTCAGAGTGTACTTTGGTGTAATGGCGATGAAGGGGTACTCCATATTTTCCAGAGCTCCAGAAATAGAAGTACTAATATCATGACTAACAAGACCTGTGGATATACTATAGCATGATGATTACATTATTACAACGTTTGATATGTTTACTTAGTAGTTATTGCAAAATATTTAAATATGTAAAAAGTATAATAATCTTAACTCTCTCTCTCTCTCTCTCTCTCTCTCACTATTTTTTCCCTTCTTTCCTTCTTTTCATCTTTTCATTATATTCAATTTAAACAGATTAGCGTTATTGCTTCTGCGCGCTCACCCCTGTCTCTATCTTTCCCTTACTCTTTCTTTCTTTCTTTTTTTCTCGTTATATTTTTCTGTGTATCATTTCTCTTTTCTTCCCTTTCTTTCTTTATAATAAAAACGGAATGGACCATTATTTAGCTGAGGAGTTGTAAAATCCAATCATACAACCAACCGTACAATAATACAGATCCAGGGATACCTTGACTTACAAGTTTAATTTGTTCCGCTCTTAACTCAATTTCCTTGTATATCAAATCATTTTCCCCCTTCAAAATAAATTAAATATCCTTAATCTGTTCCACGCCCCCAAACACTTTAACATGTTAACGTTTTTTTTTATAAGAAAGGTAGCACTGTATTGTATTAAACAGATAATAAAATAGAATGCAACGATACTGTAGTGTGTTTCAATGTTTATCTTATTATAATGGAGATTGTGTGTTTTTCTGTCTGTAACCGAAACTATATTCCTACTCAAGTCACAATTCTCTTAGTTATTGACATCACATTCTCCATGATTTTATTTTTATCTAAACCTCAGTTATTAATAAAATTGCCTTACATTTTTAATACTGTTAACCATGTCTACATAATAACAACATGCAATTATATTTATATATACAACAAAATAGCGCTTTACAATGTGAACGGGAAGGCTAATTTGCATATTAATATTAAAAAATCGAATTTAATAAATATGTGCTTAGTATTATTGATTTCTAACTGTTTGGTTTTATTTTAATGAATATAAGCAAAAATCTCTTCAATTAATCTTAAATGAAATCCATTAACAAGATAAAATAACTGTCATTTTATTATTTACTTCCTCTTTTAAGTAAATACTTAAATTAGAAAAGATAACATTGAAAGACGAGAGTGATGGAAGAGTAAGTTTCAGTTGTTCCAGTTTTTTATTATACTCCCTCTGTTCTAAATCTTTTATTATACTCCCTCTGTTTCAAATCTTGTTATCTGTATTCTTATTTAGTTTCATTAGCCTTTCTGATTTAATACAATATTTTATTACATTAAAACTTAAATACTTGCACCCGGAGGGTGCATATATTTGCTAGTTTTTTTATAAAAAATAGATTTAGCGTAACAAATTCGGAAAATGAAATGTTTTTAGTAAATTTATTAATATAAGTGTGTATGAAGCATGCTCATACCTCAAATTTGTGCTCTCAACACAAAGCAAAATAAAAAAATAAGACACATGACAGCTTTTAACTCGAAAAACTCGTAACTCGGAGCACTCATAAGTCAAGGTAGCACTGTAACTATAAAATATATATTATAGACATTTCAGGTCCAGGAGCATCATAAAAAAGATGAGTTGGTTCATAGCTTTCCCAAGGATATTAACCCGAAATTGAACGTTATTGCGTGGCTGGGATTTGAACTCAGTTACTACCCACTACTGCTATCATTATAGGAAATTATATTTTAGTGTCATTAAAAAGTCGTGACGCTTTTTTTTTCTGACATAAAATCTTAAGAATTAATAAATCCGTTTATTTTTCCTGAGAGCGATTTCTTTTCATCCTTTAATTTGTTTATTATAGAAAGAACCAATAAAACAAATAATAATCCGTGAATTAAAGAGATATAAAACTGGTGTGAATTTTCTCCAGATTGGATTTCTATTGTAGACAATAGAAAAAAACTCAAATATCATAAAGTCCGTCAACGAACAAAGAAAAGCAAATGATGACGTGTGTCCTCTTTCAGGTAGAAGGGTTCCCAGACCTTCAAGAATTGAATGATACAAATCATCAATGGACAGAAGTCTTGAAACTTGTTTAACAACTTGGAATCCACCATCTATAAAATGGACTTGAGAGTTTCATTGGTAGCAGTCTTGGGAGTCACAGCTCAGAAACAAGCAGACCTTCGGTAAGTCGACAAAATATTCTTTTATTATTTTTGCATGCGGATCAAAATATTATTATCGAAATGAAATTTTGAAAACAATTCTCTTTTTAATGTCCTTGATTCTAATAACTGATTGGTGATTCGTATATAGAAGACTCAATTATAAAAAAAACAACTTTACCATAACTATTTTACTTCATATATACTATCCCAATTGTTAAATAATTTGGTCTGGGGTTTACATTTCTGTACAAACAAGGATGCAGTTAATAACATGCTAAACTTCACTTTACTCTTTACTTAGGCTTGACGGGTGGTCGGGTGGGGGTGGGGGCTCCATCCGATCAATCAGCTGGCATATCAAGCCCTAGCACCTATATGATTTCCCCAACCTAATTGTCCTTATAGAAAACCCTAACCCTTTTTATAATATACGTGTTAGAATGCAGTTTTTGAGCGTCTTCAGGTCCTTGGTATGACGTTAAACTTAATCTGATGGAGAAGTTCCAATTCTGGAGCTCTTGGGAATGTAGAGTACCCCTTGATCACCATTACTCCCAGGTCCACTCTGACCCGGAGTTGTAGTACCTGTTAAGGTTCCATCTATGAATTAAATAGAAAAAACATGAGTTTAAAAATGAGTTTAAGAAAAATTGAGTACCCATGAAGATTGAATAAAACAAAAACGTCTTGGCCATAAAACGACCCAATGGGTTGACATGCCGTAAAACCCAACGAACCAAGCAAACAAAGATTTTGAGCTGAAAGGACGTGTTAGCCTGACTATGGAAATCCTCTTCTAGCGTTACGGATTTATTTTTTATTTTTAGAGCTTAATTAATTGTCCGCAATCTCTGCATTTTGTTCTCTAAGATTTCATTTCTTAAATGTATTTATCGTCGGTGTTATATTCTATGGTGTCTCTCCTCATTGATATTGTTTAAGGATATCAGATCTATCACCGAGGTGGCGTGTGCCCCCTTCCACCCATTCACAACACATCCGGTACATTCACCTGTGTACTCTTGGGGATTGTCTTTCTTTGACTAATCTGTCATATCCCAGTAGACACTTTGAGTATCAACAAAAGTCAAATTTCTTTGGTCATACTTTGTTTTGTTATTGTCTAAAGATTCACAGCTTTCAACTTTATAAATATTTTATAAACTTTTTGGGTTGGTTGGTTTGTTGGTTGGATTTTACGGCATATCAACCTGTGTTGAGTCATATCATGCCGAATATACTTTGTTTTATTCATTCTTAGTGCGTACTCAATTTTTGAACTCAATTTTTAAAGCATGTTTTAAACTCATTTTTTCTATTTAACCCATAGATGGGACCCTAACAAAACTACCACTTTGAGTCAGAGTGGATCTGGGAATAATATCAATGAAGGGGTACTCCATATTTCCTAGAGCTGTAAGTAAGGGCCAAAGTGGTGAGTTGCATATCACGGAGACTTTTTAGACACGCTTAGCGTAAAGATAGGAAATAAAATCGGCGACCAGATTTCAAATCCTGGATGAGATAGTTTGTGCTCTGCTTCGGGAAAAATATGAATCTATCTACTACCCACCAACTATGAATAAATAGTGGGACAGACTGGGTTCTTTAGTCTTGGATGTGCAACTGACCCATGAAAAGGGAAATTCAAACAAGCTTTGATAGGCTTAAAAAATTGACATTGTGTCATATTCTCCCGTGGCGGAAAGTTTCGATAAAGACCTCAATATGGCTGGGTAATGGCTTCTTTCACACTGCCTTTGTCTTTCTTAAGTAAGAAGCGCTTCACTTCAGGGAATCAAGCCTGCAGACTTTAACGGACTGTAATTTCTAGAATACAAATAAAACTTTTACAAATTGAATTTCAGTCTAATAGTATTTTTAAAAATATATCACCACAAAACAATTCGGTAAGATAAGGATATACCATGTGATATTTTTCTACACAAAACAGTAATAGTAATAGGTCTTTAGATAAAGAGAGGTAGAATTCAATTATATCAAATTGAATGAATGTGGCTTTATAATAAACCATGGCGTCAAAAACATTATAGACGACATATTGTTGAAGAATAAATATAACTTCAATCAATTCCTATTTATATTATATCTTACTAATTGTTTAATTGTATATGTTACTGTAACCTACTAAAAATGGCACATCATAGAGTTTATTCTTTATTTTTATAGTAATGCAGGTAGCATGCTATAACATAGTGAATAATTCAATTTCCAGTCAAATTTGCCCCTGTATGATGATTACGATAATCGTGTTAAACATCGCTGTAATGCAGTAAAGGAGGTCTTCAGTGATGTCACATCGATGACCTTATAATGGTGATTCTAGGGTTGGTTTCTTTGTTTAATGGCATTTAAAGACCATCATTGTTCAAGAATACTAGTGGTACTATTTGTCTCATAGCCGCTAGGATGAGGAGATTCATACCTTTCCCAACGTTATTAGTCCGTAGTGAAGGTAATAGTGTGACTTGATTTCGAACTCGCTTACTACGAGGTCGCTGTCTAGCACTTTAGCCACTACAACATGGGAACTCCCTCCTATGAAATTCTTTTATATAACCCAACATTTCTATCTCAAGTAGAAGTATCAATATCATCATGGGTCGCAATTAAAAAGAAGAAACTAAAATGTTCCCAGAACGTTTAGTATGGATTCACCCAACCCCACCACACGAACAGAATGTGATACACGGTCAATTTCTTAAGAGGAGTTTAACAGGTTTGAATTCAAATTTTTCCTTCTCTAAAATAAAAGTTTTAATATAAATTGGAGTTCTTATAGTAATGAGGAATACCAAGTAAATGTTTTATATTTTTAGAGTTTTATAATTTGCTTGAAATAGTGTGTGTATATTGGTTTGGAGGGTTATCACAATGCAAGTGTAAAGAAATACGATGTAACTAGGATTTTGTTCAATTACCTTTAATATATTCTGCAGAAATATTTTAATGAAGGGATTTTTCATCTCAAAATATTAAGAGAATAAGTCAAAGGTAAATGAACAACATCATAGTTATCTCGTTTTTCTTAACACTCGCACTGTGATAGTCTTCAAAACAAACCGCCAAATTTTAAAGTTTTCTCAAAATATTCTTGATATATATTTTCATTAAACGAACTGAGTATTTTTTATAATAGAAGTAAAAATCTTCAACTAATTTTTTACATCTTGATATAAATTGATAATAAGCGAATTGGAAACTGACATAGGCGGAAGTAGAAATCGTGACTGTCTGTTGTGATACGTGACTTTCTCACGTTGTTAATCCCATTTCTAAAGAATTAGAAAATGTGAAAGGTATGAAGTCTCCCCACGCTCCAAAGATTTTGGGGTATCTAGTCTGTCGAAATAACCAAATCTGAAATGAAGAAAGCAAAAACTCAGGAATGAAGGTGATTTAATAGCATAGAATAACAACAGACACAAATAATTTTGAAGTATGGTTATATATATATATATATATATATATATATATATATATATATATAATATATAAATATGATATAGATGAAAATTAAAATTTAATTTGAAAAAAAATGACAGAATCTGTTTCGACCAAATCGATAAGTTGGTCTTCATCAACGAGCAACATAGACGGAAGAAAGGCGGTTTCAGCGTTCGTTTTTGTAAACATTTTTAACGGATATCTTTCTTCCCGTCTATGTCACTCGTTGATGAAGACCAACTTAATTTGGTCGAAACAGATTCTGTCAGCAATTACATAACAAACATCATATGTTTTTTCAAAATGTTAATATTATATATATATATATATATATATATATATATATATATATATGAGTTAAGGTAGCGTGGACATAGTCAACACCTTGTTACTGACAGTTTCTAACCTATGCGTTCTTCAGACCAGGTTTTGGTCTGAAGCTCACAAAGATCAGAAACTGCCAGTAACCATGTGTTAGGATGATTCTTTGATGGGCCTTTTGTAATAACGGAATAAGTTTGTCTTGTTCAATTTGAGAGCTCAATATTCAGTGATTTTGTACAGAGCAATATAGTTATTTAATAGTCTGATGAAAATAGTATATATATACATATACTTATGGGTGGAAATACATTTCCAACTACTAATATGACCGATTTTAAGCCATATATATATTACAGGTGTAAAAGCTGTATTTATTTGTTATAGAATACAATACATTTAAGGTGCGTTTGTTATCATTGGTTTTAAAGAAGTGTGGTAGCCACTTATCGCCAGAACAACGTGCCCGTGCACACTTCTCATCAAGGCAACACGCCATGTCTGTATGTGTGTGCGTGTGTGCGCGCGTGTATGTGTGTGTGTGTGTAAGTATGAGTGTTTGACTGTATGTGTATATAGAGTATATATATGTTTAAATAGAGTGAATGTTTACACACACACACACACACACACACACACACACATATATATATATATATATATATACAAATTTTCACTGACTTTATTTTGTTCTTTTATTTTCCTTGTAGATCAACACAATGGCAACTTCAGCATCTTTGCTTTCTTTGATGACCGGTAAGAACAAAAAATATATTTTTCTTTAAAAGTAAATATAAATTTTCACTGAATGTAAACAAATGGTATTCAAGTTGAATGAGGAGAATAATGAAATATTTATCTAACACAAAAGTCGCATTTCATTATTTTGTTTCTCTTATCGGGACTTTTTTTAGAATGCAGTCTCATATTATTTTGTTCCTTTGATTTGATTTAAAATAAAAAGCTGACTAGAATGATAAATAATTCTTTCGAAAAAAGTAACCGTCATAATTAAATAGAACCGTTTTCTAATATATCAGTGTACAAATACAAACATATAGATGACACAACTAACAAAAAATACATATAATGTTCATAAAGTACTAACCTTCAAATAGCACGTGTCAACAGTGGAGCCAATCGGATAATTAGTTTACAAATTACTGTTATTTAAGTGAAGCTACTTACTGTTGCAAATTTTCAAAACCATGGAAAAATCTGAATTTCCTGTGTTGATAAAGCATTGCTTTCTGATGGGTAGAAATGCTGTTCAAGCAAAGCAATAGGTTGATAAGTAGTATTCGGACTCTGCTCCGCCAAAAACAACGGTTAAGGGGTGCTATGCTGACTTTCAACGCGGTCGTACACAAAACTGATGCTGAATGCTCAGGTCGCCCAAATTCGTCAGTTGTGCCGGAAAACACAAAATAACTCCATAAACTCTTTTTGGCCGATCGTAAATTGAAGTTGCGTGAGATAACAGAGGAGTTGAAGATATCAGAAGGCAGTGTCGATCAAAAACAACAACGCGTCGACGATTAAGAGCATTGTTTGCAACTGTTTCCACGCAACAAAAAGGAGTTTTTGCGTAAATATTTGACAATGGATGATACAGGGATCCAGGCGCCTGGTGTAATGGTTAGAGTCGTAGGAAATCGACTCGTCGATCCGAGTTCAAATCCTGGACCAAACTACAGTTCACATAGCGCTAATACACTTGGGAAAGGTATGAATCCAACTACTCTCCCTCCAACTATGTATAAATAGTAGGACAGATTGGGCTCTTTAACATTGGTTAGGAAACCAGTCTAGGAAAAGGAAAACTCTGAATTCAAACTTGTTAAACTCCGCTTGGGATGGTCAGTAATAGAATAGGTTCAATCCTAATTAGTGATCTACTTCAGTATTTTTTTTATACATAGCAGTTTCTGTCTCAAATAAAAATTCTGATGAAGCTTTGTTAATACACCAAGGCTAAATATATTAATTGAATGAAGTTGTTGTGTTGTATTCACTTTTATTCCTCAACTTTTGAATTACATTTTGTTTGAATTTTTCCCAATCTTCTTTAATATATATATATATATATATATATATATATATATATATATATATATATCAAAACACATTTTGTTAAAACAATAGAATTTTTATTGTTTTCCATTTTTTTCTTTCGAGTTTTATAACAATTCTGTTAATATTTTCATCTTGAAAGGTCTTAATCGGTTTTCCGAAAGAGTTATCATTAGTATATAGCCTTTATAGTGGTTCAGAAAAGAACCGAAAGTACTTGATCTATTAATAATAACAATATCTTTCACAAACCTGAACTTTTGATTTAATCTACTTGATGACTTTTTTTGTAAAACGTTTTTTGTCATTTTCTTTTTCAGTAATTGGACTGGTGTCCTGTTGTGCAGGTAATTAAATCCCATTTCATATATTTCAACAACGATATGATATTTTTATCATGTTGAAATTTGTAATAAAATTTATTTCAATCATGTTTTATTCAAGATACGCACTCTCGAATTTTTCAGCTTTTTTAAAAGAAATGCTTCCTTCAAATTAGCAGCAGGAGCTCCCCTCATACGCTCGTTTGATCTACTTTTTTTCGGGAAAATAAACTTGTTTTCCCCCGAAATCTGAGATAATTTTCTTTTATAATGAATTATATGGGGAATTTTTGGACCATATTACGTTTAGGCACCTAACTATGGGTAAATAGCAGAACAGTTTTTAACCTTTGTCAGGCAACCAGTCTAGGAGAAGGAAAACTCTGAATTCAAACCTGTTAATCTCAGCTTGGTGTGGTCACTACAAGAATAATCTCAATCCTAATTAATGATCTATTTCACTAATTATTTAATCCGTTGGTCACATCACGAAAAGGCGATAAAAGTGAAGATTTCTTGGACCATATGACCTTTAGGCACCCCTTTTTGATCTCGATTAGGAAAGGACGTGTTTTTCCTTTAGACCGTCAATATCCGGTTGTTTGTTAAGGGTTAGGGTTAGGGGTTAAGGTTAGGGTTAGGGGTTAGGGTTAGGGGTTAGCTTTATAATTCTTAAAAAATCAAAAGATCGTCTGTTGAAATAACCGGATATTGACGGTATAAATGAAAAACATGTCTTTTCTTAATCGAGATCAAAAAGGGGTGCCTAAGGTCATATGGTCCGAATTTTCAAATAAATCTGTCCAATTTAATTTTTGTTTTTACCAATGATTTAACTTTTCTCCAAATTTAAAATTTAAAAAAACGCCAACTAATTCATTGTAAAAGAAAATAATTTAAAAAATCAATAAAAAAACAAGTTTATTTTTCTTAAAGGCTGGTTCTTGCTGATAATTTGAACGGAGCATTCCTTAAATATTGCATTTTTTGTGTTCATAGTGAGGGTAGCAGGCTATACACAAATAATAAGTGTAAATTATTCTATGTACATAATATGTGATTTACCCTATGTGAAACATATATACAATTTATAATCATCGCATTTATATTTAAAAACAAACTTATGTTACTTGTATAACCGAATGACAGAAAATTGTTAAGATTATTAATCATACCTAAAATTAAATAGATACATTATAAGTTCAAATTAGTTATGCCATTGGTGGGTCTAACGAGAAAGTGAGATAGATAGATAGATAGAGTGAAAGATATATATATATATATATATATATATATATATATATATATATATATATAGAAGAGAGAGAGAGAGAGAGAGTGATAGTTCTTGGGTTTTTGATACCAGTGTAAGGTTCCATTATAATATCAATTATAAGCGGTTGAAACAAACAACTCCGACAAGGGTGTTAAACATAACATAATGAACTTTTATAAATTGGACAGCATATGGAGTAACATATAACATGAAATACACATACCAGGAAAGGAAAGATATACCATAAAAAACGTATACATTAGTTCACTTCAAGAACATACAAAATAGGGATATAGGACTGGAGAGTCCATAGTTTAAATAAACTTACTAGCGTTGCTTTGGGGACAGAAGCCCCCACCCGAGAAGGGTGTAGACGCAAATATCTAACCCATGTGTGTGAGTTCCTGGAGAAGAAAGAGAGAGAGAGAGACCGAAAGTTCAAAACGGGCGCTTAAATATCAAATACCCTGGTGGTCAAAAACGGGAACCCAGAGGGAAGATAACTCTTCCAGGCAAAAGGGAAGACACCCAACACCAGATTTGAATATAAATGTATAGGCCACCTAGCATTACGCTCTCTTTCATAACTTTTTTTTTGTATGATCTATCATAACTATTTTTTTTTACTTCATAGGATATCCTGGCTGGGGTGGCACCTACAGTCAAGTTTCCACTCACCATGCCCCTGTTGGCTGGGGCGGTCTCGGAGGTATGTACGGATCCCTTGGCTCTCATTATGGCGGTTGGGGCGCCGGAAGTACCTACGGAGGTACCTACGGAGGAGGAGTTCACGTTGAACAATCCCCAGTGAGGTATCACGGATACAGTGTTGGACACCCCCATGTTCAGTCATACGGTGTTCACTATCCGACCCCAACTGTTACACACCACCACGACACCTGGCACGGCGGATATGGTGGATATGGCGGTATTGGAGGATTTGGCGGATACGGTGGAATGGGTGGAATTGGTGGAATTGGTGGATACGGCATCGGCGGTCCAATCGGTCATTCAGTACAAACTGTGTCTCATGGTATCGGACATGCTGGATGGGGTAATGCTGGAATCGGAATGGGATATGGTCTTCATGGATTTGGACATTACTAAATTGGTAAGTGATTTTTCTTGCCAAAATGACTAACCGACATTCACTTATATTCTATATATCTATATATTCCTACACACACACACACACACACACACACACATATATATATATATATATATAAGCTTGGTATACAATTCTTATATATATATATATATATATATATATATATATATATGAATGGACACTCTCGTCGATTTTCGACGCATGTGTTCATCCAGTGAACAACCAACACGTTGTTTTGTTTTATAATGGTGAAGGCTTGTGTAGGACCATTCCACACTTTTTGGCACAGTCGATAGGAAAGAATTGGTGCATCAAGGAATGCCACGAACCCAATCAACGACTGACCTCAGGAATTTTAAATTCAGAGTTATCCCTCTCCTAAACTGGTTACCTACCCAAGGTTAAAGAGCCCAGTCTTCCCTACTATTTAACCCATATATATGGATTCATACCTTTCCCAAGGGTATTGGCTCTATGTGAAATGCCAACAGCTTCGTCTAGGAATTGAATTCGAACCGACGAGTCCATTTTCCACGATACAAACCACTAACCACGCGCCTCCATATATATATATATATATATATATATATATATATATATATATATATATATATATATATATATATATATATATATATATATATATATATATATATATATATATATATATATATATATATATATATATATATATACCAGTGTTTATCTATCAGTTTATCTATCTATCCAATCTGTTCATATCAATCTAACGGTTTCTGGAGAATATCATTTGAATTATTTAGAACGTATTGAACGTAGGGTGTAACACACATAAAATCTCGATGAATGAATGAAGGAAAAAACTTTGAATTTGCTTCATCATAATAATTCATTTCAACTGCACAAATGCAGCATCATCAGACATGGGCAAAAACATGGTTATTCATACATTTTTCCCGGGATTCCTATTAGTAATATATTTAGTAATAACTTTGGTTTTGTTCAGTTATGATGATCCAGTATTTGTTCAGCTGAAATAGATTATTACGATAAAGCTAAATTTTTTTCCTCCGTTTATTCACCATATTGCTCTGTATGTCTATATACAGGTACTAGGCACACCGAGCTCTCACTACAGTTAATCTCTCTTAACACGATTTAAATCCTCATGACAACAAACACAGGGTGTCATGAACGATGGAAACTCTTTATGTCGATACTTTAGTATTTCGGTTAAAAAAAAAAACTTCTTCAGGACATTGAAAATTTGTATGCGTAAAAGATGAAAGATGTTTAGTGTATGTTGAATGTGTGATAAAAGGTTATTTAGCGTTATTTACGTGGCATTTATAGATGAAAGCCGATGACACGATCATTGCATGTGAAAGCGAAAATTAATGATCAGAAACCGTCGCATGTCGGACGTGAATTGTCCACGAGTAATGTTAAAAAAGGTTATGACGTATTTCATGTGAATATTAATTTGTAGAAATAAGAAATTTATTAATTGATAAAATGTTTAACATACATATACACATATATATATATATAGACAAACAATACATCTGCATATATATATATATATATATATATATATATATATATATATACATATATATATATATATATATATATATATATATATATATATATATATACGCATGCATAGACATATTATGTTGTATTGTTATTGTTATGTCCGGGGTTTGTAATTTTATAGCTATTGATTATTGATTATTTACTCATACAAACTTTCAGTGTCCTGAAGAAGGTTTTAATTTAAAAAAGACATAAAGAGTTTCCATCGTTCATGACATCCTGTGTTTGTTTTCTAAAAAAAAAAAATCTCCACATACTGTCGGATTAATTTCCTCATAGTACTTCCATATATATATATATATATATATATATATATATATATATATATATATATATATATATATATAAATGATATAAAATGCTTCAGTAAGATATGGTACATTTCATTCATATACCATATCAGGAAAGAAGAGTTATGCAAGTTTTCGGGTGACATGGCAGCTTGTTTCACTTTGTGAAGGGAAAAATAATGTAGTATGGTCATGTGACAATATCAATCGGCAAGAATGAAGTGATGAAGTGACTGTCCAAAGCACTCGTGGCAAGAGAAGGTCGGAGAATAGATAGGACTCTATTTTGTACAGTGGAGGTCACGGAGTCATGATAGATGCCGGGTGATTGACAGAGAGTCATCTGGGTTTAGAAAACTGAAATTACAACAATGAATAAAACTAAATGAAATGGGTAATTTTCAACTTTAGTCGTCAAAATTCCTAACAAATAAGGCAATTAGAATAACCTCCCTTGACTTTCACCTTGAACCAAGCCGGTAGCTATTTTGAAAGTCTCCGTGAGAAATAAACAAACCTTTTTCGAAAACAATACAACTGCATGCTTTAACACAAAAATATCATAAAATGTGTTCTTAATAACAATTAAGTTCATTTCAGATAATTTTATGCTAGGAATTTAGCCAACTGACTTTCACTTTGAAATAGGCCGGTAGCTATTTTGAAAGTCTTCGTGCGAAATACACAAATCTTAGAAACTTTTCGAAAACAATACAACTGCATGCTTTAACACAAAATATCATAAAACGTGTTCTTAATAACAATTAAGTTCATTTCAGATAATGCGCACGCAAAATTACCATGAAATGCACATTATATATATATATATATATATATATATATATATATATATATAGAGAGAGAGAGAGAGAGAGAGAGAGATACAGATATAGATATACATAAATTGATATGTTTGAGTGTGTGTGTGTGTGTGTGTGTGTGTGTGTGTCCGAGTACATATTTACCAACCCCTCCGTACTTGCAGGATGTGACTGAAAATCAATTTTCTGGCGGGGTTTAAGAGGTTTGAATTCAGAGTTTTCCTTCTCCTAGGCTGGTTGGCCAACCAGGTTTAAGGAGCCCATTCTGCCCTGTTATTTGATCATAGCTGGAGGGAGGGCAGGTGGATGCACCCCTTTCCCAAGGGATATAGCGCTATGGGAAATGCAGACAACCTCGTCTAGGATTTGAACTCGAGTCGACGAATCCATTTCCCACGATTCTAGCCATTACACCTCGCACCCCAACGTGTGTGTCCCCGAATACCGCTTTAACATTTTCCTTAGAGTATTATTTCAGAAAATCATCCGAGAATTGTCAATACTCAATACATAGTAGAAACATAATAATAATTGTGAAGAAATGTTATGGATCTATCGTTGTCAATGAGGCTTGATAAACATCTACCTTGCATGTAGAACTTCGACAGTTTTATTTTTTCTGTATATATATATATATATATTTACCAACCCCTCCGCACGAGCAGGATGCGACACAAGTTCTATTTATTAAGCGGAGTTCAACAGCTTTTGAATTCAGAGTTTTCCTTCTCCTAGACCGGTTGCCTAACCAAGGTTAAAGAGCCCAGTCTGCCCTACTATTCACCCATAGTTGGAGGGAGAGTAGGATTCATACCTTTCCCAAGGATATTAGCGCTAAATGAAATGCAATTACCACGTCCAGGATTTGAACTCGGGGCGACGAGTCCATTTCCCATGACTTTAACCATTACACCACGCGCTTCCTTCTCTGTATATATATGCGTTATTTATAATATATGTGTCGTTGTTTATTGTTTTTTTCTTGTGTTTCTTTATAGTTAGAAATACTAGCAAATAAATTCACTCTCCGGGTAAAAGTATTTAAGTTTTAATGTAATAAAATATATTAAATTAGAAAGGCTAATAAAACTATATATATATATATATATATATATATATATATATATATATATATATATATATGAAGGTAGGAGGGTTGGAGTAAAATCCGACAGTATGAGGTGAGGTAGAAGGAAAAGTGAACAAAAATAATGACTCATAGTCCAAGTTGGAGTGAAATATCGCGTCAGAAGGACGAAATATTTCTCTCCTACTTAGACTTGTTTTGTTCACTTTTCCTTCTACCTCACCTCAATATATATATATATATATATATATATATATATATATATATATATATAATATATATATATTCTAGCCTATTAAAATCCGCTTTAGAAATTGACTTCGTGTCACAACCTGCTCGTGTGAAGGGGCAGGTATATATATATATATATATATATATATATATATATAATATATATATATATATATATATATATATATATATATACCTGCTCCTTTACACGAGCAGGTTGTGATACGAGGTCAATTTCTAAAGCGGATTTTAACAGGCTAGAATTCAGAGTTTCCTTCTCCTAGACTGGTTGTCTAAGCTAAATTAAAGATCCCAGTTCATCCTACTATTTTACCCATAGCTGGTGCGAGAATACACGCATTCCCATTTAAAATTGAATGAAAAGAATCGCATGTACACATAAAAGATGGATATTTTCGAATTTGGCATTTGATGAATGTTGAAAAATAAAATACGAAAGTAATCCCAAAAGTAAGGTTTCCAATTAGTTGAGAAGACAGGGAAACTGTTCGTGCGGCTATTGGCCACATTATTGTGTTTGTTTTGTAAGTATCTGTATCGATGCACACATCGCTGTCATGCCCAGTCTGGATTTGGCAATCGTTGCTGATGGAACTCCCGACTGACGCTACCCTCAAGTGTGAAGTTCACGCAGTTATTCGGTTTTTGAACGCAAAAGGGATTAGATCGATTGAAAGTCATCACCGATTAACGGAAGTGTATGGGGAGTCATGCATTGATGTAAAAATAGTCATGTGGAGAGTTTTCAACGACAACGACGAGGTTCAACGCTTCCTCTCAATGACTACGCTTACAACAATACATCGACCGAAATATTGGCAGAATTTTACTCTGGGCAAAATTACACTCTCTCTCTCACTTTCTGTCTGTCTCTCTTCATCTCTTTGTCTTTATATGTTTCTCCTCTCTTTGTCTTTCTTTCCCCTCTTTCTCTCTTTCTATCTTACTCACTCACCCCTCTCTTTTTCTCTGTCTCTCTCTATCTCTTTGTCTTTATATGTTTCTCTCTCTCTCTCTCTTTGTCTTTCTTTCTCTATTTCTCTCTTACTCACTCGCCCCTCTCTTTGTCTCTGTCTCTCATCTCCTCTCTCTGTCTCCCCTCACTTTCTGTCTGTCTCTCTCCATCTCTTTGTCTTTATATGTTTCCCCCTCTCTTTGTCTTTCTTTCTCTCTTTCTCTCTTACTCACTCACCCCTCTCTTTTCCTATGTCTATCTCCATCTTTGTCTTTATATGTTTCCCCCTCTCTTTGTCTTTCTTTCTCTCTTTCTCTCTTTCTCTCTTACTCACTCACCCCTCTCTTTTTCTCTGTCTCTCATCTCCTCTCTCTGTCTCCCCCTCACTTTCTTCCCTCTCTCTCGAACACAAACCATGTTTCCCTGAATTTGATATCTAAAATTTTCACTCAGAAACATAACACTAGGCAATATTGGTGGTGGTGGGGATTTCTTATTCATCATATATCGAAAAACGACATTAAGAAGTAGACAATTATGAAATTTCTAAACAAACAGAAATTACGAAAAACGATCTACATTTATTTACCATTAACGCGTTCTTTTTATTCAAAAAAACTCTTTAACGACAATTCATTAAAAGATAATCATATCAACATCATCTAGAATATTATTGCTCTCAACTAAAGATTTTTTTTCGAGGTATTATCTTACAGGTGGAGGCGCCTGGCATAATGGTTAGAGTCGTAGAAAATGGACTCGTCGATCCGTGTTCAAATTCTAGCCAAGGCTGTCTGCATTTCACATGGCGCTAATAGCCTTGCGAAATGTATAAATCCATATATTTTCTCTCCAGCTATGGGTAAAATAGTAGACCATACTGGGCTCATTAACTCCGGATAGGTAAACAGTTTAGAAGGAGAAAAACTCTGAATTTAGAAAACCTGAGATCATAATATTTACCTCGTACCCCACTTGTGCGGGTTAGGCACAAGGCCCTATTAACGTGGGACTACCCACAAGCCGAAGCTCATGGGTGGTAGGAACAAAAAATTGCGTCGATCTCGTCGGCATTCCCCATCGAGGGGGCACCTCAGGCGCTGCGCAATAAACACAGCCCTGCCCTTTTAAATAAAGAGGGCAGGTATTGCCTGGGGGGGGGGATATCCACCTGGGATCGACGCTATTAATTACAACACCTGATCCAGCGGCCGAAGCTCACTGGACCCCCAGCTAGGCCGGGTAGTAGGTCAGACGTTGATTGGGTTTGTGGCATTCCTTGAGCACCAATTCTTTCCTATCGACTGAGCCAAAAATTGTCCAACACAATCGTTCACCACAATAAACAAAACCCTGCGTAGGTTATTCATTGGATGAACCCTCATGCGTCGAAATCATCGAGAGAGTCCATTCCCATTTTCCATCTTACAGGTAGGTCATATTTTCGAGGAAACACGATACTTTTCAAAAGATCTCATTCTTTTGACAACACTCTATAATAGGTGATTATAAATGTTTTAAAGAATTAAGTTAATCATTGTTGAGAATAATAACATTTTCTTAATTTTTCATTTCAGAAAATCAACAGGAAGTGATACCCTCCCCCCACACTCAGGTCTTAACATTAAGTGAATGTTAATTATTTGTCCATCAACACCGAATGTGTATTTCAATTTTTGAATAAAACAAACATGACTGATCTAAAAAGGATTTCCTTGTCTTTCTTAACATTTCAAAAAGCTGAATGAATTTTAACACAATTAATTTCTGCTTAATCAGCTGTTCTAGCAGAAAAGGTAATTTTTCCCATTCAGAAAAAAAAGTCACCCCTAAAACAGTAAACCTCAAAATAAAAAAAAATTAACCTAATGTAATTTTTGGCAAAGAGCGCCTCCTCTGGTGTAATTGTTAGCAAATTATACTTGTAGACAAACATTTGTGAAATTATTTGAATGAAATTTCTAGATGAGGCTTGATAATTTGTATTATTTGTACTAGAAAATATATTCCCCCTTTAGGTGCAAGTATTTAAGTTTTAATGTAATAAAATCTTATTATAATGGAGATTGTGTGTTTTTCTGTCTGTAACCGAAACTATATTACTACTCAAGTCACAATTCCCTTAATTATTTACGTCAAATTCTCCATGATTTCATTCTTTTAAACCTTCAGTTATTAATAAAAATTGTTTTACATTATTACTACTGTTGATCATATCTACGTACTAATAACATGTGATTGTATTTATATATACAACAAAATAGCGGTTTACAGTTTGAACGAGAAGGCTAATTTGCATATTGGTATTTAAAATTTTATTTTAATAAATATGTGCTTGGTATTATTGATTTCTAATTGTTTGGTTTTATCTTAAGAAATATAAACAAACATCTCGTGGATAAATCTTAAAAGAACTTTATTTACAAGAAGAAATAACTGTAATATTATCCTTTACTTCCTATTTTAACTAATAAGTTAAATTAGGAAAATTTACCAATGAAACAGGGGAGTAATAAAAAATGATGGAATAGTTAGTTTCAAAGTTGTTCTATTTTGCAATCATACCCCCTCTGTTCCAAATATTTTTATCTGAATTCTTAGTCAGTTTCATTAGCCTTTCTTATTTAATATGATATTTTATTATATCAAAACTTAAATACTTGCACCCGGAGGGTGCATATATTTGCTAGTATTATATTAAATTAGAATGGCAAATCAAACTAAATAAAAATGCAGATAAAAAGATTTGAAACAGAGGGTGTATAATCGAAAAATAGAACAACTGAAACTTACCCCTTCCATCACCCCCGTCTTTCATTGCTAAAAATTACTAATTAGTAAAATTTTAGTTAAAATAGGAAGTAAATCATAAAAGTACAGTTCTTTTCCTTGTTAATGGAATTATTTTACAATTTATCCCAGATGAAACCAAACAATTAGAAATCAATAATAGTAAACACATATTTATTAAAATAACATTTTAAAAATCAATATGCAAATTAGGCTTACCGTTCCCACTATAAACCGCTATTTTGTTATATATATAAATACAATTGCTTGTTAGTGGAATGCAAACCCGCCCCTCGGGTGGGGTTGCTCCCTCAAGGGGGGGGCGCGCATCAGGCCCTGGGCAATAAATCCAGTCCCGGAGAATGTGACGTAAATAACGAAGGGAATTGTGACTTAAGTAGTAATATAAAATTTAAAAAATAGCTCTTCTATTGGTAAATCCAATGAACGAAAATTGTGTTGGTTCAATAATAGAAAGTATATTGTATTCCCTGAAATCCTAAGAACATGAGTGTAGCTTCTTGTCGAAGAGAATCAAATTGCATTCCTTGAAATCCCAGGTAGAACATGAGTGTGGCTCCTTGTCGAAGAGAGAATTCAGTTGTATTCCTACAATCAGAAAATCCCGTTAACAACTGATTCGAGGGCAGTTGCAAGTTTCTTAAATGCTCAAATACCTATCTGGGCTTTTTTTCTGATTGGCCCATTTTAACCGAAGTCTACAAATAAAAGTGGAGATTTGTCGTACGTCTTAAACCGCTTGATAGCGCAATATTTACCTATAGCTGGAGGGAGAATACTTAGATTTATACCGTAAATTGCTAGCAACCTCCTTTGAACTCAGGTAGCTAATTCCATTTCTTTTGAAGATAACCGTTAAGACACGAGCGTCACCATAATTGCAACTTTAATGTGGAAATATAAAAGAAAATCTCCATGGGAAGGCGTCATCCACTAAAGAAGATCTATCAACTAATATGCAGGAAATTTGGAACCACTTTGATCTATATATTAATTGTACTTGTTCCTTAATTGTACGACCGTTATCATCTTGCAAACTCTCTGATTAAAAATGAGATCAGCCAAGTCATCCAAACTAAATAATGGACCATTTCGATTTTATTATAAAGAACGAAAGGTAAGAAAAAGGGCATGTCATACAGAAAAATATAAGAAAGAAATAAAGAGAGTAGGAGAAAATAGTGTGCGTGAGAGCGCGGATGTGATAACGCTAATCTGTTTCAATCGAACATAATGAAAAGATGAAAAGAAGGAAAGAGAGCAAACAGTGGGTGAGTGAGTGAGTGTGTGTGTGTGTGTGTGTGTGTGTGAGAAAGAGAGAGAGAGAAGAGAGAGAGAGAGAGAGAGAGAGAGAGAAGAGAGAGTTTAAATCTTATAAAATAAGTCATCGGGCTGGCTTAATATCAGTTATCAACCAGACAGCGTGCGAGTCTATCTCCTTTTAACTAGCGCTAAATCAAGGAGATTATTTTAGTGTCTGAGATGGAGCACTACACCAGCCATCAGTTCCTCACTTTACTGCACAAATCCCTGTGCTACAAATACGCTGAATTGATGAGGGCCGGTATCGAACGAGAAACCTTTTGATTACCTAGCCGAACGTTCTACCGACTGAGCTAAACCGGCTACTAAAGATTGTTATACTTTTTACAAACTGAAATATTCAGCGATAGCTATAAATAAATTATCATACTGTGGTATATCCACTGGTCCTGCTAGTAAAGAATGTTGTTTTAAATCTTTACCTAATAGAATCAATGTACATTGAAATCCTGGA
>CM042138.1:90634197-90649197 GCA_023376005.1 Doryteuthis pealeii
AAGGGAGATAATAATTTTTTAAAACATTTCTTAATTTTAAAACAATTACCAAAAATAAGGGAATTGTCCAATTTTAATGAAATTTTCACCAAATTATTTTCCCACAACCTAATTTTATAACGATTAGCTTATTTTATTAAAGAAACTTACAAAATATTTTTTATCAATTCAGACCTTTTGTTGTATTATCGTCACCCGGAAGAGGAAGCTTCCGACAAAAAGACAAAGAGAAAGATAAAATATATATATATATAAAAAGGGAAAACGTAAGAGAGGTTTTCCGGTAAAAGAAGGAGGGAGAAGATAAAGAAATATATAGCAAATGTCCGTTATCAGATCAAACGAAAAATGCGTAGGCATATTTAGCGGATGTAAAAACCAGATCAAAAGATAAAGATAAAGATTATATCGATATAATGGCCAGAGAATTCGAGCCGAAGTCAGAACCCAGCGAACAGCCGATAGCATCACCTCGTGTCTCCCGTCAACCCTCGGGCATTTCAATTGTGAACACTCGTCGCCGCACACACAAAAATCGACTGGGCATTTTCATTGTGAACACTCGTCACCCCCTTACCACCCACAAACCGAAGAAAATAAAGACGAGTCCTATTTTTGTATATACGTATCTGTTGTTTATTGAAGTCCACTAGCCGGTAGTAGTCGGCTATACAACACTTTGACCATTTGAAGAAAAAAATTCATGGCATAATAGGAAGGTGTGTGTGTGTGTGTGTGTGTGTGTGTGAGAGAGAGAGAGAGAGAGAGAGAGAGAGAGAGAGAGAGAAGAGAGAGAGAGAGATACACTTAGTTTCGGACCAAACCAAATGTAGCCCTATCAGAATCGAACTCATTAACAATGCTATATCTAGTCTTGGTAGTTAACGATTATACTATGCCAACTCCTTTGATTAAGTGATTTGTTGATTTTAACGGCATATTAACCCGTCTGGGCTTATTTCATGCCTATAGCTTAGTGAATTCAAGTTAACAAGTAAGAACCATCATCATATCATCAATCTTCTATCTCTATCATCTCATCTCTACCTTATATACTCTATTTACTATCTGTCTCTCTCTCACCGATTATATACACACGAATAAAGAGGTATATAACATGTATTATTAAATGGTGCCGTGACCAGGATTTTAGGTTAATAGTGATGGTCCAGATGTGTTTTTTTTTTGTACAGGAGATTACAGATGGCCCTGTGGTGTTTTCTGAAAATTAAAGATGTATTTGATTTTGTATATGCATATGGGAACAATCCACCACACGAAGAGATAGTATAAAAATGACTAGCTAAGTTAGGTTTCGTATTGAGAAGGAGATACAAAGAAATTCATAGCTAGTTATGATAACTAGTTATGCATTTAAAAATGATGGTGGTATGGTATGTTAAATAATTTATGAGCAGCTTATGAATTATGAACGAACCTGTATGTAGAATATTTTGTATTGGGGTACGTTATATTTAGAATAACGGAGGCCAATGGAAAATTACCTGACAGTTATGGACGAGTAGTAACCTTTGTACTCGACCCCTTCAACTCTATCTACCTCTCTCTCTCTCTCTCTCTCTCTCTCTCACACACACACACACACACACACACACACACACCGATTATATACACCCGAGTAAAGGAGTATATAACATGTGTTTACAGAGCTTTCTATTATATAATGTGTAATACTAATACCAGTCATTGGAATTTTACTATGCGCCACTGTAGATATACCATAGTATGATAATTTGATTATTGCAACGTGTGTTATGTTTACTTAAGAGTTATTGCTAATAGTTCATTATGTAAAATGTATATTAATTTTTGATTTTACTCTCGCTCACTCTTCTTTTCCGTCTTTTCATTATGTTCGATTGAAACAGATTAGCGTTATCGCTTCTCCTCTCAATTCCATTTGTTTTTTGTTTGTTTCTTTCTTATTCATATTTTTCGGTGTAGCATGTCCTTTTTCTTCCTTTTCTTTCTATGATAAAAACGGAAATGTCCATTATTTAGCTGTGGTGACGACACTCATAAGAAATAAGATATCGGTGGATAAGCAAGACGAGATAATCAGGATTTACATTTTTAAAATTTTATTTCGGACATAGAAAGGTGAAAAGATGAGGAGAGAGAGAGAGAGAGAGAGAGAGAGAGAGAAGAAGGAGAGAGAGAGAGAGAGAGAGAGAGAGAGAGAGAGAGAGTACAGTATAACACGGTGAGTTCTTTTGTTGGCGTCAACTAAATTTTAACGAAAGTGAAATGTAAAAATGTTATTTTTTGTGAGTTAAAGGACTTGGTTTTGTTAAAAATATAGTATGAATTTTTATTTACTTTATTGTGTTTTACAGATAGAAGCAAAATTCCCTGTATTACCCACAGTGACCTAAGTGACATGTGTGTCGCGAGCGTCAAAATCAACGAAGTAGACTTGTTGAGGCTGGCGGTTAGCACTTTGTTTGACCTTGTTCACAATGACAATAATAGCCAACAATTTTTTCTAATAAAAAGGCGCTCTGAATTGTACGGACCGTTTTCATTTGCAAACACCTTCTGCTGATTTGGGTTGCACTGAATTTTTTACAATTCAGAGCGCCTTCTTATAGAAAAAATTGTCTATTTTGTCATTGTGACAGGTCAAACATGCTAACCGCCAGCCTTCCAAAACAAGTCGTACTTCGTTTGATTTGACTAGCTCCGACACAACATGTCAACTTAGGTCACTGTGGGTTTACATACAGGGAATTTTTTGCTTCTATCTGTAAACACAATAAGTAAAATAAAAATTCATACATATTTTTAACAAAACCAAGTCCTTTAACTCACAAAAATAACATTTACCATTTTCACTTCTGTTAAAATTTAGTTGACGCCAACAAGAAAGAACTCACCGTGTTATACTGTACTCTCTCTCTCTCTCTCTCTCTCTTCTCTCTCTCTCTCTCTCTCTCTCTTCTCTCTCTCTCTCTCTCTCTTCTCTCTTTCCTCATACTTTTCACCTTTCTATGTCCGAAATAAAATTTTAAAAAATGTAAATCCTGATTATCTCGTCTTGACTTATCCACCGATATTCTTTATTCTATGAGTGTCGTCACCACAGCTAATAATGGACATTTCCGGTTTATCATAAAGAAGGAAAAGAAGAAAAAAGGACATGCTACACCCGAAAAATATGATAAGAAAGAAACAAACAAAAAAACAATGGAATTGAGAGGAGAGCGGATAACCGCTAATCTGTTTCAAGTCGTAACATTAAGAAAAGACGGAAAAGAAAGAGTGAGCGAGAGTAAAATCAAAATTCAATATACATATTTACATAATGAACTATTAGCAATAACTCTTAAGTAAACATAACCACGTTGCAATAAATCAATTATCATACTATGGTGTATATCTACAGTGGCGCACTAGTTAAAATTCCAATGACTGGTATTAGTATTACACATTATATAATAGAAAGCTCTGTAAACACATGTTATATACTCCTTTACTCGCGGTGTATATAAATCGGTGTTGTGTGTGTGTGTGTGTGTGTGTGTGTGAGAGAGAGAGAGAGAGAGAGACGAGAGAGTGATAGAGTTGAAGGGTCGAGTACAAAGGTTTACTCTCGTCCATAAACTGTCAGGTCAATTTTCCATTGGCCTCCGTTATTCTAAATATAACGTACCCCAATACAAAATATTCTTTTATACATACAGGTTCGTTCTAATTCATAAGCTGCTCATAATATTTAACATACCATTACCACCATCATTATTTAAAATGCAAAACTAGTTATCATACTAGCTATGAATTTCTTTGTATCTCCTTCTCAATACGAAACCTAACTTAGCTATCATTTATACTATCTCTTCTGTGTGGTGGATTGTTCCCATATGCATATACCAAAATCAAAACATCTTTAATTTTCAGAAAAACACCACAGGGCCATCTGTAATCTCCTGCACAAAAAAAAAAACACATCTGGACCATCACTATACCTAAAAATCCTGGTCACGGCACCATTGAATAATACATGTTATATACCTCTTTATTCGTGTGTATATAATCGGTGAGAGAGAGACAGATCAGAGTTAAATAGAGTATATAAGGTAGAGATGAGATTGATTAGAGATAGAAGATTGATGATATGATGCATGTTTTATTGTTAACTTTGAATTCACTAAGCTATTAGGCATGAAATAAGCCCAGACGGGTTTTTAATTATGCCGTTATTAATCAACAAATCACTAATCAAAGGAAGTTGGCATAGTATTAATCGTTAACTACCAAGACCTAGATATAGCATTGTTAATGAGTTCATCTGATAGGGCTACATTTGTTTGCGTCCGAAAACTAAGTGTATCTCTCTCTCTCTCTCTTCTCTCTCTCCTGCTCTCTCTCTCTCTTCTTCTCTCACACACACACACACAACACACACACACACACCTCCTATTATGCATGAATCTTTTTCTTCAATTATTTGGTCAAAGTGTTTGTTATAGCCCGACTACTACCGGCTAGTGGACCTTCAATAAAACAACAGATACGTATATACAAAAATAGGACCGTCTATTTTCTTCGGTTTTGTGGTGGTAAGGGTGACGACTGTTTCACATGAAAAATGCCAGTCGATTTAGTGTGTGTGCGGCGACGACGTGTTTCACAATTTAAATGCCGAGGCGTTGACGGGAGACACGATGGTGTTGCTATCGACTGTTCGCTGGGTTCTGACTTTCGGCTCGAATTCTCTGGCCATTATATCATATAATCTTTATTCTTTATCTTTTGATCTGGTTACATCCGCTAAATTATGCCTTACGCATTTCGTTTGATCTGAATAACGGAATGCTATAGTATTCTTTATTTCTCCCTCCTTTCTTTTACCGGAAAACCTCTCTTACGTTTCCCTTTTTAATATATATATATTTTATTCTTTCTCTTGTCTTTTTGTCGGGAAGCTTCCTCTTCCGGGTGACGATAATACAACAAAAGTCTGAATTGATAAAAAAATATTTGTAAGTTCTTTTAATAAAAATAAGCTAATCGTTATAAAATCTAGGTGTGGGAAAATTATATTTGGTGAAAATTTCATTTTAAAATTGGGACAATTCCCATATTTTGGTAATTGTTTTAAAATTAAGAAATGTTTACAAAATTATTACTCCTTGCCAATTATTGATACATCACTATATATATATATAATATATATATATATATAATCATATATGTGTGTGTGTGTGTGTGTGTGTGTGTTGTTTTCTGATTCCAACGGGAGAAAATCAATATTTTTATAAAAAAGGAAGTCGCAAAATGTATTTTTGTTCTCAGAAAAAAAATGTTTAATCTTTGTTTACATATGCAACACGTGTTTCAGACTTCTGGTATCTTCTTCAGGGCTTTGATTGATAATATGAAATTTTCATATTATCATCAAAGCCTGAAGAAAGATACCAGAAGATCTGGAAACCCACGTGTGCATATGTAATAACAAAAAGAATTTTAAAAATTTTTCTGAGTAACAAAATACATTTTTTGGACCTTCCTTTTTATATATATTATATTATATATATATGATATAAATATATATATATATATATACTCATTATTTTATTGCCCCGACGTAAAATCTGATATAGCATATTCATACCAAAACTTTAGTGTAAAAATAATAAAATCTTTGATTCTTTCTTTATTCATGTTTCTTAAAAAATTTAAAGTTATCATCTATGAAAAGTGTAATCAGATTTTTAAGTAGAAGTTATTATTGGTAAACTAAGTACTTTCGGTTCTTTTTTTTCTGAAACCATATATGTCAGTTTATATTTGTCTAATACTATCTTATCAAGACTCTTTATTATTTGACTAAACAATTGTTTTTTGTTTTTTGTTCTAATGTATATATATACGTGGCAGTTTATTATTTTTTAAATAACGAGTTAGTAAAACTTGATTTTAGAATAAAAAAGTTCTATCCAACCTATTTTAAGCAATTTATAAATATTCATCGCTAGTTATATAATATATATATATATAATATATTATTATAATATTTAATACTACACTAGCAAATATATCACCCCTCCGGGTGGCAAGTATTTTAAGTTTTAATGTAATAAAATATTGTTATTAAATTAGAAGAGGCTAAATGAAACTAATAAGAATACAGATAAAAAGATTGAAACAGAGGGGAGTATAATAAAAGATTTGTAATCAGACGGAGTATAATAAAAAATTAGAACAACTTGAAACTTACTCTTACCATTCACTTCTCTCTTTCATTGTTATTTTTTTCTAATTTAATATTTAGTTAAAAGAGGAAAGTTAAAGAATAAAACATGACAGTTATTTTATTCTTATTAAGGATTTCATTTAAGATTCATTGAGAGATTTTTGCTTGTATTTCATTAAAAAAAAACCAGACAGTTAGAAATCAATAATACTAACATAGTATTTATTAAATTTCGATTTTTTTAATATTAATATGCAAATTAGCCTCCCGTTCACACGAAACCGCTATTTTTGTGATATATTAATACAATTTGTCAGTGTTGTCAGATATGTAGAATAGTTAACAGTATTAATAAGTAAGAACAATTTTATTAATAATTTGGAGGTTAGATAAAAATAAATCATGGAGAATGTATTGTCAATAACTACGAGAATTGTGACTTTGCGTTAGGAATATAGTTTCGGTTACAGACAGAGAAAAACACACCAATCTCCATTATAATAATATATATAGTTATATATATATATATATATATAGAGAGAGAGAGAGGAGGAGGCGATTGGAGAGAAAGAAACGGGTTGAACTTCTTAAAGAAACTGTTTAAAAAGTTACCAAGTGACTAATGAATTATATCCGTGTTATTAGAACAATACTTTTTTTGAAATTTCATTTAGAATAAATTTTGCGCGACAGAATATCGTCACTTCCGCCTTCTGATTTGCACCTGATATCTCTCCTGTTAACTAAAAGTTCACAAGATTTATCTCCCTTTCAAATCTAAATGTCCGTTGTTCTATTTACCGATCGCTGATTATTACGCACTCAATTGATCGATATGATTAGGTTTTCAGTTTATATTTGTTTCATATCGTAATATCTGTCTCTCTTTTCCTTTCTCTCCTTCTTCCTCTCATATCTTTCCATCAATCTCTCTCTCCTCTCTCTTCTTCTCTCCTCTCTCTCTTCTCTCTCTCTCTCTCTCTCTCTATCTATCATCTATCTATCTATCTTCATTTTCTCTTTCTCTGTCTGTCTGTTTCTCCCTCTCTCTCTCTCTCTTCTCTTCTCTCTCTCTCTCTCTCACTTTTTCTCTTTTCTCTCTATTCTATCCATCATATTATTTCATCATATATATCTTCCTCTTTCTTTCTCTTCTGTCTGTCTGTCTCCCTCTCTTCTCTATCTCTTCTTCATCTCTCTCTCTCTCACTTTCTCTTCTCGTCTCTATCTATCCATCAATCTATCTTATCTCTCTATCTTAATCTTACTCATATCAGTTCCTTTTCTGCTTTCTCTGTCTGTCTGTCCCTCATCTCTCTATATCTCTTTCCTTCATCTCTCTCTCTCTCGAACTTTCTCTTTCGTCTCTCTATCTTATCCATTCAATCTATCTATCTCTCTATCTATCTTATATATCTCCTTTCTCTTTCTCTGTCTGTCTGGTCATCGCCTCTCTCTCTTATCTCTTTCTTCATCTCTCCTCTTTACACTTTCTCTTTCTCTCTCTATCTATCCATTCAATCTATTATTCTCTTATCTACTCTATATATCTTCCTTTCTCTCTCTCGTCTGTCTCTCTCTCTCTTGTCTTCTCTCTTCTCTCTCCTCTCTCTCTTCTCTCTCTCTTCTCTCTCTCTCTCTTCTCTCACACACACAGCACACACACACACACTTTACTTCTATCTATCTATCCTATCTATCTAATCCATCATATATCTATCTATCCATTCTATCTTCCTTTCTCTTTCCGTCTGTCTGGTCTGTCTCTGTCTCTGTTCTCTGTCCTCATCTTCTGTCTCTCTCTCTCTCTCCGATTGACCAGCAAGTTCATTTGCCTTGTTTGCTCCTAAATGTTTACTTTGCCGCAAAATTAAATTTTTGATGTATAATTAATTATTATCTTATTTATTTTAAAATATCTTTATTTTAATTATAAATAGGGGATTTTCTGTCATTCGTCGTATCGAGGTCTGGTATTCTTTTCAGATGTGTTAATCTCTCTATGCCCCCTCTCTCTCTCTCATCTATCTATCTTCCTTGCCTTCTTCTCCCTCTCTCTCTAGCTATCTTTCCCTCTCTCTCTCTCTCTCTCTCTCTCTCTCTCCTCTCTCTCTCTCTCTCTCTCTCTCTCTCTCTGCTAGATTGGACAGCAAGTTCATTTAGCTATTTGATAAACGTTTACTTTCTAAAATCAAATCTATTAACAAACTAGCAAAAGTATGCGCTCTCCGCTGCGGTAGAAGGTATCTAATTTTCATGTATAAAATATTAATTATTAAATTAGAAAGACTAACGAAATAAATAAGAACATCTATAATAAATATTTATACTTATTTTAATGTTCATATTTAATTGGATTCTATATTAAAACTTTATAACGTATTGCTTTAAATTACGTTTGAAAATGACATAAGTAGTATTAGAAATTCAGTACCGCAAATAATTATTTATCAAACTCACTAGTTTTGTTACACTGATGTCAAATCACAAACTAGTAATACTATATAATCTTTATTCTTAAGCGATATATTAACACACATATTCAGGATTTAAATGCATACATAATAATTATGCGCATCTTGCGGCAAATCTAATCTCAGCTAGACTTGTAATGGAGATCATCTTTGATTAAATAAAATGTTAACGTACGGGCGGCGGCCGAAATGTCGGTATCAGCGCCAATCAGCGAGGGAGTCTATTTCCCCTTCTTCACTAGCGCCAGACCAGGAGATTGTTTGCGTCTGAGTGGAGCGCCACACCTACCATCAGCTCGCTTTACTTTACCGCACAGTTCCGTGCTACTTCATTACGTGATTTGGCGAGGACCGGACGATAACTTAAGACCTTGTGGTTTCTATTACGATGTTAATTAGATTAATAATCTCTATTTCATATCTATTGAGAATACTAATCTAAATATAACTACGTAAAATTGTACGTCATGATGACGTAAGTTCGGTATCAGACATGGACAGTTACATAATTTCTCCATTATAATGAGATATTTTTCTTCCTTGACAAATTTCGTACCACTTCCATGCTATCCAGTTCCATTACTCCCATAGTTTTTTTTAAGTAAAAGAATTCCTTGGTCTTCCTGGAGATTTTCAACTTTTTTATGAAGACAATACTCTAAAGTGCAAAAATATTAGTAACTTCAAGATGAATAACTTTATTATTGTTTTTGATTTTAACGGCACGTCAAACCGTCTAGGATTATTTAACGACAAGCTGTAAAATTTGGAGGATGGTCAGATAATTTATTCTGTTTTTGGCAGTAAGTTTTCTCAGTTTGTTACTGAATTCGATTGGAAATTGCCGTGAGGCGATAGTTTATAGTTTATTTCAATCTAATATTGACAATTTTACAATTTCACTAGCAAAAAAATACGCACTCTCTGCCGGGCGAGTATTTAAGTTTTAATGCAAATATTATTCAAGTAGAATGACTAACGAATTAATAACAACGCATATAAAAAGGATTGCATTTGTTTACTATATCTTAATTGGTTTCTATATAGAATAATTCATAGGATAATTTTAATAATGTTAGAGATCAATAACATCGAAGTACATTGAATTGAATTTATTATGTATTTAATAAAACATTGGACGTTTGGATGGTATCATTTTTTTACCAGAGGTGTCGCAAACTGATTAACGGCTTCGCTCAATTAAGACACGAGTGATTGATAATATACATTTTGCCGTCCCTCGAGCTTTTATGCTGCTGAATCTTTCAGGAAATATTTCATTTAATCGAAATTGACTATTCTTTTCTCTAAGTGGTTTACAATTTTCTCAAGTGGACAATTATCACATTTTTACTGGATTGAGTCTTAATATGGGCAATTTACTTTGCCTTTTTTTTTTTTTTTATTAATTTCCACAATGAATTTTAAAATTTGATAAAGATCTGGACTGTTGACAAACCATTGACTTTAAAAGCTTTTCCTAAACGAAATCCTTTTTGTACTCTTGCGACAAAAAAAAATACATATCTTCATATACGCCAAACCAATTTTCCATCAATGGAATGAAAATTGTATCCAGGATTTCAATGTTACATGATTTCTATTAGGTAAAGATTTAAACAACATTCTTACTAGCAGGACCGTGGATTATACCACAGTATGATAATATTGTATAGCTATCGCTGTGAATATTTCAGTTTGTAAAAGTATAACAACTTTAGTAGCGCGTTTAGCTCAGTCGGTAGTTACGAACGTTCGGCCTAGAGGTAATCAAAAGGTTTCTCGGTCGATACCCGGCCGCTCATCAATTCAAGCGGTATTTGTAGCACAGGGATTTGTGCCAGGTAAACAAAGTTTTTTTGGCGAACTGATGGCTGGTGTAGTTCTCCATCTCAGACACTAAAATAATTATCTCCTTGATTAGGCTATTAAAAGGAGATAGACTCGCACGTCTGTCTGGTTGATACTTGATATAAGGCCAGCCCGATTGACTATATTTTATAAGATTTTAACTCTCTCTCTCTCTCTCTCTCTCTCTCTCTCTCTTCTCTCTCCCGGCTCATCTCTTCTCACACACACACACACACAACACACACTCACTCACTCACCCACTGTTTGCTCTCTTTCCTTCTTTTCATCTTTTCATTATGTTCGATGAAACAGATTAGCGTTGTATCACATCCGCGGCTCTTCACGCACAGCTATATTTCTCCTACTCTCTTATTTCTTTCTTATATTTTTCTGTATGACATGCCCTTTTTCTACCTTTCGTTCTTTATATAAATCGAAATGTGTCCATATTTAGTTTGGATGGACCTTTGGTCTGTATCTCATTTTTTAATCAGAGAGTTGCAAAAGATGAATAACGGTGTACAATTAAGGAACAAGTACAAATTAATATATAGGTCAAAGCAGTGTTCAAATTCTGCATATTAGTTGATATGTATCTTCTTTAGTGGAGACGCCTTTCCCATGGAGATTTCTTTTATATATTCCACATTAAGTTGCAATTATGGTGACGCTCGTGTCTTAACGGTTATCGTTCAAAAGAAATGGAATTAGCTACCTGGTTCAAAGGAGGTGCTAGCCAATTTCGGTAAAATCTAAGTATTCTCCTCCAGCTATAGGTATAAATATGCGCTATCAACGCGGGTTTAAGATCGTTACGACAGAATCGTCCATTTTATTTGAGACTGTCGCGTTAAAATGGGCCAATGCAGAAAAAAAGCCGCCAGATAGGTATTTGAGCATTTAACGAACTTGCAACTGCCTGCGAATCAGTTAGTTAACGGGATTTTCTGATTGTAGGAATTAGCAACTGAATTCTTCTCTTCCGACAAGGAAGGCCACACTTCTGTTCTACTGGGATTTCAAGGAATGCAATTTGATGTCGTCTTCACAAGAGCTGCACTCATGTTCTTTAGGATTTCATGGAATACAATATACTTTCCTATTATTGAACCAACACAATGTTCGTTCATGGATTTACCAATAGAAGAGCTATTTTTTAAATTTTAATTACTTACTTAAGTTCACAATTCCCTTCGAGATTTTTTACGTCACATCTCCGGCTGGATTATTGCCCAGGGCCTGATGCGCGCCCCCCCTTGAGGAGCAACCCCACCGAGGGGCGGGTGTTTGATTCACTAACAAGCAATTGTATTATATCTATATATAACAAAATAGCGGGTTTATAGTGGGAAACGTAAGCCTTAATTTACATATTGATTTTTTAAATTTATTTTAATAAATATGTGTTTACATTATTGATTTTCGTAATTGTTTGGTTCTTCATCTGGATAAATTGTAAAAATAATTCCGAGTTAACAGGAAAAGAACGTGTACTTTTATGATGTTAGCTTCCTTTATAACTAAAATTTTACTAGATAGTAATTTTTAGCAATGAAGACGGGACTTGGTGAATGGACAGGGAAGTTTCAGTTGTTCTTATTTTTTTCGATTATACAGCCCTCTGTTTCAAATCTTTCTATCTGCATTTTTATTTAGTTTGATTGCCATTCTAATTTAATATAATACTAGCAGAATATATGCACCCTCCGGGTGCAAGTATCTTAAGTTTTTGATATAATTAAAATATTCATTAAATTAAGAAGCGCTAATAAACTGGATAAGAATCAGATAAAGAATATTTTGGAACAGAGGGTTGATGATTTGGCAAATAGAAAACAATTTGAAACTAAAACTTATTCCGATCATTTTTATTACTTACCCCTGTTTCATGCGTAAATTTCCAATTTTAACTTATTAGTTAAAATTAGGACGAGTTAAAGGATAGATATTACAGTTATTTCTTCTTGTAAATAAGTTCTTTTTAAGATTTGATGCCACCGATGTTTGTTTATATTTCTTAAGATAAAACCAAACATTAGAAATCAATAATACCAAGACACATATTTATTAAAATAAATTTTAAATAGCCAATAATGGCAGAATTAGGCCTTCTCGTTCAAAGCGTAAACCGGCATTTGGTGTGATATATAAATACATCACATGTATTAGTACGTAGATATGATCAACCAGTAGTAATAATGTAAAACAATTATTAATAACTGAAGGTTTTAAAAGAATGAACATCATGAGAGAATTTGGACGTAAATAGGATTAAGGGAATTGTGACTATTAGTCATATAGTTTCGGTTACAGACAGGAAAAACACACAATCCTCATTATAATGAAGATTGTATTACATTAAAATTAAATACTTGCACCTAAAGGGGGAATAATATTTTCTGAGTACAGGAATAATACAATATTATCAAGCCTCATCTTAGAAGATTCATTCAAATAAATTTTTCACAAATGTTTGTCTACAAGTATAATTGCTAAACAATTACACCAAGAGAGGCGCTCTTTGCCAAAAATTACATGTAGCGTTAATTTTTTTTTATTTGAGGTTTACGTTTTAGGTGACTTTTTTTGACTGGAATGAAAAAATTACTTTCTGCGTAGAACAGCTGATTAGCAGAAATAATTGTGTTAAAATCATTCAGCTTTTTGAAATGTTTAAGAAAAGGACAAGGAAATCCTTTTTAGATCAGTCATTGTTGTTTTATTCAAAAATTTGAAAATAACATTTCGGTGTATGATGGACAAATAATTAACATTCACTTAATTGTTAAGACCTGAGTGTGGGGGGAAGGGTATCACTTCCTGTTGATTTTTCTGAAATGAAAAATTAAGAAAATGTTCATTATTCTCAACAATATTAACTTAATTCTTTAAAAACATTTATAATCACCTATATAGAGTGTTGTCAAAAAGGAATGAGATCTTTTGAAAAAGTATCGTGTTTTCTCGAAATATGACCTACCTGTAAGATGGAAAATGGGAATGGACTCTCTCGATGATTTCGACGCATGAGGGTTCATCCAATGAATAACCTACGCCAGGGTTTGTTTATTGTGCGTGAACGATTGTGTTGGACAAATTTTTGGCTCAGTCGCATAGGAAAGAATTGGTGCTCAGCGAATGCCACAAAACCCAATCAACGTCCGACTCTACTACCCGGCCTAGCTGGGGGTCCAGTTGAGCTTCGGCCGCATGGATCAGGTTTTGAATTTAATAGCGTGGATCCCACGTGGATATCCCGCCCCCCCAGGCAATACCTGCCCTCTTTATTCTTAAAAGGGACAGGGTGTGTTTATTGCGCAGCGCACTGCAGGTGCCCCCTCGATGGTGAATGCCGACGAGATCGACGCAATTTTTTGTTCCTACCACCCATGGAGCTTCGGCTTGTGGGTAGTCCCACGTAATAGGGCCTGTGCCTAACCCGCACAAGTGGGAGAGGCTAAATATTATGATCTGCAGGTTTTCTAAATTCAGAGTTTTTCTCCGTTTAAACTGTTTTACCTATCCGGAGTTAAATTGAAGCCAGTGATGGTCTACTGGATTTTACCCTAGCTGGAGAAGAAAATATATGGATTTATACAGTTTCGCGAAGGCTGATTGAGCGCCTGTGAAATGCAGACAGCCTTGGCTAGATTTTGAACCACGGATCGACGAGTCCATTTTCTACGACTCTAACCATTATGCCAGGCGCCGTCCACCTGTAAGATAATACCTCGAAGAAAGCAAAGTTCTTTAGTGAGGAGCAAATATATTCTAGATGATGGATATGATTAGTCTTTAATGAATTGTCGGTTAAGAGTTTTTTTTGAATAAAAAGAACGCGTTAATGGTAAATAAATGTAGATCGGTTTTTCGTTAATTTCTGTTTGTTTTAGAAATGTTCATAATTGTCTAGCTTGCTTAATGTCGTTTTTCGATTATATGATGAATGAAGAAATCCCCACCACCACCAATTTGCCGTAGTGTTATGTTCTGAGTGGGTGAAAATTTTAGATATCAAAATTCAGGGAAAACATGGGTTTGTTGTTCGGAGAGAGAGGGAAGAAGTGAGGGGGAGAGCAGAGACGAGGAGATGAAGACAGAGAAAAAGAGAGGGGTGAGGTGAAGTAAGAGAGAAAGAATGGAGAAGAGAGAAAGAAAGGACAAAGACGAGGTGGAAACACTTATAAAGACAAAGATGGAGGATAGACATAGGGAAAGAGAGGGTGAGTGAGTAAGAGAGAAAGAGAGAAAAGAAAGACAAAGAGAGGGGAAACATATAAGACAAAGAGATGGAGAGGAGAAGACAGAAAGTGAGGGGAGACAGAGAGAGGAGCTGAGAACAGAGACAAGAGAGGGGCGAGTGGAGTAAGAGAGAAATAGAGAAAGAAAGACAAAGAGAGAGAGCGAGAGAACAATATAAAGACAAAGAGATAGAGAGAGACAGAGAAAGAAAAAGAG
>CM042138.1:90654197-90668467 GCA_023376005.1 Doryteuthis pealeii
AAATCACTTACCAATTTAGTAATGTCCAAATCCATGAAGACCATATCCCATTCCGATTCCAGGCATTACCCATCCAGCATGTCCGATACCATGAGACACAGTTTGTACTGAATGACCGATTGGACCGCCGATGCCGTATCCACCATTTCCACCAATTCACCCATTCCACCGTATCCGCCAAATCCTCCAATACCGCCATATCCACCATATCCGCCGTGCCAGGTGTCGTGGTGGTGTGTAACAGTTGGGGTCGGATAGTGAACACCGTATGACTGAACATGGGGGTCCAACACTGTATCCGTGGATACCTCACTGGGGATTGTTCAACGTGAACTCCTCCTCCGTAGGTACCTCCGTAGGTACTTCCGGGCCCCAAACCGCCATAATGAGAGCCAAGGGATCCGTACATACCTCCGAGACCGCCCCAGCCAACAGGGCATGGTGAGTGGAAACTTGACTGTAGGTGCCACCCCAGCCAGGATATCCTATGAAGTAAAAAAAAAAATAGTTATGATAGATCATACAAAAAAAAAGTTATGAAAGAGAGCGTAATGCTAGGTGGCCTATACATTTTTATTCAAATCTGGTGTTGGGTGTCTTCCTTTTGCCTGGAAGAGTTATTTCCCTCTGGGTTCCCGTTTTGACCACCAGGAGTATTTGGTATTTAAGCGCCGTTTTTGAACTTTCGGTCTCTCTCTCTCTCCTCTTCTCTCCAGGAACTCACACACATGGGTTAGATATTTGCGTCTACACCGTCCTCGGGTGGGGGCTTCTGTCCCCCCAAAGCAACGCTAGTAAGTTTATTTAAACTATGGACTCTCCAGTCCTAAATCCCTATTTTGTATGTTCTTGTAGTGAACTAATGTATACGTTTTTTATGGTATATCTTTCCTTTCCTGGTATGTGTATTTCATGTTATATGTTACTCCATATGCTGTCCAATTTATAAAAGTTCATTATGTTATGTTTTAACACCTTGTCGGAGTTGTTTGTTTCAACCGCTTATAATTGATATTATAACTGTGAACCTTACACTGGTTATCAAAAACCAAGAACTATCACTCTCTCTTCTCTCTCTCTTCTATATATATATATTATATATATATATAATATATAATATATAATATCTTTCACTCTATCTATCTTCTCACTTTTCTCGTTAGACCACCAATGGCATAACTAATTTGAACTTATGATGTATCTATTTAATTTTAGGTATGATTAATAATCTTAACAATTTTGTCATTCGGTTATACAAGTAACAGAAGTTTGTTTTTAAATATAAATGCGATGATTATAAATTGTATATATGTTTCACATAGGGTAAATCACATATTATGTACATAGAATAATTTACACTTTTATTTGTGTATAGCTTGCTACCCTCACTGTGAACACAAAAAATGCAATATTTAAGGAATGCTCCGTTCAAAATTATCAGCAAGAACCAGCCTTTAAGAAAAATAAGCTTGTTTTTTATTGATTTTTTAATTATTTTTCTTTACAATGAATTAGTTGGCGTATTTTTTAAAATTTACATTTGAGAAAAGTTAAATCATTTGGTAAAAAAAAGTTAAATTGGACAGATTTATTTGAAAATTCGGACCATATGACCTTAAGGCACCCCTTTTTGATCTCGATTAAGAAAGGACATGTTTTTCATTTACACCGTCAATATTCGGTAATTTCAACAGACGATTTTTTGATTTTTTTAAATTATAAAACTAACCCCTAACCCTAACCCTAACCCCTAACAAACAACCGGATATTGACGGTGTAAATGAAAAACATGTCCTTTCTTAATCGAGATCAAAAAGGGGTGCCTAAAGGTCATATGGTCCAAGAAATCTTCACTTTTATCGCCTTTTCGTGATGTGACCAACCGATCAATTAATTAGTGAAATAGATCACTAATTAGGACTGAGATTATTCTTGTAGTGACCACACCAAGCTGAGTTTAACAGGTTTGAATTCAGAGATTTCCTTCTCCTAGACTGGTTGCCTGACAAAGGTTAAAGTCTGTTCTACTATTTACCCATAGTTAGGTGCCTAAACGTAATATTGTCAAAAAATTCCCCATAAAATTCATTATAAAAGAAAATTATCTCAGAATTCGGAGGAAAACAAGTTTATTTTCCCGAAAAAATGTAGATTAAACGAGCGTATGAGGGGAGCTCCTGCTGCTAATTTGAAGGAAGCATTTCTTTAAAAAGAGCTGAAAAATTCGAGTGTGCGTATCTTGAATAAAACATATGATTGAAATAAATTTTATTACAAATTTCAACATGATAAAAATATCAAAGCGTTGTTGAAATATATGAAATGGGATTTAATTACCTGCACAACAGGACACCAGTCCAATTACTGAAAAAGAAAATGACAAAAAACGTTTTACAAAAAAAGTCATCAGTAGATTAAATCAAAAGTTCAGGTTTGTGAAAGATATTGTTATTATTAAGATCAAGTACTTTCGGTTCTTTTCTTAACCATTTATAAGGCTATATACTAATGATAACTCTGTCGGAAAACCGATTTAAGACCTTTTAAGATGAAAATATGAACAGAATTGTTAAAAACTCGAAAGAAAAAAATGGAAAACGATAAAAATTCTATTGTTATTAACAAAATGTGTTTTGATATAATATATATATATATATATATATATATATATTATATATAATATTATATATATTAGAAGATTGGGCAAAATCCAACAAAATTTAATTCAAAAAGTTGATGAATAAAAGTGAATACAACACAAACAACTTCATTCAATTAATATATTTAGCCTTGGTGTATTAACAAAGCTTCATCAGAACTTTTATTTGAGACAGAAACTGCTATGTATAAAAAAAAATACTGAAGTAGATCACTAATTAGGATTGAACCTATTCTAGTACTGACCATCCCAAGCGGATTTTAACAAGTTTGGATTCAGAGTTTTCCTTTTCCTAGACTGGTTTCCTAACCAATGTTAAAGAGCCCAATCTGTCCTACTATTTATACATAGTTGGAGGGAGAGTAGTTGGATTCATACCTTTCCCAAGTGTATTAGCGCTATGTGAACTATAGTTTTGTCCAGGATTTGAACTCGGATCGACGAGTCGATTTCCTACGACTCTAACCATTACACCAGGCGCCTGGATCCCTGTATCATCCATTGTCACATATTTACGCAAAAACTCCTTTTTGTTGCGTGGAAACAGTTGCAAACAACGCTCTGAATCGTCGACACGTTGTTGTTTTTGATCAACACTGCCTTCTGATATTTTCAGCTCCTCTGTTATCTCACGCAACTTTAATTTACGATCGGCCAAAAGGAGTTTGTGGAGTTATTTGGTGTTTTCCGGGACAACTGACGAATTTGGGCGACCTGAGCGTTCAGCATCAGTTTTGTGTACGACCGCGTTGAAAGTCAGTATAGAACCCCTTAACCGTTTTTTTTTTTGGCGGAGCAGAGTCCGAATACTACTTATCAACCTATTGCTTTGCTTGAACAGCATTTCTACCCATCAGAAAACAATGCTTTATCAACACAGGAAATTCAGATTTTTCCATTGTTTTGAA
This sequence comes from Doryteuthis pealeii, assembly GCA_023376005.1. Lineage (NCBI taxonomy): Eukaryota > Metazoa > Mollusca > Cephalopoda > Myopsida > Loliginidae > Doryteuthis > Doryteuthis pealeii. Next base: position 90,657,765 of record CM042138.1, read on the forward strand.
AATTTGCAACAGTAAGTAGCTTCAGTTAAATAACAGTAATTTGTAAACTAATTATCCGATTGGCTCCACTGTTGACACGTTCTATTTGAAGGTTAGTACTTTATGAACACTAGCAAATATATGCACCCTCCGTGTGCAAGTATTTAAGTTTTAATGTAATAAAATATTATATTAAATTAGAAAGTCTAACAGAACTAAATAAAAATACAGATAAAAAGATTTGAAACAGAGGGAGTATAATAAAAGATTTGAAATAGAGGGAGTATAATAAAAAATGGAACAACTGAAACTTACTCTTCCATCACTCTCGTCTTTCATTGTTATTTTTTCTAATTTAAGTATTTAGTTATAAGAGGAAGTAAAGAATAAAATGACAGTTATTTTATCTTATTAATGGATTTCATTTAAGATTCATTGAAGAGATTGTTGCTTATATTCATTAAAATAAAACCAGACAGTTAGAAATCAATAATATTAAACACATATTTATTAAATTCGATTTTTAAATATTAATATGCAAATTAGCCTTCTCGTTCACACTGTAAACCGCTATTTTGTTGTATATATAAATATAATTGCATGTTGTCAGTATGTAGACATAGTTAACAGTATTAATAATGTAAGACAATTTTATTAATAATTGAGGTTTAGATAAAAATAAAATCATGGAGAATGTGATGCCAATAACTAAGAGAATTGTGACTTGAGTAGGAATATAGTTTCGGTTACAGACAGAAAAACACACAATCTCCATTATAATAAGATTATATGTATTTTTTGTTAGTTGTGTCATATATATGTTTGTGTTGGTACACTGATATATTAGAAAACGGTTCTATTTAATTATGACGGTTACTTTTTTCGAAAGAATTATTTATCATTCTAGTCAGCTTTTTATTTTAAATCAAATCAAAGGAACAAAATAACATGAGACTGCATTCTAAAAAAAGTCCCGATAAGAGAAACAAAATAGAAATGCGACTTTTGTGTTAGATAAATATTTCATTATTCTCCTCATTCAACTTTGAATACCATTTGTTTACATTCAGTGAAAATTTATATTTACTTTTAAAGAAAATATATTTTTGTTCTTACCGGTCATCAAAGAAGCAAGAACGCTGAAGTTGCCATTGTGTTTGATCTACAAGGAAAATAAAAGACAAAATAAAGTCAGTGAAAATTTGTATTTATATATGTGTGTGTGTGTGTGTGTGTGTGTGTGTGTGTGTGTGTGTAAACATACACTCTATTTAAACATATATATACTCTATATACACATACAGTCAAACACTCATACTTACACACACACACACACATACACGCGCGCACACACGCATACACATACAGACATGGCGTGTTGCCTTGATGAGAAGTGTGCACGGGCACGTTGTTCTGGCAATAAGTGGCTACGACACTTCTTTAAAACCAATGATAACAAACGCACCTTAAATGTATTGTATTCTATAACAAATAAATACAGCTTTTACACCTGTAATATATATATGGCTTAAAATCGGTCATATTAGTAGTTGGAAATGTATTTCCACCCATAAGTATATATAATATATATATATATATATAATTAATATATATATATTATATATATATTTTCATCAGACTATTAAATAACTATATTGCTCTGTACAAAATCACTGAATATTGAGCTCTCAAATTGAACAAGACAAACTTATTCCGTTATTACAAAAGGCCCATCAAAGAATCATCCTAACACAAGAGCTTCAGACCAAAACCTGGTCTGAAGAACGCATAGGTTAGAAAGTGTCAGTAACAAGGTGTTGACTCTATATCCACACTACCTTAACTCATATATATATATATATATATATATATATATATATATATATATATATAGTAAATGAAGAAAAACTCTAAACTTGCTTCATTACAATAATTTATTTCAACCGTATTAATAGGGCATCTTCAGGTAATCACAAAAACATGACAAGAACATGACTCTTACTGAGAGGGAAATTCTCAGTAAGAGCCATGTTCTTGTGATTACCTGAAGATGCCGTATTAATACGGTTGAAATAAATTATTGTAATGAAGCAAGTTTAGAGTTTTTCTTCATTTACTAAATTCCTTGCTCTGTCCTTTTACTCACCGGTATTAGGCACATTGAGCTCTCCTTATGGTCTACCTGCATCAGCTTGGCTAAATCACACATGGAAAGACCCTAACTACGGAAAAAAACTATATATATATATATATATATATATATATATATATATAACACTTCAAAATTATTTATGTCTGTTGTTATTCTATGCTATTAAATCACCTTCATTCCTGAGTTTTTGCTTTCTTTATTTCAGATTTGGTTATTTCGACAGACTAGATACCCCAAAATCTTTGGAGCGTGGGGAGACTTCAAACCTTTCACATTTTCTAATTCTTTAGAAATGGGATTAACAACGTGAGAAAGTCACGTATCACAACAGACAGTCACGATTTTTACTTCCGCAATGATGCCTATGTCAGTTTCCAATTCTCTTATTATCAATTTATATCAAGATGTAAAAAATTAGTTGAAGATTTTTACTTCTATTATAAAAAATACTCAGTTCGTTTAATGAAAATATATATCAAGAATATTTTGACAAAACTTTAAAATTTGGCAGTTTGTTTTGAAGGCTATCACAGTGCGAGTGTTAAGAAAAACGAGGTAACTATGATGTTGTTCATTAACCTTTGACTTATTCTCTTAATATTTTGGGATGAAAAATCCCTTCATTAAAAGATTTCTGCAGAATATATTAAAGGTAATTGAACAAAATCCTAGTTACATCGTATTTCTTTACACTTGCATTGGGATAACCCTCCAAACCAATATACACACAATATTTCAAGCAAATTATAAAACTCTAAAAATATAAAACATTTACTTGGTAATCCTCATTACTATAAGAACCCCAATTTATATTAAAACATTTATTTAGGAACAATTTGAATTCAAACCTGTTAAACTCCGCTTAAGAAATTGACCGTGTGTCACATTCTGTTCGTGTGGTGGGGTTGGGTGAATCCATACTAAACGTTCTGGGAACATTTTAGTTTCTTCTTTTTAATAGCGACCCATGATGATATTGATACTTTTACTTGAGATAGAAATGTTGGGTTATATAAAAGAATTTCATAGGAGGGAGTTCCCATGGCGTAGTGGCTAAAGTGCTGGACTGCGATATCGTAGTAAGCGAGTTCGAAATCAAGTCACACTATTACCTTCACTACGGACTAATAACGTTGGGAAAGGTATGAATCTCCTCATCCTAGCGGCTATGAGACAAATAGTACCACTAGTATTCTTGAACAATGATGGTCTTTAAATGCCATTAAACAAAGAAACTAACCCTAGAATCACCATTATAAGGTCATCGATGTGACATCACTGAAGACCTCCTTTACTGCATTACAGCGATGTTTAACACAATTATCGACTGGAAATTGAAGTATTCACTATGTTATAGCATGCTACCTGCATTACTATAAAAATAAAGAATAAACTCTATGATGTGCCATTTTTAGTAGGTTACAGTAACATATACAATTAAACAATTAGTAAGATATAATATAAATAGGAATTGATTGAAGTTATATTTATTTTTCAACAATATGTCGTCTATAATGTTTTTGACGCCATGGTTTATTATAAAGCCACATTCATTCAATTTGATATAATTGAATTCTAACTCTCTTATCTAAAGACCTATTACTATTACTGTTTTGTGTAAAAAATATCACATGGTATATCCTTATCTTACCGAATTGTTTTGTGGTGATATATTTTTAAAAATACTATTAGACTGAAATTCAAATTTGTAAAAGTTTTATTTGTATTCTAGAAATTACAGTCCGTTGAAGTCTGCAGGCTTGATTCCCTGAAGTGAAGCGTTTCCTACTTAAGAAAGACAAAGGCAGTGTGAAAGAAGCCATTGCCCAGCCATATTGAGGTCTTTATCGAAACTTTCCGCCAGGGAGAATATGACAAATGTCAATTTTTAAGCCTATCAAAGCTTGTTTGAATTTCCCTTTTCATGGGTCAGTTGCACATCCAAGACTAAAAGAACCCAGTCTGTTCCACTATTTATTCATAGTTGGTGGGTAGTAGATAGATTCATATTTTTCCCGAAGTAGAGCACAAACCATCTCATCCAGGATTTGAAATCTGGTCGCCGATTTTATTTCCTATCTTTACGCTAAGCGTGTCTAAAAAGTCTCCGTGATATGCAACTCACCACTTTGGCCCTTACTTACAGCTCTAGGAAATATGGAGTACCCCTTCATTGATATTATTCCCAGATCCACTCTGACTCAAGTGTAGTATTTGTAGGGTCCATCAATGGGTTAAAATAGAAAAAATGAGTTTAAAACATGCTTTAAAAATTGAGTTCAAAAATTGAGTACGCACTAAGAATGAATAACAAAGTATATTCGGCATGATATGACTCAACACAGGTTGATATGCCGTAGAATCCAACCAACAAACCAACCAACCCAAAAAGTTGATAAAATATTTGTAAAGTTGAAAGCTGTGAATCTTTAGACAATAACAAAACAAAGTATGACCAAAGAAATGTGACTTTTGTTGATAGTCAAAGTGTCTACTGGGATACGACAGATTAGTCAAAGAAAGACAATCCCCAAGAGTACACAGGTGAATGTACCGGATGTTTTGTGAATGGGTGGAAGGGGGCACACGCCACCTCGGTGATAGATCTGATATCCTTAAACAATATCAATGAGGAGAGACACCATAGAATATAACACCGACGACAAATACATTTAAGAAATGAAATCTTAGAGAACAAAATGCAGAGATTGCAGACAATTAATTAAGCTCTAAAAATAAAAAAATAAATCCGTAACGCTAGAAGAGGATTTCCATAGTCAGGCTAACACGTCCTTTAAACTCAAAATCTTTGTTTGGTTGGTTCGTTGGGTTTTACGGCATGTCAACCCATTGGGTCGTTTTATGGCCAAGACGTTTTTGTCTTATTCAATCTTCATGGGTACTCAATTTTTCTTAAACTCATTTTTAAACTCATGTTTTTTTCTATCTAATTCATAGATGGAACCTTAACAGGTACTACAACTCCGGGTCAGAGTGGACCTGGGAGTAATGGTGATCAAGGGGTACTCTACATTCCCCAGAGCTCCAGAATTGGAACTTCGCTATCAAATTGAGTTTAACATCATACCAAGGACCTAAAGACACTCAAAAACTGCATTCTAACACGTATATTATAAAAAGGGTTAGGGTTTTCTATAAGGGCAATTAGGTTGGGGAAATCATATAGGTGCTAGGGCTTGACATGCCAGCCGATTGATCGGATGGGAACCCCTCCCCCGACCACCTGTCAAGCCTAAGTAAGGAGCAAAGTGAAGTTTAGCATGTTATTAACTGCATCCTTGTTTGTACAGAAATGTAAACCCAATACCAAATTATTTAACAATGGGGATAGTATATATGAAGTAAAATAGTTAAGGTAAGGTTGGGTTTTTTTTATAATTGAGTCTTCTATATACTAATCACCAATCAGTTATTAGAATCAAGGACATTGAAAAGAGAATTGTTTTCAAAATTTAATTTCGATAACAATATTTAGATCCGCATGCAAAAATAATAAAAGAATATTTTGTCGACTTACCGAAGGTCTGCTTGTTTCTGAGCTGTGACTCCCAAGACTGCTATCAATGAAACTCTCAATTCCATTTTATAGATGGTGGATTCCAAGTTGTTAAACAAGTTTCAAGACTTCTGTCCATTGATGATTTGTATCATTCAATTCTTGAAGGTCTGGGAACCCTTCTACCTGAAAGAGGACACACGTCATCATTTGCTTTTCTTTGTTCGTTGACGGTCTTTATGATATTTGAGTTTTTTTTCTATTGTCTACAAATCCAATCTGGAGAAAATTCACACCAGTTTTATATCTCTTTAATTCACGGATTATTATTTGTTTTATTGGTTCTTTCTATAATAAACAAATTAAAGGATGAAAAGAAATCGCTCTCAGGAAAAATAAACGGATTTATTAATTCTTAAGATTTTATGTCAGAAAAAAAAAGCGTCACGACTTTTTAATGACACTAAAATATAATTTCCTATAATGATAGCAGTAGTGGGTAGTAACTGAGTTCAAACCACAGCCACGCAATAACGTTCAATTTCGGGTTAATATCCTTGGGAAAGCTATGAACGAACTCATCTTTTTATGATGCTCCTGGACCTGAAATGTTTATTAATATGTTCAATTACTGTATTTAATATATATTTTATAGTTACAGTGCTACCTTTACTTATGAGTGCTCCGAGTTACGAGTTTTTCGAGTTAAAAGCTGTCATTTGTCTTATTTTTTTTATTTTGCTTTGTGTTGAGAGCACAAATTTGAGGTATGAGCATGCTTCATACACACTTATGTTAATAAATTTACTAAACAAATTTCATTTTCCGAATTTGTTACGCTAAATTTATTTTTTATAAAAAATAAACATTGAAACATACTACAGTATTGTTTCATTCTATGTTATTATCTGTTTAATACAATACAGTGCTACCTTTCTTATAAAAAAAATTTAAAATGTTAAAGTGTTTGGGGGCGTGGAACAGATTAAGGATATTTAATTTATTTTGAAGGGGAAAAATGATTTGATATACAAGGAAATTGAGTTAAGAGCGGAACGAATTAAACTTGTAAGACAAGGTATCCCTGGATGTGTATTATTGTATGGTTGGTTGTATGATTGGATTTTACAAATCCTCAGCTAAATAATGGACCATTCCGTTTTTATCATAAAGAAAGAAAGGGATGAAAAGAGAAATGATACACAGAAAAATATAATCAGAAAGAAAGAAAGAAAGAAAGAGTAAGGGAAAGATAGAGAGAGGGGTGAGCGCGCGGAAGCGACAAGGCTAATCTGTTTAAATTGAATATAATGAAAAGATGAAAAAAAGGAAAGAAGGAAAAAATAGTGTGAGAGAGAGAAAGAGAGAGAGAGAGAGAGAGAGAGTTAACATTATTATACTTTTTACATATTTAAATATTTTGCAATAACTACTAAGTAAACATCTCAAACGTTGTAATAATTTAATCATCATGCTATAGTATATCCACAGGTCTTGTTAGTCATGATATTAGTACTTCTATTTCTGGAGCTCTGGAAAATATGGAGTACCCCTTCATCGCCATTACTCCAAAGTACCCTCTGACCCGGAATGGAGTCCGATCTATAGATTAAATAGAACAAGATGAGTTTAAAAAACGTGTTTTAAAAATTGAGATAAAAAAATTGAATAGCCATCAATAATGAATCGAGCAAAATGTTTTTGGCATAAAATGAGCCATCAAGAATTGACATGCCGTAAAATCCAACCAACCAACCAATGATACACAAACGGACAACAAATTCATAGGAAAGTCCCCAATTTGGAAATCCGGAAATAATTGCTCATGAGGCAAATTACATTCTGTAAACTATTTCTTTTTAATCTGCATTGATAGTAAATTTCCAGTTCGAGCTGAAATATTTTAAAATAATCTACCATAATTAAAAATGACATTAATTATTTTGAATGTTTCACTTAGTTCTTCTCTAATTCTTCTTTCTAGTAAACTAGTTAATGTTAATAAATGTATACATGTCGAAACGCGACGCTATTTGTTACCTGAGTGCCAAGCAGGTTGTGATGACAAACAACTATGTTGGATGAGCTGTGTTCAATCTCGGCCGGTTGAATTTAGCGAGGGGGTATATTGTTGGAAAGGCCCCCAATGAACTAAAAAACAACACTGAAGATGCATCTAACCGCATCTTAGAGACGTATTTTACAAAATGCATTATTTTGACGGGTGTTAAGAATTTCAGAAGAAGTCTTTTTTTTTATTCCTAAAAGCTGATATCAAACGCATTTTCCCCACGGACATTCTCATGTAATTTCTTTACTGAAAATATTCCTTTATCGTAAACCAATGTTGAATATAAAGGAACATCGCCTTTTGGAAAACTGTATTAAATTGATATGAAATAACATTTCTACATTGACAGAAACCTTAAAAGATATCTATTTCTGAGAGTTTCATTGGGTATCTGTTATGTATTTTAATTTGGTTTATTTAAGGCCGGGATCACCAAACCTTTTTTCCAGTGGGCCGGATAATTGAAAAAAATAACGAGCGCGGGCCACATTATTATTGTGTTCAATACTTGCTAGCCAGAATGAAAGTTGTGAAAAAAAAGATATAAAACAAAATTTATATTTCCATGTTATATTTATGGGTGAGTAGCGTAAGATGCAAAAAAACAAATTTAACCAAAATATTCATTTTCTAAACATTATCAAAGAACGCAACATTAGCCGAAAGGTTTAGTGAGATTTATGAAACTGAAGTTTGCCTTTCAAGATATCGTCAATGTCTACTTTGGAATTGCTGCATTCAATCAAGAGAATTGCTTTCAAATGTTTATTACTCAATTTTGTTCGATAGGTTGATTTCACATATTTCAATTTGCTTGCTTGCTCACATACATAAGTTGTTCCGTACGTTTTTACAAACAAATTCAAGTACCGTCGGTGGGCCTGATAAAATGCCTTCATGTACCGTCCGCAGGCCGTAGTTTGCTGACACCTGGTTAACGAAAGATCTTATGAAGCCAGAATGTTCAGTTGTTAAATAAGAAATCTTATCTGTTATTAGTTTATTTACTGTAAAATAAAAGCAATAATAAGCAAGGTTAAAATCCTCTAGGTGTGCTTATCCCATTATGCTTGTCAAGGGTTGAAATACATTCGTATGTAATTGTACGAGAACACCTCCCAGTCAAGCAATGTATTACAAACTAATTTAGCTTACGATTACCTCAGAAATTCAACAGCCCTGTTGATTCGGATTTTAGAATATGAGTGTTATCTCTGCAGAGGTGCAGTGGGAACCTCTGCAGAGATACCCCCCCCCATTGGAGCCACCTGTTGGCCATGGATGGGGACGCGTAAGGATGGAACCCTGGTGGCTGAGCAGTCCATGACATGCAACACTCCACTTTGGCCCTTACTTAGCGTAGACGAGCGGCCGGAGAGCTCACTCTGATCAATCGACTCGTCACGTTAAGCCCTAGCACCTATATGAGTGTCCCGACTCTATTGCCCTTATGGCAGGCCCCAACCTTTTTAAAATATAAGTGCTCGAATGTAATGGGTCTTAATGCCCTGGATATGACGTTAAACTCTATCTGATAGCAAAGTTCAAATTCTGGAGTTCTGCTGAATGCAGAACACCCCTTGATCCCCATTACTCTGAGGTCCACTTTGACCCGGAGTGGTAGTACATGTTAGGGTCCCATTTATGGGTAAAATAGAAAAAAATACTTTTAAAATCTATATATCTCTTTTTGTCTGTAACCAAAACTTCGTCATTGCTTACGTAACTGTAAGTTCGGTAATTAGGCAAGCGTAGCAATGAGTATTTAATTTATAGTCGGTATCGAGTACCACATAAAAGTGTAAGGACAACTGAATTATATATAAACTCAGGACTGAGAATGCACAAAAAATGGTCATTTATCATCAAGTTTCAATAATTACATGATAGATATGATTGATTCATATATATATATATATATATATATTTTCACTTTGATATATATTTAAAGTTATCTAACGTTTAGAGTTTTATGAAAAAATATTTGTAAACATTAAATCTTCATATATTCTCCTCTGACATTAAGTTTGAAAAGCTTTGTGTATCTAACTGTATCCGTTACGTAACTGCCTGAAACTAAGGTTTGTTTATATTTTGTTATGAAAAAAAAACGTTTTGGATGTCGATAAAATTAAGATAAAATATAATGTCTGTGAGACGTCGGACATCCAATTCGATGTGTAAAATTACCCTACCCTTTATTTAACATAAAGAAACTTGAATAAATGTTAATATTATCGTCAAAGTTCTTAGACCATTCAAAAGAAGAAAGATTTTTACAAAAATTATGATTTAAAAAAATGTTTTTCAGCCTCCGAAAATAATGAAAATATGGAACGAAAACAATGTTTACATATTCACACCATTCAATTTTAACGTGGTCAAATTACAGACATGAAAATTGATTCTTAAAAATTCAATTAAGAGTTAAAATTTCAGGAACATTTCGAGACTTATTCATCTGTTAGATAAATTTCCGTTTAAAATATATTTTTTAAATATATTAGGGGACATATTTGGATCATAGGACCTTTAGGCACCCTTTTTGCGATCTCGATTCGTGGGGACATTTTTTCCATTTACACCGTCAAAATCCGGTTAATTGTTAACAGATGATTTTTATAGTTTTGTTTTTAATTATAAACTAATCCCTAACCCTAACCCCTAACCCTAACCAACAACCGGATTTTAACGGTGTAAATGAGAAAAGTGTCCTTGTGAGTCGAGATCGCAGAAGGGGTGCTTAAAGGTCATATGGTCCAAATATATAATTTTTTTAACTTTATAAAATCCGAATAAAATATATTTTATTTGTACGATTTTTAATTTTTTCTTTAAAGAATAATTCAGAATAGTTAAATCAGAAATTTTTAGAAACGTTTTTAGAAGTTTTATGACAGTCATAAAATAAAACACATATCTTAGTGGAGTGGAGAAATATGTTTTTTCTTAAGCCGTAATTATTCTTTAAAATATTAAACGTT
>CM042138.1:90668567-90693567 GCA_023376005.1 Doryteuthis pealeii
ACAAAGAGAGGTTCGTTTAATATCGTTGTTTTCTCTTCATCTTCTCTCTCTCTCTCTACTCTTTGTCTCTCTTCTCTCTTACGTGGTGCGACTCAGAACCTCATAGACCTCGATTTGTCTCAGATAGTAGTACTCTCATCATCCTCTCCTGTTTTCCCACCTCACCTTTACAATGGGTCAAACCGATGTCTGCTCTCCTCTTTTGTGGTGGCATTTCTATGTTTCTCCGTCCTCTTAGAAAGTAGTCTTCGTATTACCCCTCTTTCTCTACTTCTATCTTACTCACTCACCTACCTACTCTAATCTTTCTCTGTCTTCTTCTCCATCTCTTCCCTGTCTAAAATTATATGTTTCTCTCATCCTCTCTACTTAATAGTCTCTCTTTCTCAATCTTACTCACTCACCCCCTCTCTTTGTCTCTATCTACTCACTCCTCTCTCTGTCCCCCCTCACTTTCTGTCTGTTCTCTCTCCATCTCTTTGTCTTATATATGTTTCTCCCTCTCTTTGTCTTTCTTTCTCTCTCTCTTACTCACTCACCCCTCACTTTTTGTCTGTCTCTCTCCATCTCTTTGTCTTTATATGTTTCTCCCTCTCTTTGTCTGTCTTTCCCTCTTTCTCTCTTTCTATCTACTCACTCACCCCTCTTTGTCTCTGTCTCTCTCTATCTCTTTGTCTTTATATGTTTCTCTCTCCCCTCTCTCTTTGTCTCTCTTTCTCTCTTACTCACTCACCCCTCTCTTTGTCTCTGTCTCTCATCTCCTCCTCTGTCTTTCCCTCACTTTCTGTCTGTCTCTCTCCATCTCTTTGTCTTTATATGTTTCTCCTCTCTTTGTCTTTCTTTCCCCTCTTTGTCTCTTTCTCTCTTACTCACTCACCCCTCTCTTTGTCTCTGTCTCTCATCTCCTCTCTCTGTCTTTCCCCTCACTTTCTGTCTGTCTCTCTCCATCTCTTTGTCTTTATGTTTCCCCTCTCTTTGTCTTTCTTTCCCCTCTTTGTCTCTTTCTATCTTACTCACTCACCCCTCTCTTTGTCTCTGTCTCTTCATCTCCTCTCTCTTGTCTTTCCCCTCACTTTCTGTCTGTCTCTCTCCATCTCTTTGTCTTTATATGTTCTCCTTCTCTTGTCTTTCTTCCCCTCTTTGCTCTTTCTCTCTTACTCACTCACCCCTCTCTTTGTCTCTGTCTCTCATCTCCTCTCTCTGTCTTTCCCCTCACTTTCTGTCTGTCTCTCTCCATCTCTTGTCTTTATATGTTTCTCCCTCTCTTTGTCTTTCTTTCCCCTCTTTGTCTCTTTCTATCTTACTCACTCACCCCTCTCTTTGTCTCTGTCTCTCATCTCCTCTCTCTGTCTTTCCCCTCACTTTCTGTCTGTCTCTCTCCATCTCTTTGTCTTTATATGTTTCTCCCTCTCTTTGTCTTTCTTTCCCCTCTTTGTCTCTTTCTCTCTTACTCACTCACCCCTCTCTTTTTCTCTGTCTCTCTCTATCTCTTTGTCTTTATATGTTTCTCTCTCTCTCCTCTCTTTGTCTTTCTTTCTCTATTTCTCTTTTTCTCTCTTACTCACTCACCCCTCTCTTTTTCTCTGTCTCTCATCTCCTCTCTCTGTCTCCCCTCACTTTCTCCCTCTCTCTCGAACACAAACCATGTTTCCCTGAATTTGATATCTAAATTTTTCACTCAGAAACATAACACTAGGCAATATTGGTGGTGGTGGGGATTTCTTATTCATCATATATCGAAAAACGACATTAAGAAGTAGACAATTATGAAATTTCTAACTAAACAGAAATTACGAAAAACGATCTACATTTATTTACCATTAACGCGTTCTTTTTATTCAAAAAAACTCTTTAACGACAATTCATTAAAAGATAATCATATCAACATCATCTAGAATATGATTGCTTTCAACTAAAGATTTTTTTTTCGAGGTACTATCTTACAGGTGGAGGCGCGTGGCATAATGGTTAGAGTCGTAGAAAATGGACTCGTCGATCCGTGTTCAAATTCTAGACAAGGCTGTCTGTATTTCACATGGCGCTAATAGCCTTGCGAAATGTATAAATCCATATATTTTCTCTCCAGCTATGGGTCAAATAGTAGACCATACTAGGCTCATTAACTCCGGATAGGTAAACAGTTTAGAAGGAGAAAAACTCTGAATATAGAAAACCTGAGATCATAATATTTACCTCGTACCCCAGTGCGGGTTAGGCACAAGGCCCTATTAACCTGGGACCACCCACAAGCCGAAGCTCATGGGTGGTAGGCACAAAAAAATTGCGTCGATCCCGTCGGCATTCCCCCTCGAGGGGGGGCGCCTCAGGCGCTGGGCAATAAACCCAGCCCTGCCCTGGTATTGCCTGGGGGGATATCCACCTGGGATCGACGCTATTAATTACACCTGATCCAGCGGCCGAAGCTCACTGGACCCCCAGCTAGGCCGGGTAGTAGGTCAGTCGTTGATTGGGTTTGTGGCATTCCTTGTGCACCAATACTTTCCTATCGACTGAGCCAAAAATTGTCCAACACAAACCTTCACCACAATAAACAAAACCCTGTGTAGGTTGTTCATTGGATGAATCCTCATGCGTCGAAATCGTCGAGAGAGTCCATTCCCATTTTCCATCTTACAGGTAGGTCATATTTTCGAGGAAACACAATACTTTTCAAAAGATCTCATTCTTTTGACAACACTCTATAATAGGTGATTATAAATGTTTTAAAGAATTAAGTTAATCATTGTTGAGAATAATAACATTTTCTTAATTTTTCATTTCAGAAAATCAACAGGAAGTGATACCCTCCCCCCACACTCAGGTCTTAACATTAAGTGAATGTTAATTATTTGTCCATCAACACCGAATGTGTATTTCAATTTTTGAATAAAACAAACATGACTGATCTAAAAAGGATTTCCTTGTCTTTCTTAACATTTCAAAAAGCTGAATGAATTTTAACACAATTAATTTCTGCTTAATCAGCTGTTCTAGCAGAAAAGGTAATTTTTCACATTCAGAAAAACAAGTCACCCTTTAGACAGTAAACCTCAAAAAAAAAAAAAAATTAACCTAATGTAATTTTTGGCAAAGAGCGCCTCCTCTGGTGGAATTGTTAGCAAATTATACTTGTAGACAAACATTTGTGAAATTATTTGAATGAAATTTCTAGATGAGGCTTGATAATTTGTATTATTTGTACTAGAAAATATATTCCCCCTCCAGGTGCAAGTATTTAAGTTTTAATGTAATAAAATATTATATTAAATTAGAATGGCAAATCAAACTAAATAAAAATGCAGATAAAAAGATTTGAAACAGAGGGGGTATAATCGAAAAATAGAACAACTGAAATTTACCCCTTCCATCACCCCCGTCTTTCATTGCTAAAAATTACTAATTAGTAAAATTTTAGTTAAAATAGGAAGTAAATCATAAAAGTACAGTTCTTTTCCTTGTTAATGGAATTATTTTACAATTTATCCCAGATGAAACCAAACAATTAGAAATCAATAATAGTAAACACATATTTATTAAAATAACATTTTAAAAATCAATATGCAAATTAGGCTTACCGTTCCCTCTATAAACCGCTATTTTGTTATATATATAAATACAATTGCTTGTTAGTCGAATGCAAACCCGCCCCTCGGGTGGGGATTGCTCCCTCAAGGGGGGGGGGCGCATCAGGCCCTGGGCAATAAATCCAGTCCCGGAGAACGTGACGTAAATAACGAAGGGAATTGTGACTTAAGTAGTAATATAAAATTTAAAAAATAGCTCTTCTATTGGTAAATCCAATGAACGAAAATTGTGTTGGTTCAATAATAGAAAGTATATTGTATTCCCTGAAATCCTAAGAACATGAGTGTAGCTTCTTGTCGAAGAGAATCAAATTGCATTCCTTGAAATCCCAGGTAGAACATGAGTGTGGCTCCTTGTCGAAGAGAGAATTCAATTGTATTCCTACAATCAGAAAATCCCGTTAACAACTGATTCGAGGGCAGTTGCAAGTTTCTTGAATGCTCAAATACCTATCTGGGCTTTTTTTCTGATTGGCCCATTTTAACCGAAGTCTACAAAAAAAGTGGAGATTTGTCGTACGTCTTAAACCGCTTGATAGCGCAATATTTACCTATAGCTGGAGGGAGAATACTTAGATTTATACCGTAAATTGCTAGCAACCTCCTTTGAACTCAGGTAGCTAATTCCATTTCTTTTGAAGATAACCGTTAAGACACGAGCGTCACCATAATTGCAACTTTAATGTGGAAATATAAAAGAAAATCTCCATGGGAAGGCGTCATCCACTAAAGAAGATCTATCAACTAATGTGCAGGAAATTTGGAACCACTTTGATCTATATATTAATTGTACTTGTTCCTTAATTGTACGACCGTTATCATCTTGCAAACTCTCTGATTAAAAATGAGATCAGCCAAGTCATCCAAACTAAATAATGGACCATTTCGATTTTATTATAAAGAACGAAAGGTAAGAAAAAGGGCATGTCATACAGAAAAATTAAAGAAAGAAATAAAGAGAGTAGGAGAAAATATGTGAGCGTGAGAGCGCGGATGTGATAACGCTAATCTGTTTCAATCGAACATAATGAAAAGATGAAAAGAAGGAAAGAGAGCAAACAGTGGGTGAGTGAGTGTGTGTGTGTGTGTGTGTGTGTGTGTGTGAGAGAGAGAGAGAGAGAGAGAGAGAGAGAGAGAGAGAGAGAGAGTTAAAATCTTATAAAATAAGTCATCGGGCTGGCTTAATATCAGTATCAACCAGACAGCGTGCGAGTCTATCTCCTTTTAACTAGCGCTAGATCAAGGAGATTATTTTAGTGTCTGAGATGGAGCACTACACCAGCCATCAGTTTCCTCACTTTACTGCACAAATCCCTGTGCTACAAATACGCTGAATTGATGAGGGCCGGTATCGAACGCGAAACCTTTTGATTACCTAGCCGAACGTTCTACCGACTGAGCTAAACCGGCTACTAAAGATTGTTATACTTTTTACAAACTGAAATATTCAGCGATAGCTCTGAAGTAAACATATAAAACATTGTTATAAATAAATTATCATACTGTGGTAATATCCACTGGTCCTGCTAGTAAAGAATGTTGTTTTAAATCTTTACATAATAGCATCAATGTACATTGAAATCCTGGATACATTTTTCATTCCATTGATGGAAAATTGGTTTGGCGATTATGAAGATAATGTTTTTTTTGTCGCAGAGTAAAAAGGATTTTCTTTAGGAAAAGCTTTTAAAGTCAATGGTTTGTCAACAGTCCAGATCTTTATCAAATTTAAAATTCATTGTGGAAATTAATAAAAAAAAGATTAAAAAAAGACAAAAAGCAAATTGCCCATATTAAGACTCAATCCAGTAAAAATGTGATAATTGTCCACTTGAGAAAATTGTAACCACTTAGAGAAAGAATATCAATTTCGATTAATGAAATATTTGCCTGAAAGAATTTAAGCAGTCATAAAAGCTCGAGGACGGAAAAATGTATATATCAATACTCGTGTTCCTTAATTGAGCGACCGTTATCAGTTTGCGAACACCTCTGGTAAAAAAATGATACCATCCAAATCGTCCAATGTTTAATTTAAATAAATAAATAAATTCAATTCAATTACTTGATGTTATTGATCTCTAACATTATCAAAATTAATCCTATGAATTATTCTATATAGAAACCAATTAAGATATAAGTAAAACAAATGCAATCTTTTTATATGTGTTTTATTTAATTTCGTTAGTCATTCTAATTGAATATATTTCATTAAAACTTAGATACACACGCCCGGCAGAGAGTGCGTATTTTTGCTAGTATTTAAAATTGTCAATATAGATTAAATAAACTATACACTTATCCCGCAACGCAATTTCCAATCGATTCAGTAACAAACTGAAGACAACTCACTGCCAAAAACAAGAATAAATTAATCTGACCATCCTCACAATTTACAGCTTGTCGTTAAATAATCCTAGACGGTTTTGATGTGCCGTTAAAATCAAACAATGAATAAGTTCTTCCATCTTGAAGTTACTAATCATTTATCTCTTTAGAGTATTGTCTTCATAAAAAATTGAAATCTCTAGGAAGACAAAAAGGTATTCTTTACTTAGAAAAAAACTTGTTAATGGGAGTATGGAACTGGAAGCATGGAAGTGGTACGAAATTTGGCAAGGAAGAAAATTATCTTATTATAATGGAGATTAAGTAACTGTCTGTCTGTAACCGAAACTACGTCATCACTGACGTGACAATTTCCGTAGTTATTTAGGTTATATTCTCAATAATTATGAAATAGAGATTATTTAATCTTAATCAACATCTTATTTATCAAAGATGATCTCCATTAAAGTCTACCTAAGTTAGATTTGCCGCAAAACTGCCCATATTATTAATGCATTTAAAATCCTGAAATATGTGTTATATATCTCTAAGAAATAAAGATTTACATAGTATATAGTTGGAATGATTTGCATCATGATTTTAACAAAACTGTGTTTGATAAATAATTATTTGCGGTTACTGATTTCTAATACTACTATGTTATTTTCAAACGTATTAAAAGCAATCGTTTATAAGTTTTTATATAGAAATCAATTAAAATAACATTAAAATAAGTATAATATTTTTATAATTGTTCTTATTTATTTTCGTTAGTCTTTCTAATTTAATATTATATCTTATTACATGAAAACTTAGATACTTCTGCCCAGCGGAGAGCGCATACTTTTGCTAGTTTGTTTAATAGATTTGATTTTAGAAGTAAACTTTTATGAAATAAGCTAAATGAATTTGCTGCTCAATCTAGAGAGAGAGAGAGAGAGAGAGAGAGAGAGAGAGAGAGAGAGAGAGAGAGGGGGGAGAGAGGGGGAAGATAGCTAGAGAGAGAGAGGGAGAAGAGGAAGGAAGATAGATAGATAGATAGAGAGAGGGGGCAGAGAGATCAACCAGCTGAAAAGACAATACCAGACCCGATACGACGAAGACCAGAAACCCCTATATTATAATTAAAAAAAATATTTAAAATAAAATAAGATAAAATAATTAATATATCAAAAAATTTAATTTTGCAAGTAAACATTTAGCAAACAAGGCAAATAAACTTGCTGGTCAGTCGAGATCGAGAGAGGGAGAGAGAGAGAGAGAGAGAGAGAGAGAGAGAGAGAGAGAGACAGAGACAGAGACAGAGACAGAGACAGACAGACAGACAGACAGACGGAAAGAGAAAGGAAGATAGATGGATAGATAGATATATTGATGGATAGATAGATAAAGTGTGTGGTGTATGTGAGAGAGAGAGAGACAGAGAGAGAGAAGAGAGAGACAGAGAGAGAGAGAGAGAGAGAGAGACAGACAGACAGAGAAAGAGAAAGGAAGATATATAGATAGATAGAGAGATAGATAGATTGATGGATAGATAGAGAGAGAAAGAGAAAGTGAGAGAGAGAGAGATGAAGAAAGAGATAGAGAGAGAGGGAGACAGACAGACAGAGAAAGAAAGAGGAAGATAGATAGATAGATAGATAGATTGATGGATAGATAGAGAGAGAAAGAGAAAGTGAGAGAGAGAGAGAGAAAAGAGAGAGAGAGAGAGAGAGAGAGGGGAGACAGACAGACAGAGAAAGAGAAATGAAGATAGATAGATAGAGAGACAGAGAGAGAGAGAGAGAGAGAGAGAGAGTGATGGATAGATAGAAGAGAGAAAGAGGAGAGAAAGAGAAAGAGGGAGAGAAAGAGAAAGAGGGAGAGAAAGAGAAAGTGAGAGAGGGAGATTACGATATGAAAACAAATATAAACTGAAACCTAATCATATCGATCAATTGAGTGCGTAATAATCAGCGATCGGTAAATAAGAACAACGGACATTTAGATTTGGAAAGGAAGATAAATCTTGTGGACTTTTAGTTAAACAGGAGAGATATCAGGTGCAAACAGAAGGCGGAAGTGACGATATTCTGTCCGCAAAAACTTTTATTCTTAAATGAAATTTCAAAAAAAGTGTTGTTTCTAATAACACGATATAATTCATTAGTCACTTGGTAACTTTTAACAGTTTCTTTAAGAGTTCAACCCGTTTCTTTCACCATCGCCTCTCTCTCTCTCTCTCTCTCTCTCTCTCTCTATATATATATATATATATATATATATATATATATATATATTATTATAATGGAGATTGTGTGTTTTTCTGTCTGTAACCGAAACTATATTCCTACGCAAGTCACAATTCTCGTAGTTATTGACATCACATTCTCCATGATTTTATTTTTTATCTAAACCTCAATTATTAATAAAATTGTCTTACATTATTAATACTGTTAACTATGTCTACATACTGACAACATGCAATTGTATTTATATATACAACAAAATAGCGGTTTCCAGTGTGAACGGGAAGGCTAATTTGCATATTAATATTAAAAAATCGAATTTAATAAATATATGTTTAGTATTATTGATTTCTAACTGTCTGGTTTTATTTTAATGAATACAAGCAAAAATCTCTTCAATGAATCTTAAATGAAATCCATTAATAAGATAAAATAACTGTCATTTTATTCTTTACTTCCTCTTATAACTAAATACTTAAATTAGAAAAAATAACAATGAAAGACGAGAGTGATGGAAGAGTAAGTTTCAGTTGTTCTAATTCTTATTATACTCCCTCTGATTCAAATCTTTTATTATACTCCCTCTGTTTCAAATCTTTTATTATACTCCCTCTGTTTCAAATCTTTTTATCTGTATTCTTATTTAGTTTCATTAGCCTTTCTAATTTAATACAATATTTTATTACATTAAAACTTAAATACTTGCACCCGGAGGGTGCATATATTTGCTAGTATATATATATATATATATATATATATATATATATATATTATATATATATATATATAACTAGCGATGATATTATAAATTGCTTAAAATAGGTGGATAGAACATTTTTTATTCTAAATCAAGTTTTCCTAACTCGTTATTTTAAAAATAAACTGCCAACGTATATATATACATTAGCGACAAAAACAAAAAAAATTGTTTAGTCAAATAATAAAGAGTCTTGATAATGATAGTTTAGACAAATATAAACTGACATGATAATGGTTCAGAAAAAAACCGAAAGTACTTAGTTTACCAATAATAACTCTCTTGGACAACTGATTAACACTTTTCAAGATGATAACATTAACATTTCTTTAGAAAACATGAAAAATGAAAAAACAAAGATTTTATTATTTTTACCTAAATTTGGTAGAATATGTATATACAGATTTTACTCGGGCAATAAAATAATGAGTTTATATATATATATATATATATATATATATATATAGTGATGTTCAATAATTGGCAAGGGAGATTATAATTTTCAAACACATTTCTTAATTTTAAAACAATTACCAAAATAAGGGAATTGTCCAATTTTAATGAAATTTTCACCAAATTATTTTCCCACGACATAATTTTATAACGATTAGCTTATTTTATTAAAGAAACTTACAAAATATTTTTTATCAATTCAGACCTTTTGTTGTATTATCGTCGCCCGGAAGAGGAAGCTTCCGACAAAAAGACAAAGCGAAAGATAAAAAATCTATATATTAAAAAAAGGGAAAACGTAAGAGAGGTTTTCCGGTCAAAGAAGCAGGGAGAAGATAAAGAAATATATAACGAATGTCCGTTAGCAGATCAAACGAAAAATGCGTAGGCATATTTAGCGGATGTAAAAACCAGATCAAAAGATAAAGATGCGTGGGCGTACTTATCGATATAATGGCCAGAGGATTCGAGCCGAAGTCAGAATCCAGCGAACAGCCGATAGCATCACCTCAAGTCTCCCAACTCTCGGGCATTTCCATTGTGAACACTCGTCGCCCCCTTACCACCAAAACACCGAAGCAAATAAAGACGAGTCCTATTTTTGTATATACGTATCTGTTGTTTATTGAAGTCCACTAGCCGGTAGTAGTCGGCTATACAACACTTTGACCATTTGAAGAAAAAAAATCACGCCATAATAGGAAGGTGAGAGAGAGACCCATCTAAACTTAGTTTCGGACCAAACCAAATGTAGCCCTATCGGAATTGAACTCATTAACAATGCTATATCTAGTCTTGGTAGCTAACCGTTATACCATGCCATCTTCTTTTGATTAAAGGATTTGTTGATTTTAACGGAATACTAACCCATCTGGGCTTATTTCATGCCTATAACTTAGTGAATCCAAGTTAACAAGTAAGAACCATCATTATATCATCAATCTTCTATCTGTATCATCTCATATCTACCCTATATACTCTATTTATTATCTTTCTCTCTCTCTCACCGATTATATACACACGAATAAAGAGGTATATAACATGTATTATTAAATGGTGCCGTGACCAGGATTTTAGGTCAATAGTGATGGTCCAGATATGTTTTTTTTTGTACAGGAGATTACAGATGGCCCTGTGGTGTTTTTTTGAAAATCAAAGATGTATTTGATTTTGTGTATGCATGTGGGAACAATCCACCGCACGAAGAGATAGTATAAAAATGACTAGCTAAGTTAGGTTTCGTATTGAGAAGGAGATAAAAATAAATTCATAGCTAGTTATGATAACTAGTTATACATTTAAAAATGATGGTGGTATGGTATGTTAAATAATTTATGAGCAGCTTATGAATTATGAACGAACCTGTATGTAGAATATTTTGTATTGGGGTAAGTTATATTTAGAATAACGGAGGCCAATGGAAAATTACCCGACAGTTATGGACGAGTAGTAACCTTTATACTCGACCCCCTCAACTCTATCTACTGTCTGTCTGTCTGTCTGTCTCTCTCTCACACACACACACACACACCGATTATATATTCCCGAGTAAAGGAGTATATAACATGTGTTTACAGAGCTTTCTATTATATAATGTGTAATACTAATACCAGTCATTGGAATTTTACTATGCGCCACTAGAAATAATGAAATACTAACAGGGCCTGTAGATATACCATAGTATGATAATTTGATTATTGCAACGTGTGTTATGTTTACTTAAGAGTTATTGCTAATAGTTCATTATGTAAAATGTATATTAATTTTGATTTTACTCTCGCTCACTCTTTCTTTTCCGTCTTTTCATTATGTTCGATTGAAACAGATTAGCGTTATCGCTTCTCCTCTCAATTCCATTTGTTTGTTTGTTTCTTTCTTTCTTATCATATTTTCGGTGTAGCATGTCCTTTTCCTTCCTT
Organism: Doryteuthis pealeii; assembly: GCA_023376005.1. Lineage (NCBI taxonomy): Eukaryota > Metazoa > Mollusca > Cephalopoda > Myopsida > Loliginidae > Doryteuthis > Doryteuthis pealeii. The sequence goes on from CM042138.1 coordinate 90,679,837, forward strand.
TTCTTTCTTCATAATAAAAACGGAAATGTCCATTATTTAGCTGTGGTGACGACACTCATAAGAAATAAGACATCGGTGGATAAGCAAGACGAGATAATCAGGATTTACATTTTTTATTTTATTTCGGACTATTTGGACATAGAGATTTGAAAAGAGGAGTACAGAGAGAGAGAGAGAGAGAGAGAGAGAGAGAGAGAGAGAGAGAGAGAGAGAGAGAGAGAGAGAAGAGAGTACAGTATAACACGGTGTTCTTTTTGTTGGCGTCAACTAATTTTTAACGAAAGAGGAAATGTAAATGTTATTTTTGTGAGTTAAAGGACTTGGTTTTGTTAAAAATATAGTATGAATTTTTATTTTACTTATTGTGTTTACAGATAGAAGCAAAATTCCCTGTATTACCCACAGTGACCTAAGTTGACATGTGTGTCGGAGCTGTCAAATCAACAAGTTAGCCTTGTTTTGGAGCTGGCGGTTAGCACTTGTTGACCTTGTCACAATGACAATAACAGCAACAATTTTTTTCTATAAAAAAGGCGCTCTGAATTGTAAAAATTCAGTCAGACCGAATCAGCAGAAGGTGTTACAAGATGAAAACGGTCGTACAATTAAGGAACACGAGTATTGGTTATTTCCTAGTCGAGTAACATGATATTACAGAGTGACCCAGAAAAAACAGAACCCAGATTATTCATTTATTTCCCATTAAACTAACCCTAAACCCCAACCCTAAACCCTAAACCCTAACCCCTGTCAGACTTAAACTTTAAACAAAATAAAATTAACAGTTTTATTACAAAATTTGTGGGTTCTGTTTTTTTCTGGTTCACCCTGTAATATCATGTTACTCCACTAGATTTAAGGTTTAGGGTTAGGGTTAGAGTTTAGGGTTATGGATAGGATAGGGGCTTAGGGTTAGTTTAATGGGAAATTAAATGAATAAATTGGATTCTGTTTTTTTTCTGGCCAGCCCTGTAATATCATGTTACTCCCCTAGGGAGTTAGGCTTAGGGTTTAGGGTTAGGGTTAGAGTTTAGGGTTATGGTTAGGGTTAGGGTTGGAGGAGGGTTTATTTTTAGTTTAATGGGAAATTAAATAAATAAATTGGGTTCTGTTTTTTTCTGGCTAGCCCTGTAATATCATGTTACTCAACTAGGGGGGTTAGGGTTAGGCTTAGAGTTTAGGGTTATGGTTAGGGTTGGGGTTGGGGTTGGGTAGGGGCTTAGGGTTAGATTAATGGGAAATTAAATAAATAATTTGGGCTCTGTTTTTTTTCTGGCTAGCCCTGTAATATCATGTTACTCAACTAGGGAGGTTAGGGTAAGGCTTAGAGTTTAGGGTTATGGTTAGGGTTGGGGTTGGGGTTGGGTAGGGGCTTAGGGTTAGTTTAATGGGAAATTAAATAAATAAATTGGGCTCTGTTTTTTTCTGGCTAGCCCTGTAATATCATGTTACTCAACTAGAGGGGTTAGGGTTAGGCTTAGAGTTTAGGGTTATGGTTAGGGTTTGGGGGTAGGGGCTTAGGGTTAGTTTAATGGGAAATTAAATAAATAAATTGGGCTCTGTTTTTTCTGGCTAGCCCTGTAATATCATGTTACTCAACTAGGGGGGTTAGGGTTAGGCTTAGAGTTTAGGGTTATGGTTATGGTTGGGGTTGGGGTTGGGGTAGGGGCTTAGGGTTAGTTTAATGGGAAATTAAATAAATAAATTGGGTTCTGTTTTTTCTGGCTAGCCCTGTAATATCATGTAACTCAACTAGGGGGTTTAGGGTTAGGCTTAGAGTTTAGGGTTATGGTTAGGGTTGGGGTTGGGGTTGGGGTAGGGGCTTAGGGTTAGTTTAATGGGAAATTAAATAAATAAATTGGGCTCTGTTTTTTTTCTGGCTAGCCCTGTAATATCATGTTACTCAACTAGGGGGTTTAGGGTTAGGCTTAGAGTTTAGGGTTATGGTTAGGGTTGGGGTTGGGTTGGGTAGGGGCTTAGGGTTAGTTTAATGGGAAATTAAATAAATAAATTGGGCTCTGTTTTTTTCTGGCTAGCCCTGTAATATCATGTTACTCAACTAGAGGGGTTAGGGTTAGGCTTAGAGTTTAGGGTTATGGTTAGGGTTGGGGTTGGGTAGGGCCTTAGGGTTAGTTTAATGGAAATTAAATAAATAAATTGGGCTCTGTTTTTTTCTGGCTAGCCCTGTAATATCATGTTACTCAACTAGGGGGTTAGGTTAGGCTTAGAGTTTAGGGTTATGGTTAGGGTTGGGGTTGGGGTTGGGGTAGGGGCTTAGGGTTAGTTTAATGGGAAATTAAATAAATAAATTGGGCTCTGTTTTTTCTGGCTAGCCCTGTAATATCATGTTACTCAACTAGAGGGTTAGGGTTAGGCTTAGAGTTTAGGTTATGGTTAGGGTTGGGTTGGGGTAGGGGCTTAGGTTAGTTTAATGGGAAATTAAATAAATAAATTGGGCTCTGTTTTTTCTGGCTAGCCCTGTAATATCATGTTACTTAATTAAAATAACAGGAGTATTTTAACATAATGAAATTTTGGTATCTTTCATTTAGAGGAAAATTAACTTAAAAAAATGTTGGCTTGTACTTATTTACAGCTGATTCTGTATTTGTTTTATTTTGAGGATTATAAATAAAAGGAAGGAAAGACAGCAGCAACTCCAGCAAGCATCGCTATTTGTTTGCAGTCACTGCTCCAGAGACTGTCATTCAAAAATTGGTCTGTTCAGCCACTCACGCAGTGGCAGATAACAAAAAAAAGGACACTACTCCATCATCTTTTGTAGACGGAAGGATGCCAACCAAATAAATGTACTTGGTGAATGTCTGAAATAGTTTTGTTTATTCATTTATTTTATTTGTTCATTCGAATTTGATTATCGAAAGATGTGAAGCCAGCAATCTTTTTTTTTTTTTTTTTTTTTTTTGAAAGAATCAGTATTTCTCCCAACTTTCTTATTTCGAAGCAGAGTACGAGTGACAAAAATTGAGGTCATCTAAAGTATGTTTTAAAAAAAAATGCAATATCAGATATCTAACATCACATATGTTGGTAGCCAATATCTTTGTTACAGGTGAGATATTTAATTAACATTAATCAGATTGCAACTTTGATTGAACTCACCTCATCTAAGTGGAAGGGTCATGAAAAAGAAACATCCTTAATGGATGTACAACCAGTAATTATCTTATATGTCGTAAATAGAAAACAGAGAAGATAAAAACAGCATAAAAGGAAGGTGAGTGACTGAGAGAGAGAGAGAGAGAGAGAGAGAGAGAGAGAGAGAGAGAGAGAGAGAGGGGGGGAGAGAGACTGGGGATGTGAAAGAGGAGTGAGAGAGGTGATGATTTACTATAGGTGTTAGTTCACTTAGTCGTACCTAAAAGTAGTCATTGACCCATCTAAACTTAGTTTCGGACCAAACCAAATGTAGCCCGATCAGAATCGAACTCATTAACAATGCCATATATAGTTTGGTAATTAACCTTTATACTATGCCAACGCCTTTGATAAAGTGATTTGTTGATTTTAATGGCATATTAACCCGTCTGGGCTTATTTCATGCCTAGAGCTTAGTGAATCCCTCGTATTGTACGTTTATACAAGGTGTGTCAAAAAGTATCTTTTGTACTTTTAAATTACCATTCCTGTTTTTCTTTCCTTTTTTTAAACAATTCTCTATTAAGTTTATTTGGTCAATATAGAATCAAAAAAGTTTCGAAATTCTTTTGTAGTTTTTGACACACATTGCATTCTGAAAAAAATAACGTTCCATTCATTCTTCTTTTCGATCTTGGTAAATACAGTTTTAAACTTGGTACTCTTTTGACACACCTTGTATCCTGAAAAAATAATGAATGGAACGTTATTTTTTTTTAGAATACAAGGTGTGTCAAAAAGTACAAAGAGAGAGAGAGAGAGTTTGTTTGTTTAGTGTTGGGGTTCCCCACCAGGGGTGCTTGCACCTTCTGGGGATGCGAGCATCATTTCAGGGGATGCAAGCAGCGTCCGTTCAAATTTAGATTTTTTTTTCTTTTGTAATAAATATTATTTATATTTTTGTTTCTATATTTCAGATTATTACCATTACCTTTAGAGATTTAGATAGTGAAATATATATGATCTTTTGATAAAACTGTAGTGTGAATTCACATTCTATATTTTTGAACAAAAGTATAAATTGTAGAAGTGCGAGGTCAGAGCAAAACTCTTTTAAGGGTGCGGGGAATAGAAAATAGAAAATAAAAGTTTGGAAACCACTGGTTTAATGGAACATCAACCTTCATGGGTTATTTGACGCCAAAGTCATCCTTATAGAAAAAAGGACTGGTGCTATGTAACCCTATTTGGGGGCAGGGGTAAGGGATTCCTATCTTTCCCAAGGGTATTACTCTGAAAGGGAAACTATAGCGCGACTGTCGCAGTCTAACACCTTATGACAATATCTCGGCAACCATCCCTATAATTCATTGCCCTCGGGAAGTCCTCTACCCATTATCCAGTATCCGCACAGTGCTGGACAATGTAGATTTTTGATGGACGGCTCACACTGGCTTGCCCATGTTCTGGTTTCCACTGGAGAAGTCACTTATTGGTTCTTCCTTGCTTCTCTAGCAGTGTCCAGTGTGTTTTGTTTGTCTCACCCGGGTGGTTTTGTGATACGGGGCAAGTAACCGTGCAGCTGCTTCCTTGTGGGGTCTTGTTTCTACGATCTTTTTTTACCATCACACGTAGCATTCTTGTGCAGCTCCCATTTAGTTCATTCTCTAGGCACATCGTTAGAGCCCAAGGGGTGCAGCCATACAATAGTATTAATACAACTTCGTCTTGGAAGAATACAAAAAATAACATGAATACACTTCAAAATATGACCCTCCTCGTTATTTCCCCGAAATCTTTAACAGATAGTCTACACACGAACGTTCACATTGTAACCAGCATTATACATGTATTTCTACTGGGGGTGAATAAGTCCCGTATTCTATTATATTGTCTCACAACCTAAGAAGCAGATGTTGTTTTTAAAAAATTGAAATTTCGGAAGATATAGAAAAGTATTTTATTGCTCTTGCCGTGGAAGAATATATTGATAAATATCCTTTTGCCAAAAGCCACACATACTTGAAAACATTTGTCAAGAACAGGTGGATTCCAATCAATAATTTATTTAGTTTTGAATATTTTCTGAATTCTTGTTGCGCAAAATATAGGAAAGTTTTTTGTGCAAGAGAAGGAGAACAGGAAGATTTTAATTTCTTGTTATATATATATTATATATATATATATATATATATATAATATATATACATCTATATCTATATCTACATTTATACAAATATTTATCTATCTATATCTGGCAAGACAGTTGCATTTATCAATGATTTATTTCTGTTTCTGTTACATAATTCGTTGGTAGCTTACGAATTATGGATGTAAGTGTAGTTAGATTTTGAATTAAAGTTTGTTGAAGTTCCAAAATTGGAGGGGTTATATTATTGACAGGTAATGGCTTTACTTGACTGCCCCCGCAACTTCCGTCTATGGGAAGGCGAGAGAACAGAAATTAGAGTTAGTTGGTATATTCTGGCTGTTAGCCGAGGGAAGCAGACGTTAAGATCGTTTGCTCACAGAAGATTCCAGGTCTCACCGCGGTTGAAAAACCTTTTGGGCTGTGTTTTCTTTTAAAATAAAGAATATGAAAAATGAATAATTATTGCTTAATTATTAACCAATAAATTAGCATGGACTACCCCGCCCAAAAGAAGAAGAATCAGTTCAGAGAAAGGTGGCCACCGATGAAGTAAGAACAAACAGAAAAGTAAACGCCCATCCCCTCATCACCCCACCTCATCCCTCCTCTCACTCTTTCTCTCCCCATCATGAAAATAAATGGACTTTCTCGTCGATTTCGACGCATGAGGGTTCATCCAATGAACAACCTACACAGTGTTTTGTTTATAGTGGTGAATGCTTGTGTTGGACCATCTGCACTTTATGGTACAGTCGATAGGAAAGAATTAGTGCAAAAGGAATACCACAAAACCAATCAACGACTGATCTCAAGTGTTTTTTTTTTCAAATTCAGAGTTTTCCTTCTCCTAGACTGGTTACCTATCCAAATTTAAAAAGTCTAGTCTGCCCTACTATTTTACCCATAGCTGGAGGGAGACTATATGGATTTATACCTTTCCAAAGGATATTGGCACTATGTGAAATGCAAACAGCTTCGTCCATGAATTGAACACGGGTCGATGAGTCAATTTCCCATGATTATAACCATTATGCCACGCTCCTCCCCATTATATACCCAATATAAAATGGGTATATAACATTTCTTCCTATGAAGACCTTACAGATACGGGTTGCACAATAACATCATCAGATAGGTCAGTTCTCCGGATACGAAGCCTTATTTTACTATACAGTAAACCCCATTAGCTACGAATTCTTAGCAGTGGGGGACAAGGGCCTATATGCCATTATTTGATCCCCAACACTACGTCACTTGTCAATCATCTGTAGGTTGTAGGTTCAATCTTGAGCATGGGTGATAATAACATAGAATACTTAACATAGCTTAACACTTGTACACGGTCATGGTTAGCCGAATGAGAACTGTCTATCCATGTGGATTGAATAAAGGGTTAGGTTCGAAGTTCCGTGAAGGTTCCCGAGTTTGACAAGAAGGTTACCGAGTTCGATTAGGAGGTTCCTGAGTTCAATAAGAAACACCTGAAGAAGGTCGGAAGACACATCGAAACGTAGTTTATATAGCAATAAAGATGAAGACAACAATCCGAAAAATCTAAATAATACGAATTTTGAAATAAAGTCGTGATTTCATTTTTCCAGTCCTCTAACCATAACCGGGTACAAGTGTTAAGCTATATTACAAGGTATGTCAGAAAAGTTTCAGGACTTGTGTCACAAAGAATTATTTCAAATCCAAAATACAAATTACAAGTTATTCCCTTCAAAATAATCCCCCATTAGTCTAATACACTTTCCTATCCTTCTCTGCCACGCTAGCATGCTCTGCTGGAAGGATTCTTCCGGGATTCTCCGTATCTCTGTCCTCTCGTCCTTTTTGATGTCGTGCACATCCTCAAAACGGGTTACCTTGATGACTCCCTTGAGTTTGGGGAGGAGGAAAAAATCACATGGAGCCAGATCGGGAGAGTAGGGAGATTGCTTCAGCAGAATAATGTTCTTCTGGCCCTGGAACTCTTGGATACTCAGGTCAGGGTAGACAGGTGCGTTGTCATGGTGAAGCACCCACTAGTTGGCCTGCCATGACTCTCGCCTCTTCTCGCGCACTGAATGAAGCAAAAGCGACAGTATCTTTTTGTAGATATGCTGGTTGATTGTCTGGCCCTGTGGCAAGAACTCGTAGTGGATGATGCACCTCACAACGAAAAATGCGAACTTTTCTGGAACTTTTCTGACATATATCTAAAATATCTTATTATAATGGAGATTGTGTGTTTTTCTGTCTGTAACCGAAACTATATTCCTACGCAAGTCACAATTCTCTTAGTTATTGACATCACATTCTCCATGATTTTATTTTTATCTAAACCTCAATTATTAATAAAATTGTCTTACATTATTAATACTGTTAACTATGTCTACATACTGACAACATGCAATTATATTTATATATACAACAAAATAGCGGTTGCCAGTGTGAACAGGAAGGCTAATTTGCATATTAATATTAAAAAATCGAATTTAATAAATATGTGCTTAATATTATTGATTTCTAACTGTTTGGTTTTATTTTAATGAATATAAGCAAACATCTCTTCAATGAATCTTAAATGAAATCCATTAACAAAAAAAAAAATAACTGTAATTTTATTCTTTACTTCCTCTTATAACTAAATACTTAAATTAGAAAAAATAACAATGAAAGACGAGAGTGATGGAAGAGTAAGTTTCAGTTGTTCCATTTTTTATTATACTCCCTCTGTTTCAAATCTTTTATTATACTCCCTCTGTTTCAAATCTTTTTATCTGTATTCTTATTTAGTTTTATTAGCCTTTCTAATTTAATACAATATTTTATTACATTAAAACTTAAATACTTGCACCCGGAGGGTGCATATATTTGCTAGTTCTAATAAAGATTTTTTTTGTTTTTATAGTGTGACACTTTACGATATCTGCCGAACTTGAAATCTTAACGGAACTTTACGATCTCTGCCGAACTTCAAATCTCCATCAAATTTAACGGAATTAGAACGCAATTGACTTTAACAAACACAGATGGAATATTTTCAACTCTATAATAAACTCTCTGAAGATGGATTTACTCCGAAAATTATTAAGAGGAAAAAGAAAATTTAAATAAATATGTTTTTCATCATAAATTTGCATTATTTTGCCTTCAAAAAAAAAAAATTAAATATTCTATTTTATTATCGCCTGTGGTCAGGATTGAACCAGATGATTATCACTTTATTAACTCAACTCTAATTTCGTTGCACCATGCGTCCAACTGGCGTCCGGTGAGAAACACATTGAGAAGGCCGGAAGGCACATAAGTCGAAACGTTGTGTATTTAACAATAAAGATTAGGGTAACAGTAAAAACATCTAAATAATACAAACTTTAAAACAAAATCGTAAATTTTCATTTGAAGTGATTAATTTTATTCTATATATACGTAAAACGAAATGAAGCTTTAGAGAAACCTTATTAAATCCTCAAAACTATTAAAAGTTATTCCATTCTGTCTCTTGCTGATATTGACAGTAATATCACAAATAGATATTTGATATTTGATATTTAATATTTCAAACATTGACTTGATATTGTTATTACAAATAGATATTTGATATGGATATTGATATTGCTCTTGAAATAGATTTTGGAATTGACTCAGAGAATTAATTTGAAACTCCACACGAAGCTGATTACGTAGCACACCGTTAAGAAATGACTGTATCTATCAACCCCGTCCGGCTATAATGTTTATACGACACAAGCTGATCTGGTCTCGACTTCAAGTGTTTCTTATCAAACACGGGAACCTTCTCGAACTCTGGAACCTTCTCCCCAAACTCGGGAAACCTTCTTGTTGAACTCAGGAGCCTTCAAGTTAATTTAGACATATGGCGGAACGGATATGAGCGTTGATTTAATACAGTTCTAAGTGAGAGTTATCTCTGGCTGCAGGTTCAATCCTGACCAAAGGTAACAGTAACATAAAATAATTTACACAGCTTAACACTTGTACCCGATCATGGTTAACGAAATGAGAACAGTCTACCCGGTGGATTGAATAAAGGTTTCGGTTTGAAGTACCCTGAAGGTACCCGATTACAGCAGAAAACACCAGAAGAATGACGGTGGGTACATCGGCTGAAACGTTATGTAGATAACTATAAAGATGAGGACAATAGTCTGAATAATAAAATTAGCAATAAAACTTTATTCAGATGCTAAGCTTTTATTAAAAAACAGTACTGGCTAATAGGATTTTGATAAAAATCAATAATGGAACCCCTAGGGATATATTTACAAAGGAGAAGGAAATAGAAGACGTTTCAGTGAATAAGGGAGGGGCGGATAAATAGTATTTCAAAATCAAATAATAGTGAGAGGAATTATTTAAGATATCAAAATAATTTTTTAGAGAAATAACATATACGAGGAATATTTAAGGGAATCATATATTAAAAGTATAAATTTTATTTTGCGAAATAACATGAACAGTTTAAGCTTAATCTCCTTTAAAAATAATAATTTCTATTTGTCTGTGTATAACCAGAATATGCGCCCTCTGGGTGTAAGTATTAACGTTTTAATGTAATTAAAAGTGTAAAGACTCACGAAATTAAATACAAGCGCACATATAAAGATAATTTTTTGTTATATTCTAATTGGTTTCTCTATAAAATCTTTCATAGGATTGATTGTAATACATTGGAGAATAAAATTATAATATTATAGATCAATAACACCAAGTAATTATTTATACAACCCAGTTTTGTTAAAACCAGTATGCAAATTAACAACATTATTATACAAACCTTTAATTCATAATGATATATAAGACACACTGCAGGATTTTAAATGCACTAATAACAAGGGCTGTTTTGAGGCAAATCTCACTCATATTTTCACTGAGACATCGGTAATAAATAAGATTTATTCTCTGTATTAGTGATTTTGACGATAAATTGAATACTCATTGATAAACTTACACATTTCCTGATAGTATTGTGACATAAGCAGTGACATAGTTTCGGTTACAGACAGACACCGAATCTCCATTATAATAAGAAGATGATGTACGATGATAATTACATTGAGCATTTTATTTAAATGCAAAATAAATAAATAAATAAATAAACAATCAAATCTCTCAAACGGCAACACCACACGAAACCTTAATTTACGTAGACAATAAACCAAATGAATGAATTTATTCCAATCGCTTTCGTATCGCCAGCTTTCCATAAAAGGAATTCCTCTGATGGGATTCTTTTAATGGAAAACCGAAGTGTTCGTATTTCTGATGGAATTAAAAGAAATGCATTATAAGAATAGTTTCGACTTTAATCAATTGGTAAATTAAAAAAATAATCTTTTTTTTTTTTTTAGTTAACCGACGCTAAATTTAATTTAGAAACATTAAATTGAGATCTATTTCTTGGCCAAATAAGCGTGTCTAAGTTGAACACGCCTATATCGAGGGAATTTCTTTTTCTTTCTCTCAATAGAAAACTAAAGCCTCGTCATTAGATTCTACTTTATTATAAAACTTGTCTGATTTTTAAGTAATCGATACAATTCAATTTAATCTTTTAAAGTACAACATAAAATTTGTTTTTGTGTGCGTTATATGTTGTGGATCTTTATGTGAGGCTCTTTCAAGAATAATACTAATCACCTAAAAGAATATAACCAGTACTGATTTGATTTCTGTGCACAGAAAAGATACGTCCAAGGAAAGATATATACCTGTTCATATATATATATATATATATATATATATATATATATATATATATATATATATATATATATATAAAGTGTTGTTATGGGTCCAACGAGAGAAAATGAGATATTTTATAAAAAAAGGTTTGCAAAAAGGATTTTTTTTAAAACAATTTATTATCAACTTACATACGTGACACGTGTTTCAGATCTGTTATCTTCTTCAGGCATTGAATAACTATATTTTGGCAGAATATGTATATGTGTGATTTCTGATATTTGATAGCTGGTGTGTGTTTTTGTAACTTATTTTTTTGTTAAGTGGAATATATATATATATTATATATATATATAATATATATATATATGTGTGTGTGTGTGTGTGTGTGTGTGTGTGTGTTATTTATTATAGTGTACAATACATTTATGGTGCAGTTGTTATCATTGGTTTCTAAGCAGTGTGTTAGCCACTTTTCTTCAAGACAACACAGCTGTTAAGAAATCTAGTGAATGTCAATTCATTTATATACGTGTGTATTTTTTTTGTGTGCCGAATCCCTGTATTTCTCCACGTTTTTTAAGAAAATCCTCACGTTGTTGTGCCCACGCGCCTATACGCACACCTTCCTCTACCTCTTCGTCGCCTCATTTATTTCTGCCTTCTTGTCTTTCCTTTTATCTGCTTATCTTGATGAAGGTCAAGATTTCAACGGTCCCGGATGCTTTAATGTTTCTTATTACACACACACACACACACACACACACACACACACACACATATATATATATATATATATATATGTAATAAGTAATTGAGAGTTATCTCCCCTAGTTATGATTAACTCTCCTTATGGAGAACTCTTTATTATATACTAACCTATTTAAAATCACAATACGTGTAACAATCATTCTAAGCAGAATAAAGTTTTCTAACGTCTTATTACAACTTTTGATATGTTTACACTTTAGCTCTTGCAAAAATAGGTCAATACCTAAAAGTATAGTAAGTCGTCGGGGCGGCCTAAAGTCGGTATCAGCCAATCAGCGAGGGAGTCTATCCCTTTTCACTAGCGCTAGACCAAATAGATTAGCGTTATCGCGTCAACGTACTCACCCCTCTTTTTTTTTATCTTTTCCCTACTCTCGTTCTTTCTTTCTTTCTTATAATATTTTTCTGTGTAGCATGTTCTTTTTATTACCTTTCGTTTTTTATAATAAAAACCGAACGTTCCATGATTGGGCTGGGGTACGACACTCATAAGAAATAAAAAAATAAATAAAATAATAAAATTCGAAGGCAATACAATGCGTAAAAAATAAAGACAAAAAGATGTTTTATATGTCTAATCGATTTCAAAGCAAAGCTTCATCATCAGAGTGTATTTTCAGAAATGACGTGCATATGTTTTTTTATTTGTGTGGTTATAATTTCTCTTCTTATTTCCTTTTCCTCTCCTTTTTTTCCTCTCTTTCTTCTCCTCCTTTATGAATGGGCGAATAACTGTAATTTCTTATTTCTCTCTTTTTTTTTTCTTTTTTAAAAGTTTGTTGAGAACAAGGCTGACATCCGGTAAGATGTTGCAATATGTTGCGACCGTGTGGAGATGTCAAAATTCTTTTTGAAAACAAAAATGAACAAATAAATAAAAACCGTTAATAGAAAAATTTTTACATACTTAGCTTTTGTTTCGCTTTCACCTTTCCTTTCTTAATCTTTCTCCCTCTCTTTCTTTTTTTTGTGTTATTTCTCTTCTTTTTCTTTTTTTTCTTTTTTATCCCCTTTGTTCTCTAATTTAGATTTTTTTTTTATAGTAAATAAGTAAATAAAAGATTATCTTAAATTATGTATTAGTATTGATAGAAAAATAAATAATTCTTTTTTATTATTTTTTTTAAAGAAAATATCTTTTATGAGTACTTTTTTCTCTATTTTGCCTTTCATCATGGACGATTTGGATGGTCACATTTTAAACCAGTGGGTGTTGCAAGATGATAACGGTCCGAAGATTAAGGAACAAGACTATTATAATTGGATGTGAGAAGGGGATTGTGTGGACGTGGAAATACTCAGGCGTGTAAGGGCCATTAGAATGCTTTGACTTTGGATATCAAGGGATCATGTACACAGAGAATTGGAATCCATTCAAAGGAAGTTATTCTTACCATATTTAATCTATTATTAGGGGAAAACAGTTTTAATTGCGCCTATTAAGTTGAATGATCGATATTAAATATTACGGGTACTTCCGTTTGAAGTGGACTTCAGAGGAATGCAAGACAGGAGAAATATCAGACCCTTGTATATATATTTACCAACCCCTCCGCACGAGCAGGATGTGACCCAAGGTCAATTTCTTAAGCGGAGTTTAACGGGTTTGAAATCAGTGTTTTCCTTCTCTTAGCCTGGTTGCCTAGTAATGGTTAAAGAGCCCAGTCTGCCCTGCTATTTACCCATAGCTAGAAGGAGAGTTTGATTCATACTTTTCCCAAGTGCATTACCGCCTTGTGAAATGCAAACAGCTTCGACGAGGAATTGAACTCGGGCCGATGAGTCCATTTCCTACGACTCTAACCATTAGACCACGTGCCTCCATATCATACCCTTGTAGGCGCACGTCATTTCATGGTTATCGTTGTAGAAAATGGACACGGTGACTCGAAAATTTAAATCTTGGACGATTCTGTTTGCTTTTCACGTAACTCTAATACTCTTGAGAAAGTAGGTATCTACCCAACGCGTTCACCACGAGTAGGATGTATTACAAGGTTGCAATTATACACATT
>CM042138.1:90698197-90743197 GCA_023376005.1 Doryteuthis pealeii
GATTTTAGGTTAATAGTGATGGTCCAGATGTGTTTTTTTTTTTTGTGCAGGAGATTACAAAGATGGCCCTGTGGTGTTTTTCTGAAATTAAAGATGTATTTGATTTTGTATATGCATATGGGGAACAATCCACGAAGAAGAGATAGTATAAAAATGACTAGCTTAAGTTTAGGTTTCGTATTGAGAAGGAGATACAAAGAAATTCATGCTAGTTATGAAAACTAGTTTATGCATTTAAAAAATGATGGTTGGTATGGTATGTTAAATAATTTATGAGCAGCTTATGAATATGAACGAACCTGTATGTAGAATATTTTGTATTGGGGTACGTTATATTTAGAATAACGGAGGCCAATGGAAAATTACCTGACAGTTATGGACGAGTAGTAACCTTTGTACTCGACCCCTTCAACTTCTATCTACTCTCTCTCTCTCTCTCTCTCTCTCTCTCACACACACCCACCACACACACACAACACAACACCGATTATATACACCCGAGTAAAGGAGTATATAACATGTGTTTACAGAGCTTTCTATTATATAATGTGTAATACTAATAACAGTCATTGGAATTTTACTATGCGCCACTGTAGATATACCATAGTATGATAATTTGATTATTGCAACGTGTGTTATGTTTACTTAAGAGTTATTGCTAATAGTTCATTATGTAAAATGTATATTAATTTTGATTTTACTCTCGCTCACTCTTTCTTTTCCGTCTTTTCATTATGTTCGATTGAAACAGATTAGCGTTATCGCTTCTCCTCTCAATTCCATTTGTTTTTTTGTTTGTTTCTTTCTTATCATATTTTTCGGTGTAGCATGTCCTTTTTCTTCCTTTTCTTTCTTTATGATAAAAACGGAAATGTCCATTATTTAGCTGTGGTGACGACACTCATAAGAAATAAGATATCGGTGGATAAGCAAGACGAGATAATCAGGATTTACATTTTTAAAATTTTATTTCGGACATAGAAAGGTGAAAAGATGAGGAGAGAGAGAGAGAGAGAGAGAGAGAGAGAGAGAGAGAGAGAGAGAGAGAGAGAGAGAGAGAGAGAGAGAGAGAGAGAGTACAGTATAACACGGTGAGTTCTTTTTGTTGGCGTCAACTAAATTTTAACGAAAGTGAAAATGTAAATGTTATTTTTGTGAGTTAAAGGACTTGGTTTTGTTAAAAATATAGTATGAATTTTTATTTTACTTATTGTGTTTACAGATAGAAGCAAAATTCCCTGTATTACCCACAGTGACCTAAGTTGACATGTGTGTCGGAGCTGTCAAATCAACGAAGTAGACTTGTTTTGAGGCTGGCGGTTAGCACTTGTTGACCTTGTCACAATGACAATAATAGCAACAATTTTTTCTATAAAAAAGGCGCTCTGAATTGTAAAAATTCAGTCAGACCAAATCAGCAGAAGGTGTTGCAAGATGAAAACGGTCGTACAATTAAGGAACACGAGTATTGGTTATTTCCTAGTTGAGTAACATTATATTACAGGGTGACCCAGAAAAAGCAGAACCCAAATTATTTATTTATTTCCCATTAAACTAACCCTAAACCCCAACCCTAACCCTAAACCCTAAACCCTAACCCCTGTTAGACTTAAACTTTAAACAAAATAAAATTAACAGTTTTATTACAAAATTTGTGGGTTCTGTTTTTTCTGGTTCACCCTGTAATATCATGTTACTCCACTAGGTTTAAGGTTTAGGGTTAGGGTTAGAGTTTAGGGTTATGGATAGGATAGGGGCTTAGGGTTAGTTTAATGGGAAATTAAATGAATAAATTGGATTCTGTTTTTTCTGGCCAGCCCTGTAATATCATGTTACTCCCCTAGGGAGTTAGGCTTAGGGTTTAGGGTTAGGGTTAAGTTTTAGGGTTTGGTTAGGGTTAGGGTTGGAGTAGGGTTTATTTTTAGTTTAATGGGAAATTAAATAAATAAATTGGGTTCTGTTTTTTTCTGGCTAGCTCTGTAATATCATGTTACTCAACTAGGGGTGTTAGGGTTAGGCTTAGAGTTTAGGGTTATGGTTGGGGTTGGGGTTGGGGTAGGGGCTTAGGGTTAGTTTAATGGGAAATTAAATAAATAAATTGGGCTCTGTTTTTTCTGGCTAGCCCTGTAATATCATGTTACTCAATTAAAATAACACGAGTATTTTACCATAATGAAATTTTGGTATCTTTCGTTTAGAGGAAAATTAACTTAAAAAAATGTTGGCTTGTACTTATTTACAGCTGATTCTGTATTTGTTTTATTTTGAGGATTATAAATAAAAGGAAGGAAAGACAACAGCAACTCCAGCATGTATCGCTGTTTGTTTGCAGTCACTGTTCCAGAGACTGCCATTCTAAAATTCGTCTGTTCAGCCACTCACGCAGTTGCAGATAACAAAAAAAATGGACACTACTCCATCATCTTTTGTAGACGGAAGGATGCCAACCAAATAAATGTACTTGGTGAATGTCTGAAATAGTTTTGTTTATTCATTTATTTTATTTGTTCATTCGAATTTGATTATCGAAAGATGTGAAGCCAGCAATCTTTTTTGTTTTTTTTGTTTTTTTTTTTGAAAGAATCAGTATTTCTCCCAACTTTCTTATTTCGAAGTAGAGTACGAGTGACAAAATTGAGGTCATCTAAAGTATGTTTAAAAAAAATGCAATATCAGATATCTAACATCACATATGTTGGTAGTCAATATCTTTGTTACAGGTGAGATATTTAATTAACATTAATCAGATTGCAACTTTGATTGAACTCACCTCATCTAAGTGGAAGGGTCATGAAAAAGAAACATCCTTAATGGATGTACAACCAGTAATTATCTTATATGTCGTAAATAGAAAACAGAGAAGATAAAAACAGCATAAAAGAAGGTGAGTGACAGAAGAGAGAGAGAGAGAGGAAGAGAGAGAGAGAGAGAGAGAGAGAGAGAGAGAGAGAGAGAGAGAGAGAGAGAGAGACTGGGGATGTGAAAAGGAGTGAGAGAGATGATGATTTACTATAGGTGTTAGTTCACTTAGTCGTACCTAAAAGTAGTCATTGACCCATCTAAACTTAGTTTCGGACCAAACCCAATGTAGCCCGATCAGAATCGAAATAATTAACAATGCCACATTAACCCGTCTGGGCTTATTTCATGCCTAGAGCTTAGTGAATCCCTCACATTGTACGTTTATACAAGGTGTGTCAAAAAGTATCTTTTGTACTTTTAAATTACCATTCCTGTTTTTCTTTCCTTTTTTAAAACAATTCTCTATTAAGTTTATTTGGTCAATATAGAGTCAAAAAAGTTTCGAAATTCTTTTGTAGTTTTTGACACACATTGCATTCTGAAAAAAAATAACGTTCCATTCATTCTTCATTTCGATCTTGGTAAATACAGTTTTAAACTTGATACTCTTTTGACACACCTTGTATTCTGAAAAAATAATGAATGGAACCTAATTTTTTTCAGAATACAAGGTGTGTCAAAAAGTACAAAATATCTGGAAACTTTTTTGACACACCTTGTATTTACATTTTTGGGTAGTTGTTTCCTGTCCTTAGGTGAGTGAGTGAGTGAGTGAGTGAGTGAGTGAGTGTGTGTGTGTGTGTGTGAGAGAGAGAGAGAGAGAGAGGAGAGAGAGAGAGAGAGAGAGAGAGAGAGAGAGAGAGAGAGTTTGTTTAGTGTTGGGGTTCCCCACCAGTGGTGCTTGCACCTTCTGGGGATGCGAGCATCATTTCAGGGGATGCAAGCAGCGTCCGTTCAAATTTAGATTTTTTTTTCTTTTGTAATAAATATTATTTATATTTTTGTTTCTATATTTCAGATTATTATCATTACCTCTAGAGATTTAGATAGTGAAATACATATGATCTTTTGATAAAACTGTAGTGTGAATTGACATTCTATATTTTTGAACAAAAGTATAAATTGTAGAAGTACGAGGTCAGAGCAAAACTCTTTTAAGGGTGCGGGGAATAGAAAAAGTTTGGAAACCACTGGTTTAATGGAACATCAACCTTCATGGGTTATTTGACGCCAAAGTCATCCTTATAGAAAAAAGGACTGGTGCTATGTAACCCTATTTGGGGGCGGGGGTAAGGGATTCCTATCTTTCCCAAGGGTATTACTCTGAAAGGGAAACTATAGCGCGACTGTCGCAGTCTAACACCTTATGACAATATCTCGGCAACCATCCCTATAATTCATTGCTCTCGGAAAGTCCTCTGCCCATTATCACAGTGTTGAACAATGTAGGTTTTTGATGGACGGCTCACACTGGCTTGCCCATGTTCTGGTTTCCACTGGAGAAGTCACTTATTGGTTCTTCCTTGCTTCTCTAGCAGTGTCCAGTGTGTTTTGTTTGTCTCACCCGGGTGGTTTGTGTGATACGGGGCAAGTAACCGTGCAGCTGCTTCCTTGTGGGGTCTTGTTTCTACGATTTTTTTACCATCACACGTAGCATTCTTGTGCAGCTCCCATTTAGTTTATTCTCTAGGCACATCGTTAGAGCCCAAGGGGTGCAGCCATACAATAGTATTGATACAACTACGTCTTGGAAGAATACAAAAAAATAACATGAATACACTTCGAAATAGGAGCCTCCTATTTATTTCCCCGAAATCTTTAACAGATAGTCTACACACGAACGTTCACATTGTAACCAGCATTATACATGTATTTCTACTGGGGGTGAATAAGTCCCGTATTCTATTATATTGTCTCACAACCTAAGATGCAGATGTTGTTTTAAAAAAATTGAAATTTCGGAAGATATAGAAAAGTATTTTATTGCTCTTGCCGTGGAAGAATATATTGATAAATATCCTTTTGCCAAAAGCCACACATACTTGAAAACATTTGTCAAGAACAGGTGGATTCCAATCAATAATTTATTTAGTTTCGTATATTTTCTGAATTCTTGTTGCGCAAAATATAGGAAAGTTTTTTGTGCAAGAGAAGGAGAACAGGAAGATTTTAATTTCTTGTTATATATATATATATATATATATACATCTATATCTATATCTACATTTATACAAATATTTATCTATCTATATCTGGCAAGACAGTTGCATTTATCAATGATTTATTTCTGTTTCTGTTACATAATTCGTTGGTAGCTTACGAATTATGGATGTAAGTATAGTTAGATTTTGAATTAAAGTTTGTTGAAGTTCCAAAATTGGAGGGGTTATATTATTGACAGGTAATGGCTTCACTTGACTGCCCCCCCCCAACTTCCGTCTATGGGAAGGCGAGAGAACAGAAATTAGAGTTAGTTGGTATATTCTGGCCGTTAGCTGAGGGAAGCAGACGTTAAGATCGTTTGCTCACAGAAGATTCCAGGTCTCACCGGGGTTGAAAAACCTTTTGGGCTGTGTTTTCTTTTAAAATAAAGAATATGAAAAACAAATAATTATTGCTTAATTATTAACCAATAAATTAGCATAGACTACCCCGCCCAAAAGAAGAAGAATCAGTAAGTAAGTAAGAACAAACAGAAAAGTAAACCCCATCTCCTCATCACCTCACCTCATCCCTCCTCTCACTCTATCTCTCCCCATCATGAAAATAAATGGACTCTCTCGTCGATTTCGACGCATGAGGGTTCATCCAATGAACAACCCACACAATATTTTGTTTATAGTGGTGAAGGCTTGTGTTGGACAATCCACACTTTTTGGCACATTCGATAGGAAAGAATTGGTGCACAAGGAATACCACAAAACCAATCAACGACTGATCTCAATTTTTTTTTTCAAATTCAGAGTTTTCCTTCTCCTAGACTGGTTACCTATCCAAATTTAAAAAGCCTAGTCTGCCCAACTATTTTACCCATAGCTGGAGGGAGAATATATGGATTCATACCTTTCCAAAGGATATTAGCACTATGTGAAATGCAAACAGCTTCGTCCATGAATTGAACACGGGTCGATGAGTCAATTTCCCATAATTATAACCATTATGCCACGCTCCTCCCCATTATATACCCAATATAAAAGGGGTATATAACATTTCTTCCTATGAAGACCTTACAGATACGGTTTGCACAATAACATCATCAGATAGGTCAGTTCTCCGGATACGAAGCCTTATTTTACTATACAGTAAACCCCATTAGCTACAAATTCTTAGCAGTGGGGGACAAGGGCCTATATGCCATTATTTGATCCCCAACACTACGTCACTTGTCAATCATCTGTAGGTCGTAGGTTCAATCTTGAGCATGGGTGATAATAACATAGAATACTTAACATAGCATAACACATGTACCCGGTCAGGGTTAGCCGAATGAGAACTGTCTATCCATGTGGATTGAATAAAGGGTTAGGTTTGAAGTTCCATGAAGGTTCCCGAGTTTGACAAGAAGGTTACCGAGTTCGATTAGGAGGTTCATGAGTTCAATAAGAAACACCTGAAGAAGGTCAGAAGACACATCGAAACGTAGTTTATATAACAGCAATAAAGATGAAACAACAATCCGAAAAATCTAAATAATACGAATTTTGAAATAAAGTCGTGATTTAATTTTTTCATTCCTCTAACCATAACGGGGTACAAGTGTTAAGCTATATTACAAGGTATGTCAGAAAAGTTTCAGGACTGGTGTCACAAAGAATTATTTCAAACCCAAACTACAAATTACAAGTCATCCCCTTCAAAATAATCCCCCATGAGTCTAATACACTTTCCTATCCTTCTCTGTCACGCTAGCATGCTCTGCTGGAATGATTCTTCCGGGATTCTCCGTAGCTCTGTCCCCTCGGCCTTTTTGATGTCGTGCACATCCTCAAAACGGGTTCCCTTGATGACTCCCTTGAGTTTTGGGAGGAGGAAAAAATCACATGGAGACAGGTCGGGAGAGTAGGGAGATTGCTTCAGCAGAATAATGTTCTTCTGGCCCTGGAACTCTTGTATACTCAGGGCAGTGTAGGCAGGTGCGTTGTCATGGTGATGCACCCACTAGTTGGCCTGCCACGTCTCTCGCCTCTTCTCGCGCACCGAATGAAGCAAACGCGACAGTATCTTTTTGTAGATATGCTGGTTGATTTTCTGGCCCTGTGGCAAGAACTCGTAGTGGATGATGCACCTCACAACGAAAAATGCGAACTTTCCTGGAACTTTTCTGACATATATCTTAAATAGTCTAATAAAGATTTTTTTGTGACACTTTACGATATCTGCCGAACTTGAAATCTTAACAGAACTTTACGATCTCTGCCGAACTTCAAATCTCCATCAAATTCAACGGAATTAGAACGCAATTGACTTTAACAAACACAGATGGAATATTTTCAACTCTATAATAAACTCTCTGAAGATGGATTTACTCCGAAAATTATTAAGAGGAAAAAGAAAATTTAAATAAATATGTTTTTCAACATAAATTTGCATTATTTTGCCTTCAAAAAAAAAAAAATTAAATATTCTATTTTATTATCGCCTGTGGTCAGGATTGAACCAGATGATTATCACTTTATTAACTCAACTCTAATTTCGTTGCACCATGTGTCCAACTGGCGTCCGGTGAGAAACACATTGAGAAGGCCGGAAGGCACACCAGTCGAAAACGTTGTGTATTAACAATAAAGATTAGGGTAACAGTAAAAAAAATCTAAATAATACAAACTTTAAAACAAAATCGTAAATTTTTGATTTTGAAGTGATTAATTTTATTCTATAATATTACGTAAAACGAAATGAAGCTTTAGAGAAACTTATTAAATCCTCAAAACTATTAAAAGTTATTCCATTCTGTCTCTTGCTGATATGACAGTATATCACAAATAGATATTTGATATTTGATATTTAATATTTCAAACATTGACTTGATATTTGTTATTACAAATAGATATTTGATATGGATATTGATATTACTCTTGAAATAGATTTTGGAATTGACTCAGAGAATTAATTTGAAACTCCACACGAAGCTGTTTACGTAGCACACCGTTAGGAAATGAATGTATCTATCAACCCCGTCCGGCTATAATGTTTATACGACACAAGCTGCTCTGGTCTCGACTTCAAGTGTTTCTTATAAAACACGGGAACCTTCTCGAACTCTGGAACCTTCTCCCCAAACTCGGGAAACCTTCTTGTTGAACTCAGGAGCCTTCAAGTTAATTTAGACATATGGCGGAACGGATATGAGCGTTGAGTTAATACAGTTCTAAGTGAGAGTTATCTCTGGCTGCAGGTTCAATCCTGACCAAAGGTAACAGTAACATAAAGAAATTTACACAGCTTAACACTTGTACCCGGTCATGGTTAACGAAATGAGAACAGTCTACCCGGTGGATTGAATAAAGGTTTCGGTTTGAAGTACCCTGAAGGTACCCGATTACGACAGGAAACACCAGAAGAGTGACGGAGGGCACATCGGCTGAAACGTTATGTAGATAACAATAAAGATGAGGACAATAGTCCGAATAATAAAATTAGTAATAAAACTTTATTCAGATGTTAAGCTTTTATTCAAAAACAGTACTGGCTAATTGGATTTTGATAAAAATCAATAATGGAACCCCTAGGGATATCTTTACAAAGGAGAAGGAAATAGAAGACGTTTCAGTGAATAAGGAGGGGGTGGATAAATAGTATTCCGAAATCAAATAATAGTGACAGGAATTATTTAAGATATCAAAATAATTTTTTAGTGAAATAACATATACGAGGAATATTTAAGGGAATCTTATATTAAAAGTATAAATTTTATTTTGTGAAATAACATGAACAGTTTAAGCTTAATCTCCTTTATAAATAGAAATTTCTATTTGTCTGTGTATAACCAGAATATGAGCCCTCTGGATGTAAGTATTTACGTTTTAATGTAATGAAAAGTGTAAAGACTCACGGAATTAAATAGAAGCACACATAAAGATTATTTTTTATTATATTCTTATTGGATTCTCTATAAAATCATTCATAGGACTTATTCTAATACGTTGGAGAATAAAATTATAATATCATAGATCAATAACACCAAGTAATTATTTATACAACCCGGTTTTGTTAAAACCAGTATGCAAATTAACAACATTATTATACAAACCTATAATTCATAATGATATATAAGACACACTGCAGGATTTTAAATACACTAATAACAAGGGCTGTTTTGGGGCAAATCTCACTCCTATTTTCACTGAGACATCGGTAATAAATAAGATTTATTCTATGTATTAATGATTTTGACGATAGATTGAATACTCATTGATAAACCTACATATTTCCTGATAGTATTGTGACATAAGCAGTGACATAGTTTTGGTTACAGACAGACACCGAATCTCCGTTATAATAAGAAGATGCTGTACGATGATAATTACATTGAGCATTTTATTTAAATGCAAAAAAAAAAATAAAAAAAATAATAAATAAATAAACAATCAAATCTCTCAAACGGCAACACCACACGAAACCTTAATTTACGTAGACAATAAACTAAATGAATGAATTTATTCCCAATCGCTTTCGTATCGCCAGCTTTCCATAAAAGGAATTCCTCTGATGGGATTCTTTTAATGGAAAACCGAAGTGTTCGTATTTCTGATGGAATTAAAGAAATGCATTATAAGAATAGTTTCGACTTTAATCAATTGGTAAATTAAAAAAAATAATCTTTTTTTTTTTTTAGTTAACCGACGCTAAAATTTAATTTAGAAACATTAAATTGAGATCTATTTCTTGGCCAAATAAGCGTGTCTAAGTTGAACACGCCTATATCGAGGGAATTTCTTTTTCTTTTCTCTCAATAGAAAACTAAAGCCTCGTCATTAGATTCTACTTTATTATAAAACTTGTCTGATTTTTAAGTAATCGATACAATTCAATTTAATCTTTTAAAGTACAACATAAAATTTGTTTTTGTGTGCGTTATATGTTGTGGATCTTTATGTGAGGCTCTTTCAAGAATAATACTAATCACCTAAAAGAATATAACCAGCACTGATTTGATTTCTGTGCACAGAAGAGATACGTCTATAGAAAAATATATGCCTGTTCATATATATATATATATATATATATATATATATAATATATAATATATATATATATATATATATATATATATATATATCAAGAAAAATGAAAAAACACAGGTTTAAATGTGTTAAGTGGTGAGTTTATTGGCCGACGCTGCAGTGTTTCGATCTATTAAATAGATCATCTTCAGGGCATAAGATAAGAAATTATATATCATGACATCTCCCCTTTACCTCTTACCAATATACACACACACCTCTCCCCTACCTCTTACCAATACACACACACACACACACACACACACACACATACACACACACACACACACACAACCTTGAGTTTTCACTTCCGCTGTCGTTTATCGCTACAGAAAAAAAATTTATACACACACACACACACTACCACATACCTAAAAAATGCACAATGTTTCCTTCAATACACACACTAACAGCGCTACATACTCACACCTTAAAATAGAATATTTGATGTCATATTTCAAAACCGTCTCCTTTTTTCAAACTTCAGAAAAAATTTTAAACAGACTGAATAAGAAGGATTACCACTCACTTTTTTCATCATTCTGTGATATATAATTTCTTATCTTATGCCCTGAAGATGATCTATTTAATAGATCGAAACACTGCAGCGTCGGCCAATAAACTCACCACTTAACCCATTTAAACCTGTGTTTTTTTCATTTTTCTTGATATATTACATACCGTCGGATTTACTTCCTCTCTTCACACACACACACACACACACAATATATATATATATATATATATATATATATATATGGGAGAATATGTGTTTTAAATGAAGTCGAACCTAATTTTATGAAAGTTAATTAATTAATAATTAATTAATTAATTAGGCGGGATTACCTATTAAATTTAAGGCTAAACAAATCGAGAAAAATCAATCTCTGTATGTACATTTCGGCCTATTAGGCCTCATCAGCAGAGCTATAGATACAAAGACCGCCCCGTGTGCGATTCGAACCCTGATTGTCAAGCTGATATATATATATAAAGTGTTATTATAAGTCCAACGGGAGAAAATGAGATATTTTATCAGAAAGAAGGTTTGCAAAAAGAATTATGTTTTTAAAACAATTTATTGTTAACTTACATACGTGACACGTGTTTCAGATCTGTTATCTTCTTCAGTCATTGAATAACTATATTTTGACAGAATATGTATATGTGTGATTTCTGATATTTGATAGGTTGTGTGTGTTTTTGTAACATATTTTTGTTAAGTAGAATATATATATATATATATATATATATATATATATATATATATATTATATATATATATGTGTGTATGTGTGTGTGTGTGTGTGTGTGTGTTATTTATTATAGTGCACAATACATTTATGGTGCAGTTGTTATCATTGGTTTCCAAGCAGTATGTTAGACACTTTTCTTCAAGACAATACAGCTGTTAAGAAATCTAGTGAATGTCAATTCATTTATATACGTGTGTATTTTTTTGTGTACCGAATCCCTGTATTTCTCCACGTTTTTTAAGAAAATCCTCACGTTGTTGTGCCCACGCGCCTATACGCACACCTTCCTCTCCCTCTTCGTCGACTCGTTTATTTCTGCCTCCTTGTCTTTCCTTTTATCTGCTTATCTTGATGAAGGTCAAGATTTCAACGGTCCCGGATGCTTTAATGTTTCTTATTACACACACACACACACACACACACACACACACACATATATATATATATGTATATATATATGTATATATGTAATAATTTATTTATGATTTCCTCTCCTTTTGGAGAACTCTTTAGTATATACTAACCTATTTAAAATCACAATACGTATAACAATCATTCTAAGCAGATTAAAGTTTTCTAACGTTTTATCACAACTTTTGGTATGTTTACACTTTAGCTATTGCAAAAATAGCTCAATACCTAAACTCAGTCGGTAGAGCGTTCGGCTAGAAACCACAAGGTTCCTAGTTCGATACCGGTCCACGTCAACTCAGCGTATGAGTAGCACAGGGATCTGTGTGGTAAAGTAAGGAGCTGATGGTAGGTGTGGTGCTCCACCTCAGATGCTAAAACAATCTCCTTAGTTTAGCGCTATTGAAAAGGGGGTAGGCTCCCTCGCTGGCTGGCTGATAGCGACTTTAGGACGCCCCGACGACTTTACTTACTTTACTTACTTATAATAATCGTAACTTAAATCTCTCTCTAACTCTTTCCTTCTTTTCATCTTTTCATTATGTTCGATTGAAACAGATTAGCGTTATCGCGTCAACGTACTCACCCCTCTTTTTTTAAAATCTTTTCCCTACTCTCGTTCTTTCTTTCTTATAATATTTTTCTGTGTAGCATGTTCTTTTTATTCCCTTTCTTTTTTTTTAAGAAAAACAAAACTGTCCATGATTGGGCTGTGGTGCGACACTCATAAGAAATTAAAAAAATAAATAAAATATCTTTTATGAGTACTTTTTTCTCTATTTTGCCTTTCATCATGGACGATTTGGATGGTCACATTTTAAACCAGTGGGTGTTGCAAGATGATAACGGTCCGAAGATTAAGGAACAAGACTATTATAATTGGATGTGGGAAGGGGGTTGTGTGGACGTGGAAATACGCAGGCGTGTAAGGACCATTAGAATGCTTTGACGTTGGATATCAAGGGATCATGTACACAGAGAATTGGAATCCATTCAAAGGAAGTTATTCTTACCATATTTAATCTATTATTAGGGGAAAACAGTTTTAATTGCGCCTATCAAGTTGAATGATCGATATTAATTTTACGGATACTTCCGTTGAAGTGGACTTCAGAGGAATGCAAGACAGGAGAAATATCAGACCCTTGTATATATATTTACCAACCCCTCCGCACGAGCAGGATGTGACCCAAGGTCAATTTCTTAAGCGGAGTTTAACGGGTTTGAAATCAGTGTTTTCCTTTTCTTAGCCTGGTTGCCTAGTAATGGTTAAAGAGTCCAGTCTGCCCTGCTATTTACCCATAGCTAGAAGGAGAATTTGGTTCATACCTTTCCCAAGTGCATTAGCGCCTTGTGAAATGCAAGCAGCTTCGACGAGGAATTGAACTAGGGCCGATGAGTCCATTTCTTACGACTCTAACCATTAGACCACGTGCCTCCATATCATACCCTTGTAGGCGCACGTCATTTCAGGGTTATCGTTGTAGAAAATGGACACGGTGACTCGAAAATTTAAATCTTGGACGATTCTGTTTGCTTTTCACGTAACGCTAATATTCTTGAGAAAGTAGGTATTTACCCAACCCGTTCACCATGAGTAGGATGTATTACAAGGTTGCAATTATACACATTTGTTATATACTAATAAAACGTATATGTTGTATACCCCTTACTTCTATTATTCTTCTGATCGTCTTTATTCTTATGTTCTTCTTCTAGTGTCTGGACTTCGTCTTGAGGATTTCGTGTCTGGTCTTCCATTGCGGATTTCTCTTTATCATAAGCCCTGGGCTATTGGTAGTTTTTAGAGAATAACCCAAGACTTCGATTTGCTTTAGATCATATTTTATACCGAAATTCCCACCAGACTACTTGTGCAGAGTGTGAGTATGGCAACGCGCATAAGCGCGTCTTGCTCCTTTCGCAGTTTGGCAGATACTGAATTAAACACTCTTTCTAATCTAAACCAGAAAAGGGCCTTCTCCCTGATTCTCACGGTATCCACCGCAAGGAGGATCACGATGAGATCAAGACTTGTCACTCAATCCTTCAAGGCCACTGACTGTAACTTATAACAGCCATTTTGGTTTCTACACTACCTGTACATAAGTGTTAAGGTACTACCAATTATGTAACATATTTACCAATGTCAATTCCTTAAGCGGAGTTCATCAGATTTGAATTCAGAGTTTTTGTTATATACCCTACCTATGAACATTAATGAGTATGCCCCAATCCACATAACTGCGGGAGTAATATGCTGACTGAGTAGTCTGATATCACTGGCAGTGGTTTATATCCTTCATGCCGCTGACGAGTATTGTATTTTGTTAATGTTATAAAGATTCCATTTCATTTTCAGCCCCCATTTGGTTATTTAGTAACCTTTGTTTGGTTACGACAGTTTTCATTCTGATAGTTTGGTTGCTTAACCAAGATTAAAGTTTGCCTTACAATTTATCCATAGCTGGAGGGAGAATATTTAGATTGATACCATTCCCGAGTATATTAGCGCTATGGTAAATGTAAACAGCTTCGCCCAGGATTTGAACTGGTCTGGTCGTGACCATTTCCTATGACAATTACCATTGTAACACGCGCCTCTACAAGATCACAAGTATATGGCATCCAGCCAGGATCGTTCTCGGTATTCAGTTGTAATAGACATGCTGTTGTATACACAAGTATACCCACATAATAAGTCAGGTATATAAGAGAGACAGACGGACAGACAGACAGACAGGGGTAGATGATGATGATGGATCTTACTTGTTACACTTCTGCTTACTGCTTCTACCTCGGCCGCTATTTTCTTCCGTCTATCTAGTGGGCTTACTTCTCTTCAGGGCTTCTACTGGGGGTTGATCTTCTTGATTTCTTCGGGCTGTCATCTCTTGTTTTAAATTACTTAACAAGACTTGTTTTTTTTTAATGATATCAATGCTTATTTCCAGAACCCAGCCCAGGATTTCGCCGCGGGAGAGATGCCGACCCAAAGCGACAACCCACAGATCCACTCACTCTGAAATCTGCGTCGCATCTGACTAACTAAACCAAAAACTTATTCCCTCGCCTGTAGCGGAAGGTCAGCGGAATATCACCGCTTGTCAATAATCGGCCATAGTAACTTTCCACTGAACCCCCGTTCTTCTGATTCTAACGAACTTTATTCAAAATATTCTAACTACAGGTACGTACATAAACCATAAGCTGATTATGATTATGTAACAATGCTAGACTAGCTTGCTAACGATTACACCTCATTGGGAAGACCTAGGTGTGGGAAAGTTATGTTCCCCCTCAAATGTGGTTAAATTGTATTGTTGAATTGTACTGCAGACTGGTCATTGCATCGCGTGTAGAAGAAAGTAAACTCTGAAATCAAACCTGTAAAACTCCGTTGAAAAGATGACCTTGTATCGGATCCTTCTCATGGTGGAGGGGTTGTGATAAATTCAAGTGTCAGAACCTTCCTCGAAAAATGAAAGCAACTGTGGAATGGATTATGCCTGTTAATTGCTTTTAAAAGGGTGTTGCAAGATAATAACTGTTGTACAATTAAAGAACACGAGTATTAATATATAGATATGAAGAAACTTACTATATTTTAGCCGCCATTTGGAATAAACATTTTCAGTAAGAGAGTTGTTTCATGTCAGACTAGTCTGTTGTTTATCAGTGGGGTTATATAAAAACATATTAGATATTGACAGACCATGACGTACTGAATGCACATTCTGTAATATATATATTTATATATATATATATATATATATATATATATATATATATATAATATTATAGAATGTGCAATGTGCATATATATACATTATATATATATATATATATATTATATATATATGTGTGTGTGTGTGTGTGTGTGTGTTGCGTGGGTGGGTGTGCTTGCACGTGTGGGTGTTGGTGCGTGTGTATAAGTTACAAAACTTTGCGGAATGTTTTCAGGCACATTCTATAAACATATCTATATATGTATATATATATTTTATAGATTGTGCATATATATATATATATATATATATATATATATATATATATATATATATTATAAATGTTCATCTATGTATAAATATATAATGTATATATATTATAGAATGTGCATGAATATATATATATATATAAAATATGTTTATATATATGTATTCTACCCCTCTCACTCTCTGTCTTTCTCTCTCTCTCTCTCTATATATATATATATTTGTGTGTGTGTGTGTGTGTGTGTGTGTGTGTGTGTGTGTAAATGCGTTACTGAACTTTATTGTGTTTCTGTTGTTCCTGTTTGAAAAGAACATTTATGTAAAAAGCCGTTTAGTATATGAACTGAGTTCAGCTGCATTGTCATAAGACTTTCGGAAAAACATTTGCTTCAGATGTAGGAATTGCCTGTCAAAAAACAATGACAGCTCCCATGTCTACAGGGAGAGCAGAAATATCGAAAACAAAAAGAAACCAACTTTTTTGCTCTAAGAGGCGAACACAGCTGATTCAAAATATTTCCGTTGAACGTATGATGAATTCATTTTTACTTTATTGCAAACAATTATTGAAAATAAAATAAATAAAATGTTAATTTTAATTCTAATCTAAAGATATTTACTTATTATTAGGTGTTATCTATGAGCAAAGTAACAACATTGAAATTATGTGACAAGACTATGAATATGTAGCAGTCACAAAATAAGTGCACACCCATATATATAAATATATATATATATATATATATATATATATATATATATATATATATATATATATATATATGTGTGTGTGTGTGTGAAGAAATTTGAAAAAGGAAGTGTTCCAAAAATAAGAATAAACTTCCCCTTCCAATGAAAGAGAAATGACGTGCACATTAGCAAACAGAGTGCCATATCTTCCTATCTGTCATCCTCTCCTATCACTTCGTTTTTCAAATTTCTTCATATTGTCGGATTTATTTCCATATTTACTCCTATATATATATATATATATATATATATATATGTATGTGTGTGTGTGTGTGTTGGTTTGATTTTTGGTTTTGAAGGCTATCACAATGCAAGTGTAAAGAAAATTGAGGTAACTATGATGATCTTCTTTTGATTATATTTTCTTACATATTTCGGGATAAAGATCCCTTCGTCAGAAGATTTCTGAAAGCTAAGTTCTGGAGCTCGTGGCTCCAGCTTCATACTGTTGTATGTTTGTTGATATCTTCCTCCGAATTCTTAGCGTGTGTATCGTCAAGACAACGCGCCCGTAAAACGTTGTCTTGATAATGTGGATATCATGCTGCTTTTAAACCAATGGTAACACTCGCACCTTAAATGTACTGTTGTTACGTTACGTGTCTTTTGTTCCGTGGTAACTCTGACAGAGTAACAACAAGCCTGTACTTCTTTTTAACAAATGTTTATTGTTGGCTGTGATAAAAATCCTAGCAGTCACTGAGAGAGAGAGAGAGAGAGAGAG
This sequence comes from Doryteuthis pealeii, assembly GCA_023376005.1. Classification (NCBI taxonomy): domain Eukaryota; kingdom Metazoa; phylum Mollusca; class Cephalopoda; order Myopsida; family Loliginidae; genus Doryteuthis; species Doryteuthis pealeii. The sequence continues at coordinate 90,715,359 of CM042138.1, forward strand.
AGAGAGAGAGAGAGAGAGAGAGAGAGGGGGGGGTAAAGAAAGTCCCAATGACAGAGTCGCTTAGATTCGATATGCTAAGCTTGTCATTTGCCTGTCACTGGTGATAGGAGAGGATGACAGATAGGAAGAGATGGCACTCTGTTGGCTAATGTTTATGTCATGTCCCTTTCGTTGGTCGGGGGAGTTTGTTCTCCTCTAGTTCTCCTTTAGTGCACTTTACCCCATCTTTTATAATTACAAAATAACCAGATGATTATTGTCTTACGTGCCGATAATCAGCTGATTACTTTCTTACCCATATTTTAATTCTATTCTCTATTACATTTTTGGCCCACAATAATCTGACATGCCTCTGCTAATGTTTATAGTTCCACCGAAAATATTCGACCCTAGCAAATCTCCGATGGAATTTCAACAAACATTCTAAACAAAACGCATCCCAAATACATTTTTTTTTTCAAAATAATTTTCCAAAACAATTCTTTCCTTCTTCCATCACAACTTATTTTTTACTAAAACTTATCCTCTTTTGACTCTTGATTATCATAAACACCTCATAATGTAACACTGTACTCTATAACAAATTATATATATATATATATATATATATATATATATATGTGTGTGTGTGTGTGTGTGTGTGTGTGTGGGAATTAAACAAAAGGCAGGTCTCTTGTTTAACAATTTTATTGATGATCTTTTCAAGCTTTCTGGCCAATTTTTTTAAATATTTGGATGGAATTCGTGGATTAGTCCACCGAAGTTCATATCCCGAGTACTTTCGACACTTCGAAGTGCCATCATCAGGAGTTATGTGCTCCAGTTTTTCTTTCAAAGTATATTAATGGATGTGGAGACTGGAAGTAGGAGAATTGATAGGAAAACTGTTATAGGCATTTTAAAATGTGAGTACTGCATTGAAAATTAATTCTATTTAAGGATGGTTTGTATTGTTTGATGTATAAAGATTCAAGTATATATTGTATTGTTTGATGTATAAAGCTATATATATATATATATATATATATATATATATATATATATATATATATATATATGTGTGTGTGTGTGTGTGTGTGTGTGTGTGTCTGTGTCTTTGTGTGAATGTGTGTGTGTGTGTTTGTGTGTGTGTTGTGCGTATGTGAGTCGCCCAGAGAGGATATAAATTCTAAGCCTCTCCTTAATTCAATATATAAAAGCCAACTTCCCCAAATCCACCTATTATTCCTCCTCTTTTTCCCCATCATATGGTATCTTTCAGCAAATCAGCAGTTTGATTTTTATTAATCGTTTCCTTTTTTTAAATTTCTCAAGATGATCTATGACCCTCGCTCGTCAATCTCGATTTCAAAATGTGACGACCACATTGTTAAAATCCATTATGAACTTCTGGTCTTAGATTACCGATGATATCAAAAGATCTATTCATATAAGATGTAATGAAAAAATGTAAATCCTGATTATCTGCTGTTGCTTATCCTCCGAATTCTTATTTCTTATGAGTATCGTCACCTCAGCTAAATTATGGACGATTCGGTTTTAATTATAAAACGGGAATAAAAAGGGACGTGCTACACAGAGAACAATAAACAAGAAAGAAAGGAAGAAAAGGAAAGATAGAGAGTGGAGGTCAGCACGCGGAAGCGATAACGCTAATCTGTTTCAATCGACATTAAGGAAGAGATAAAAAGAGGTAAGTGTGTGTTTGTTTAACAAAGTGAATCGCTGCGTTTACACAGAAACCTCTTGTTGATGAACTCACTGTGTACTTTAACATTGACAAGATCGAAATTACCCTCTGACAAGAAACACATTTATTAGCGAAAGTCAATTAACAAGGGGAATGTGCGTCCCTTGAGCAACTCTTTGCATATCAACAAGATTCTAAATCTATTAGATCGTGAAGAGTCATTGCCTTGAAGAAAAGTAGAGCCGTTTCTCTCGAAGACCACATTTAAGGATTTGAATATCTAATGGGATAACTAGGAAATCTCCCCCAGTTGATCTCGGATAAGCGTTAATAATTATCGTATATAAGTTAATCCATCGATGACATTAATTTGAAAATCAAAATCTTTGCTAATAACGTTAACAATTCATACATATGGTTGCATTTCATATAGTACTAATACCCTTGGGAAATGTATGAATCCAGTTTTGTTCACCTCAGCTACGGCTAAATATTAGAGCAGACTAAACTCTTTAAACTTGGTTAGTCAACCAGTCTAAGAAAAGGCAAACTTAGAATTTAAACCTATTAAACCACGTTTAAGAAATTGATCTTGTGTCGCTTCCTGCTCGTGCAGAGCGGTTGGTTTATATATATATATATATATATATAATATATATATATATATATATATATATATTAATCCATCGATGACCTTAATTGGAAAACCAAAATATTTGCTAATAAGAACGTTTTGACAACGATATATCATGTATAGGAAATGCACACACACATACACACACACACACACAGACACACATACACACACACACAGACACACACACAGAGACATATATATATATATATATATATATATGATATATCGTAGTCAGAACGTTCTTCACTTTATGGCGGCCTTTACATACATAGAGATGTGTGCATTAAACAGTTAAAATCCCCTTCGCATTCTGTGGGTGACGATGGCTGATATATATCTATACAATATATATATATATATATATATATATATATATATATATATATATATATAGTCATCCACTGATACGTTTTTCGACTTATCAATATATATATATATATATATATATATATATATAAAATCTTCAACGCCTTTGTGATGTTCTTTTCATTCATTGTGCCGATTCTTTTTTTATAAAACAATATATCTTTTTAAATTGCCGACCCGATTAAAGGGGAATAATTCCAGTTGAATTAGATTGTTTTACGTAGATTATACATCATTTTAAATTCTATCATTGATTTTAAGTTGATCTAGTATTCTTGTTATTTCTGTAAATATTTCTGTTTTTTTTTAAATTTAAGTTGAAATAGAGGATAGGGGTTGCTATGTTTTTTACGGGTTTGCAATTGTTCTCGTGATATTTTTCTGTTAATGTGAATCCCTTGTTTATTAGTGTTGTGGGATCTACGCTCTGATTGAGGGTTATGCGTAGTTCTTTTGGGTGGTCCTGTTGATTATAGAGCAGACCCTAACTGCTAGGGAGTAATGGGTAATTTATGAGGAGTGCGTCCCGGTCTCCTGCCTCAAGAGTTGCTGCCCGGTGACTATTAAAATAACAATCCAGCTCAGATTATTCAAAACTATCCATCTATCTATCTATCTCAATTCGTTCATATTTACCTATATTACTTTAAATACTAAAATTTTGTATATTCATGTTTGTTTAATGTCTTGTTTTTACTTGTCGAAAATATTTATCTATCTATCTCCATTTGTACGTATCTATCTATATTATTTTGTTTGTTTATCTATCTATCTATCTATCTATCTATCTATCTCAGTCTATTCAAAACTATATATCCATCTTCATATCTAAACATTAACAAGAATTACGACAAATTACGATAAATAAACAAGAATTACGACGAGCTGGGGTTGTTATTTTGATAGTCACCGGGTAGCGGTTTTTGAGGCGGGAGACCAGGACGCACTTCCTCATAAACTACCGAGTAAGGGATGGATTTTATGCAGTTTTGTGGTTGATGACTGTTAAAATGGGGATATTGTTGAAAGCCTGTGGATTTGTGACAAATAGCTGAAATAATTTGGCAATTTTTGTTTTTATTGAGGATGTCTAAAAATTGTTGTTGTTTAAAATTATGTTCAAAGTTGAATTTTATCTTATGGTGTAGGTTTATTACCTCATGAAAATATAAATCAGTTATCTTAGTATGATCTAATCTACATATTAATACACTTGTTCCTTAATTGTACGACCGTTATCAACACCCTCTGGTTAAAAATGTGACTGTCCGAATCATCCAAGATGAAATGCAAAATTGTAAATCCAGATTATCTACTGTTGCTTATTCACCGAATTCTTATTTCCATGAGTATCGTCACTTCAGATAAATAATGGACCATTCCATTTTTATTAGGAAGAAAGAAAGGGAAGAAAAGGGACAAGCTACACAGAAAAAAATATTATGAAAAAGAAAGAAAAAGGTAGGGGAAAATAGATATATAGATGGTTGGTTGGTTTATTGATTTTAACGGCATATCAACCCGTCCAGGGTTATATCATGCCTAGCGGTTGGGGTGTTTACATATTGTGTATTCATATATATACTTTTAGTAATTGGTTTTAACAATCTGTTAGCATTATTGGGAATTATATTGTATGGCATTGATTTGTTTCATGTCTATATTCTATGGTATAATTTTATTTCCCTTAAAAAGGAGAAAATATCCCCAATGTTAACATTTTCAAATAGATCTTTCATATTGTTTGCTTTAAAATAATGGTTTCTGATGGGAACAAAAAATCTATATTCCATCAATAAGTGTTTAACTGTCAGGGGTGTTTGACATGTTTCACATTGTGGTTGTTGTTCTTGTTTGAGTATATAAGAGTGTGTTAGTTTTGTATGACCAATGCATAATCGGGACATAATGACTTTTTCCTTTCTAGACTTCCTAGATATATAGAAAGAGATGGATGAGAGCGTTGAAGCGATAACACACATAATTGAGTGTTTCATCGAGTTTATTCTACGATCATGATTGTAGTATTCTCTTGGTGACATTCTGAGTGAAATTCAAACAACCTCGTCGAGGATTTGAACTCGTGTTGCCAGGTCCATTTCCTACGACTATAACCATTAAACCACAAACACCTCTCTTCTGGTTATCAAGCACTTGGCCAATTTCTTAAACAGAGTTAAACAAGTTTGAATGCAAAGTTTTCCTTCTCCTAGACTGGTTGCCTAACCAAGGTTAAAGAACCTAGTCTGTCCTACTTTTTACTGGAAGGAGAACAGTTGGATTCATACCTTTCCCAAGGGTATTAGCACTATGTGAAATACAAACAGTCTCGTCCAGGATTTGAACTCACCATGTCCATTTCCTACGGCATTAACCATTACACCACCTGAACCTGTTACTTTAGTAATTCAAATATGCTAACATAAAATGAGTTATTTGTGCACACGTATTTAAGTTTTTATCTAATTAAATATCATATTGAATTAGAAAGACTAATGAAATTAAATAAGAACACAAAAATATTACACTTAATTTAATTCATTCTAATTGATTTCCATATAGAATTATACATAGGATTACTTGTGAGAATAAAACAATAATATTAGAAATGAATAACACCAAGTAATTATTTATTAAACACGGTTTTGTAAAAACCGATATGCAAATTATTCACACCTTATACTATTTATTTCTTAATGATATATGACACACTGTAGGATTTTAAACACATTAATGATATGGGCGGTTTTGAGGCGAATCTATCTAAGCAAGACTTTTATAGAGAAATTGTTAATAAATAAGATGCTAATATTGAATAAATAATGTTTATTTAATACCCATTGAGAACATAACGTAAAAAATTAAGGGAAGTGTGATGTTGGTGGTGACGTAGTTTCGGTTACAGACAGACACATAATCTCCATTGTAATTCAAAGAAGTGATGTATATTCATGTCCATTTTTTCTTAATCAATATCCTTTCTGAGGAAGTATTTCATTTACATTTATATTCTTTAGAATAATGAATAAATATTCATCAGTTATCTTATAGCTTTTAAAATAATGATAGGATTTGCTAGCAAAATAACCCCCCCCCCCGGGCGATGTAAAAATAGATTTTTGAAACATATTGCCTGAAGGGTGGGAGTTAAAATGTCAGCGAATTTCTACCCTAAGTAAGTAAAATCATCAAATTCATTAAAGGATTAAAAAATAAAACAATTTGAAATGTAAACTTTAAATATGTATTAAAATAAAACAAACTATATATAGATATATAATACCAGTCATGTACTTATTAAAACTTGTTTAAAAAAATGAGGACTGTCTAATGGTGTATGTTCAGATTTTGAGTGAATTTATTCTATGTTATGACGATTTTGGGTAATGTGACGTAAGCAGTGACGTAGTTTTTGTTACAGACAAAAACCGGAAGCGAATCTCCATTATTAATAGATATTGGTAGAAGCATTTCAGTCTATTTCTTGTGTGGGATTTTGAATCTGAGAAGAGAAATCAGATATCCACATAAAACCTCTCTAGAAAATACAATATCCACATATAAGTAACTCATAGTTTTTTTTATTGGAATAATAGAATGGAATTAATAGGAAAACGTATCGCAAAAATTCCCGTTTAAAACCCTTGCAGAAATATGGGCCGGGTTAGCTCAGTCGGTAGAGCGTTCGGCTAGAAACTACAAGGTTCCTAGTTCGATACCGGCCCTCGCCAACTCAGCGTATGAGTAGCACAGGGATCTGTGTGGTAAAGTAAGGAGCTGATGGTAGGTGTGGCACTCCACCTCAGACGCAAAAACTATTTCTTTGGTCTAGCGCTAGTGAAAAAGGGATAGACTCCTCGCTGTCTGACTGATACCGACATTAGACCACCCCGACGACTTTAATTACTTTTACTTATATATAAAGGCAAGCACCTACAATGCAAACATATGCGTAGAATTCATATTGTTAAAGAACAGTGTAAGTCCTCACAGAGTTTTAAAAATGATAATATATCTATGCATGGTATATTTTTATGCCTATCTGATGGACCTTCAGCTTCCGATGTTCACTGTAGTGTTCTCTATTTTCACCTCTCCGTATGTCTGTAAATAGGCTCCCAGAAAGGGGTTTTACAATTTGGACAGAAAGATTAGATCGGTTCTGAAAGGTATTAAAAACATTGTATTTTTTGTCTTGCCTGAATTTGGAGCCATTTACGACATATTCAAGTCTACTGGTCAGGATTTGTTTGATTTCCCTTTGAAGAATAGTCAATGTACGAGTACCTATCAAAAAGTAATACCATTTTCTTTATTTCATGTAAAAAAAATAAAACTAATGCCTACATTGAGACCCTAACGAGTTTCAGAGCAAAGATCCGACAAGTAAGACCCAACTTGCCAATCGACAATGTCCTCCTTCTGCATTACAATGCTCGACTACATACAAGTATCAGGATAAGGGAGCATATCGCTTCATTTGGTTGGACAACTTTACTGCATCATCCATATTCACCAGATTTAGTTAGCACCTTTAGACTATCATCTCTTCGGACCCATGAAAAAGGGTGTGAGAGGCAAACATTATTCCAGTGACGATGAAGCGAAATCGTAGAAAAGTGGCTCAAAGAACAATCAACAGTATTTTACGGGGCAAGGATACGTGCTCTCATTCGAAGGTGGAACATTGCTATTGAGTGAAACAGTGACTATGTGGAGAAGTAGGGATGTGGTCCACAGAGGACCTGCTTCATTTTGATGTATGATACATATTCCTGTGTTGGTAATTATACCTGTCTTAAACAAAATGGCATTACTTTTTGATTCCCCTATGTGGTAGGGATGTGACCCACAGAGAAACAGCTTCATTTTGATGTATACATATGTGTTGGTAATTATGTCGTCAATATGGCATTTTTTGACTCACTCTATGTATTCATGTATTTATCTTGTGTGTGTGTGTGTGTGTGTGTGTGTGTTTTGTGTTTGTTGATTGTGTAGATCTTGTGATTCTGTGTCACAGTGTAGAATTAGTATCTATGTGTGTGTGTGTGTGTGTGTGTGTGTGTGTGTGTGTGTGTGTGTGTGTCCTTTTTGTTTTACAGAATTTTTACTACGATCATGATTGTAATGTCTTCTTGGTGACATTCTGTGTCACAGTATGAAGAATAGTCAATTTATATTTCAGTATCTTTTTTTTTCGTGTGTGTGCGTGTGTGTGTGTGTGTGTGTGGATTGCGTTTTCAACAATCATCATTCAAGGTCAATCAGTGTCCTTAAACCACGTGTAATATTCACCATTCAGCCCTCTCTGTTAATCCCCCACAACATTCTATTTATTCCCCGTGCCAATTTGTGAGAATTAATTACTCAGCAGATTGGAGACATTGGGCCTCAGAAAATAATTAATTCTCATCGATGTGAATCAGGCCAGCTCTTCGTATAAAATGCGCCCACTTTTCCCACGAGAACATTAAGTACCCGGCCAAAATGAGAAAACGTCGGTAACATTATACGGGGTGGAAATATACCTTTTGTTATTCTTTCACAAACATGTTTCTATTCCTGATTTCTTGTTTGTTATTAAATTCCGTTAAATAATGGCCATGATGGCTCCACCATGACGAGAAACAAAAACAAAAAAGAATTATCCGTGGGTGTTGAAACTGTAACTTGATTAATCTAAACTAGCAGGACCTGTGGATATACCACAGTATGATAATTGATTTGATTATTACAACGTTGTATATGTTTACTTAAGAGCTTTTACAAATAAACAATATTGTGATTATGAAAATGAATTCAGATTGACTAGATAGAAAAGAAATGTAGATGAGAAAATTAGAAACTGATTAGCACTGTTCACTAATGTAGAGTAACCCGTGATAAAAAGCAACTGAAATAAAATGATTTAAAATACTAATTAACATTAAGTAATACTAGCAGGACCTGTTGATATACCACAGTATGATTATTTAATTATTACAACGTTTGATATGTTTACTTTAGAGCTATTGCTAAATTGTTCAATATTGTGATTATGAAAATGAATTCGGATTGTCGAGATAGAAATGAAATGTGGATGTGAAAAGTAGAAACTGAGACAACTTAAAGAGAAGGGGGTATCATTGCCCTCCCCCTAGCTCAGTTGACAAAGAAGTTGCAACAGAAAACGACGCTTCTTCGGGAAAGAAGGCGAACAGAAGTTCGAAAACAGCTTAGCCTTTATTACTCTTTATGATTAGCACTGTTCACTGATGTAGAGCGATCTGTGATAAAAAGCAACCGTAATAAGATGATTTAAAATATTAATCAACATTAAGTAATACTAGCAAGACCGGTTGATATATCACAGTATGATAATGTAATTATTACAACATTTGATATGTTTACTTAAGAGCTATTGCTAAATAGTTCAAAATGTAATAAAAAGTATAATAATCTTGATTTTACCCTCTCTCGCTCTTTTGTCTATCTTTCCTTCTTTCAACATTTGATTGTGATTAGCGCACTCAACCCTTCTATTTATCTTTCCACTTTTTTCGTTCTTTATTCTTATATCTTGTCTCTGCAGCATGTCCTTTTTCTTCCTTTTCTTTCTTTCTAATAAAAATTGAATATGGTTCATTATTTAACTGAGGTGACGACACTCATAAGAGATAATAATTTGGCGGATAAGTAACACCAGATAATCAGAATGTACATCTTTGCATTTTATCTTGAACGATTTGAACGGTCTGATTTCTAACCAGAGGGTGTTGCAAAATGATAACGATCGGAAGTTTAAGGAACAAGAACATTAATATACAGATGTATGCGGGATGAGTTAAGGTATATCGATACCGAAGATTGTGCCCTGGGCATCCTATTGTGATATAATGGTTAGCTAGATAGTCTCTCAATACTACTTAATAACGAGGTAAATTCTCGCTAGAAGCTGCATAATTGCGACCTTGTGCCAAACTGTACCCGTGGATAACGTGTTGTGTAAATACCTAACGTAAATGGTTGCGTCCATTTAGGATTTGGAGGCAGCGAATACGTCAAACTATTTTCGAAATATCCCACAAATTTGTTTTATTAACAAACATGAATTAAAAGAAAACGGATATTATTTGGTATTATTTATTACCAAAGTCTACAGCCCTGAAACAATGTAACCAAAAATAAACTATATCTAATGGTTAAGTTCTAATTTTGTAGCTCTTGGGAGTGTGAAGGGCCCTTTCATCGCCATTACTCCTAGGTCCACCCGGACCTGGAGTGGCAGTACCGGTTAGAGTCCCATCTATGGGTTGAATAAAGTTTAAAAAATTGTTTTTTTGTTTTTAAAATTGAGTTTAAATAAAAACAATGAATACCCATCAAGAATGAATAAAATAAGACGTCTTTGGCATAAAATAACCCAACAAGAGTTGACATGACGTAAAATAAACAACCTGCTAACCAACCAACCCAAACTAAAATTACATACATACATACATACATACATACATACATACATACAAGAGTTTATGTTTATATTTATGTTTCTCGAGTATCAATGATCAGGAGATTGGTAATAAATAACATCTAATGATATCAGTTTTGTGAGTATAATATGTATCGTAATTGGATGCGTGTGGTCTAATGGTTAGAGACGTAGGAAATGGACTCGTCAACACGAGTTCAATTCCTGGACGAAGCTGTTTGCATTTCCCTGGCGGTAATACCCTTGGGAAAGGTATGAATCCAATTCTACCTTCGGCTATAGGTAAATAGTAGGACAGGCTGGGCTCTTTAACCATGGCTAGATAACCAGTCTAGGAGAAGGAAAACTCTGAATTCAAACACCGCTTAAGAAATTGACCTAGTGTCGCATCCTGCTCGTGCGGAGGGCTTGGTAAATATATATATAATATTTGTAAATTAGATAAAATTAATTGATATTCATTAGAGTTTCATTAAAATAAATGCTGGGTTCATAAACGACTAAAATAAAAATAAAAAAGAATCCGTCGTAACTTTTCATATAATTGACCAAATTACAGGCGCCACTATTTATAATCACCCCCCCCCCATCAAATGGTACCACCTATTGGCCATGGGTGCCGACCCATGATACTTGAGGACAAAATCCTGGTGGATGAGCAGTTCATGACATGCAACACTTTGACCCTTACTAAGGCTAGACGTCCGCTGGAAGTGCCCTCCTCTAATTATATCGGCTGATCATGTCAAGCCCTAGCATCTAGATGATTGTCCCAACATTATTGTCCTTATGGCAAGCCCCAGCCCTTTTTATCATATATGTGCTAGAAGGCGGAGGCTGAGAGTCTTGGAGAATGTGAAGTATCCCTTTATCACCATTATTCCCAGATCCAACCTGCCTGGAGTGGTAGTACCTGTTAGGATCCCATCTATGGGTTTAATGGATAAAAAATGAGCATTAAAACAATGTTTAAAAATTGCATCTGAAAAAATATTGAATATCCTACAAGAATGAATAAATCAAAACGTTTTCAGCATAAAATAACCCAACAAGTGTTGACATGCCGTAAATATATAACCAACCAACCAAACAAACAAACAAACAAACCAACCAACCAACCTTTACTGTGCTTCATGTCTTTAATTATGTAATCAGAGATACAGTGAAAATTACTATCAAAATAAAAATAATACCTCTCAAATTTCCCTGGAAGTAAGAAATTACCAAGGGGAAAACGAAAAAAATCAATCATAGAACGCCATGGCTCATTGCTATAAATCCGTCTCTACTCCGATTGGACACGGTTTTGGAAATCCGATTATAGAAGCACCCAATAGGGGGTGGGGTGGATGAGAATGATTGTTTTATCATCATCGCATTAAAACACTATTTACATTAGTCTTTTTTTAAACTGTTCATGTGCGCTTATAGTTTACTCGACTGTTCATGCGCCATGATTGTGACTCTGAAATTCTTTTAGTATCTGGGACTTTGGAGAGGAAGAATCTCAATCAATTATTTAGATAAGTACTGCAATTGACTTCTGAGAATAACCCTGAAAAAAAAAATGGTAAAATAATTTCACATTACCTTCTGTAATTTTAGCTCACATCTGAAAATTCTAACATTAGATTTCTTGACTTTTGGACCCTTAAATTGTCGATTTGTTTATGGTAATCCTGTATTTAAAAGAAATTAAAAATAATTATACTGGGTCATATGACTTTTGACCTATTCATTTTCTAAACTCCACTTTTATTTATTTTGGATAGTGATTTAAAAAAAAAGGAAATATTAAATCACGATTCCTGTTTTTCTTTCCTCTTTTAAACAATTCTTTATTAAGTTTACAAATACAAAATAAAAACGTCCTCCGGGCGATGTAAAAATAGATTTTTTAAACATATTGCCTGAGAGGTGGGAGTAAAATATTCAATGTCAGCGAGTTTGTACCCTAAGTAAGTAAAATCATCAAATTCATTAAAGGATTAAAAAATAAAACAATTTGAAATGTAAACTTTAAATATGTATTAAAATAAAACAAACTATATATAGATATATAATAGCATGTATTTATCAAAACTTGTTTTAAAAAACAATGAAGACTGTCTAATGTTGCATGTTCAAATTATGACGATTTTGGGTAATGTGACGTAAGCAGTGACGTAATTTTTGTTACAGACAAAAACCGGAAGCGAATCTCCATTATTAATAGATTTGGTCAATATAGTGTCAAAAAAGTTTCGAAATTTGTTGTACTTTTTGACTCACCTTGCATTCTGAAAAAATATCGTTGCAGTCATTCTTCATTTCTATCTTGGTAAATACAGCTTTAAACTTGGTACTATTTGACACACCTTGTATTCTGAAAAAAATAATTACAATTAACAATTTGTTAAGCTGAGTTTAACAGGTTGGAGTTTAGAGTTTTCCTTCTCCTAGACTGGTTGCCTAACCAAGTTAAAGATCCCGGTCTTCCCAACTATTTACCCATAGCTAGCGGAAATGTAGTTGGATGCATACTGTTCCCAAGTATTATTAACGCTATGTTAAATGCAAGCAGCCTCGTCCAGGATTTTAAATCGGTCAGCGAGTCTATTTCCTACGATACTAACCATTGCACCACTTGTACCACGTGCACCACGTGCTTCACACAAAATTTGTCTGACTTTTTGAGATGAGGCTTGAATAATTTGTATTATTTAGATTCTTCAAACTGTTGTTATATTCACAACGTTTTGGTCGATGTGTCCTCCGGCCTTCATAAGGTATTTCTTGTCGAACTCGGAGACCTTCTTGTCGAACTCAGAAGCATTCATGACATAATTGGGAGCAGCCATGTTTGACGGATTTGGAACAATCTACTTCAATTGATTAAATAAAGGGTTCGGCTTGAAGTTCCCAGGAAGTCTCTTGATTACGACATGCAACACTCCAAAAAATCTAAATATTACATAAAATGTTTGTATCTTAGATAGTTTAATTACTGATTAAAAAATTAAATAAAGGGTTCCTTTCAAAGTCTCCTCAAAGCTCCCGATTCCGACATTTTATGCTGAATTAAAAAAATACCATTCATTGTGTTTTGTCTGGTCTGGTTTTTAATATGTGCTTGAATACTTCACAACAAGTTTTACATAATGATAACATTTATTCAAAAGCCTGTGTACTCTACTTGTCACAAATAGTTATAATACTGTTATATATATATATATATATATATATATATATATATATATATATATATATATATATATGGACTCTCTCGTCGATTTTCGACGCATGAGGGGTTCATAGACAATGATCACCCACACAGGGATTTGTTTATAGTGGTGAAGGCTTGTGTTGGACCATCCACACTTTTTGGCACAGTCGATAGAAAAGAATTGGTGCATCAAAGTTTGCCATAAACCCAATCAACGACCGACCTCAGGAATTTTGAATTCAGAGTTATCCCTCTCCTAGACTAGTTACCTACCGAAGGCTAAAGGGCCCAGTCTGCCCTACTATTTAACCCATAGCTGGAGGGAGAATATATGGATTCTTACCTTTCCCAAGGGTATTAGCGCTATGTGAAATGCCAACAGCTTCGTCTAGGAATTGAACTCGCTCGTTCTGTAATTTTTAATTACCGTTGTTCACGTTTAACGAAAAGGAATCGTACTAAAATGTCCTTAATTATTATTTCAGTATTTCTAGAAAAGTTGTACCAACTTTGATGGTTCAAAATGTTCTCAAAATGGGTGATCCATCTCGGTATTGTTATTTGTTTTGTTTTTTTTTTTAATTTACGGATTTGCTCTAATCAAACAATGAAGAATTGTATTGAGAATCTTGAAAGAGAGATTTCTCACGATTGTCTTTCTTATCAATTAGCACGAGTAATCTCCCTTGAAATAGAGACCGAATCTACCAGTTTCATAGTAATTAGTACAATACATATTTTTTACTTCTTTTAAAAAAAAGAAAACAAAGATATATTTCTTGTATAATGTACATACTAAGTAAATGTATGTAATGTATGCATTAAATAATATAATAATTTAAGATAAATTTGATATAATTTGATCCTATCTGAACATTGAGTTAATATATGCGAACAATTCACTCTAAATAATTTAACGCTGTAAAGGAGAAACAATTTAAGATGAATTATCTCCCTTTAACTATCAATCGGCTGTAACGTCTTCTTCGTAGAGATGATGTCAAAATAACAGACATTTACAGTTTTGAAAAGACTTTAATGACGTGACTATATATCTAACTGAAATATAGGATGAATATTTATTCATAATAGAATTTTGACTTTCAATATTTTACTAAACAACCATAAATAGTTAAAATAAAAGGGAATCAATCGTTCTATTGATTGATTAAGTGATTTTAATGACATCTCAACTGATCTAGAGTTATTGTATGCTTAGATGTAAGAGAATAGCATGAATTAGAGATTTATATTTATATTTTTGTGTATTTTTTTTCTTGAGAGAAGAAAAAGGATAGAGCACTCCCGGTAGCCTAGTATGTTTATAACTGTAAAATTCAATTTCTAAAAAGTGGGTGTGCAAATAGCATGGTCGTAACATGTCTGAGTGATCCCGAATCAGTCGGGTTTCGATCCCAGCCTGAAGCAGCCTGCTATGTCTAATCACACTTATTAGCCGTGAAACGGCGAAATAGGACTGTATGTTAATGACACAATATATATATGTAAAAAAAAAAAAATACATATATGTAAAAAAAAAGAAATGGACACTACGCCATCGTCTTAAATATACGGAAGGTTGCCAACCATACCATATATATGTATGTATGTATGTATGTATGTATTTTTGTATCTGTGGTGGGGTGTCTCACTATAATATCCCCACTTTACCGCACACTTGTGCTATGCATGCAGTAAGAGTCGGTATCAAACCCGAAACCTTGTGGTTCCTAGGTGGATACTCTACCGACTGAACTAAATCGACCCCTAAAGTATGTCAGGGTTTTAAAACAACGAGTTAATGGCGTAGCCGCCATGTTTTCCCGGATATAAACTACCTTCGAGAATCTTTTAAATCTATCTGAGTTTAATAAACTTTGGGGTTATCAAGACTACAAAGTGTTGTTTTACGTCATCCACATGAATATATACCTTATCAATTCAATTTTGTGACCTCTGATTTTGCTCTTTTCATTTTTAAGTCTGCGTCATTTTAGATTGAACACATCGTAATGAATAGCCGTATAAGAATTGAATGTGTGGGTCTTATGATACGTTAGAAGGCTCAGAGTAACCTTCCAGCGTAGGTGAATATACACATAAATGAAGCCGAATAAAGAAGTACAACATAACAACAATACAGACTTTATTGTCTGAGCACATGGAATATGACACGCATGACAAGATACAAACAGATAGGACGAAAGTCCTTCGGAAGTAAGAAAGAGTTCATAAAGAATATTAGAGTCACTTACAGATAGTTGGCGGAGGGCACGCACTTAATAAACAGAAACATCACGCGTCAAGTCCATCTTTTGATGAAGAGAGAGAGAGAGAGAGAGAGAGAGAGAGAGAGAGAGAGAGAGAGAGAGAGAGAGAGAGAGGCTTGAGCTTAAATACCCAACTTAGTACTGTCACCTTGTGGCGAATCCCTAGCGGTAAAGAAAGATAACTTTTTTGGACAAAAGTCCATCCCAGCTCCGGAGGACAATTGCTACAGCCGTATCAGATCTAATATGAGTATTTGAGTTTCTTAGATGAAATATTGCCAACTATTTCTTTCATCTGTATTTCAATTTCAACCAACCCAACCAATCAAATGGGCAATTCCCAAAAGTATAGCCGCAAAAATACAACCAACCAACTAACTAACCTACATGATTTTTAAGTTGATATATATATATATATATATATATATATATATATATATATATATATTTCAATAATCTTATTGTAGTTGTACCGTTTTTCATACATTTTCACTTGTGCCATATTTACATATGACATATATATGGAGGCGCATGGTGTAATGATTAGATTCGTAGGAAATGGACTCGTCGACCCGAGATCAAATCCTGAACGAAGCTGTTTGCTTTTCACATAGCGCTAATACCCTTGGGAAAGGTATGAATTCCAGCTTTGGGTAAATAGCCGGGCAGACTGGGCTTTTTTAAAACTATGGCTAGATAATCAGTGTATGAAAAGGAAAACTCTGAATTCAAAACTGTTACTCCGCTTACGAAATTGACTTTGTGTTTCATACTACTCGTGCGGAGGGTTGGTAAATATATAAATATAGTTATTTACTAAACTTAGATTAGATGTGTCACAAGTCCAGAAGTACGGGGTGCACAGTGAGAATCGAAGTCACTATATATCATCTCATGATTTAGCTCGCTACACATTACACCACGTGAATTCAAATAACTGACCTCTTATTTTCTCTTATGATTTTTTAAGTCTGTGTCATTTTAGATTGTACAAAACAGAAAGAATAATCATATCAGATGTAATATGAATATTTGGATTTCTTAGATGAAAAATTGTCAACTATTATTTATTTTGATTTTTCGGACTGTTGTCCTCATTTTTATTGTGGCATGTAAAATCACAACGTTTCGGCCTTCCTCGGGTGTTCTCAGTCTATCCAACCATAGAAATAACCTAACCTTGGAAATCGTTTGGAATAGTTTAGTTTGGCTCTTGATCAAACAAGGCGTCGAAAGACTTTTAAAGATCTTATTCAAAATATGACGTCATTATTTTTTCAATAAAAATTAAAATAATGTTGGGCTCAGACTATCATCTCTTCGGCTCCATGAAAGAGGGTTTGAGAGGCAAACATTATTACAGTGACGAGCAAGTGAAATCTGTTGTGAAGAAGTGGCTAAAAAAAGTCAACGGAATTTCACGGGGAAAGGATACATGCTCTCATTCGAAGGTGGAACATTGCTATTGAGAGAAACTGTGACTATCTAGAGAAGTAGGGATGTGATTCACAAAGGACCAGCTTTATGTGTATGTATGATACATATTCCTGTGTTGGTAATTATACCTGTTCTAAACAAAATAGCATTACTTTTTGACTCAACCTCGTAGATAGATTGATGAAAAGGTCACCACCTTTTTTTGTCGTACATCGTTTTAAAAGAATTATATTTCATTACATTTCACGGAAATACCCCAAACCTATGAAAAGTAAGGCTTAGTGCTATGGTTAGTGTTATGGATAGATTTAGGGCTAGGGTTAGCCTACTTCTGCAGTTTCCGACATCTAATGCTATTTATACGTAAAATGCGATTTTAATGATATTATCTCGGGCGCGCTATTCTGCATTTGTACCTCTGTGTGAATTGGAAATACATAATAAACTCTGCTGGGACTTGAACTCAAAAACCTAATCGTTAGGAGTATGACATTCTAATTGGGTTTTGTGGAATAACCATCTGGAATAGTATTATCTGCGTTATTCGGACTATTGTCCCCATCTTCATTGTTATTTGTACAACGTTTCGGCCGATTTACCCTCCGGCCTTCTTCAGGTATTTCTTGTCGGACTCGGGAACCCAATTAGGAAAACCACTACTTTTTTCAATTAGACTTTTGATGCATTTGTAAATAGTGTTTTTGTTATTTCTTTCTGATACTTTTTATTAAAACTTCCAGATGGTCTCTGAATGTTTGAGATGAGGCTTGAAGATTAGTATCATCTTCGTTATTAGTACTATTGTCCCCATCTTCATTGTTATTTGAAAAATTAATATAAATATGAAATGAATTTGTAAAGACAAATAGAAGCATGTAACATTATACGAAGAATTATGATTTATTAAAAAATTAACGAGAAGGATTCAGTGATTCTTGCAAAAACATCTGATCAAGCCGAATCTCTGCTGTATAGCCTGGAGCAGACAGGAAGAGACATTGGTCTCTATGTGGAATCTGATAAAATATAGTTCATTTGTTTTAATCAAGAATATGCCAATCTCCCATTAAATGGTAAGCCTCTGAAATTAGTAGTCAAGTTTGTTACCTCGGTAGCAATATCACATGAATTGATAGCTTTTTTTTTCATTCTTCCATCTGGTTTTCTTCATTCAAAGGAATAAGCCGAAGAAGTTTGAACTCAAAGCGTATCGAATTTATCCAACAAACTTAAGTATAGGAATAGGAATGCAAGTAGTGGGAGGAAGGTTTAACAGGAATAGTACCTGCTCTTCCTCTTCTCTCTCACTGAAAAGTATTTCCTCCTTGTCATTTGGAAAGATGTCCCCAGGAGTTATTTATCAATTTTTCTTGATAACTAGTTGACCTGTCCTGATCCTGAATATTAGCTTAACATGTGTGTAAAGCTTCATACTGATCAAATTCCTGGTTTTGACGTAAACTATTTATACGCAGGTATACAAAAAGATTGCCATATAGTAGATGTGCAGATTGTTGAGGGGGTGTATATTATTTGTCTATAATCATTTATTTTCTCATATATATGTTAACAAGTATTTCCACCCAATAAAAATAATTTTACGCAATTGTATTGTTTAGATTATTCATAACCGATACTAATAATTCATATATAATTATATCTTTTAAAGTATGAATTTACATCGACTGAAAGCGATGTCAACATTGAAAAGGTATGGACTTTGTTGACATGTTAATTACTATATGGAAAGATTCCCACTTTTATTTCATTAAGTATTTCAATATGGTCATCCCTGTAATATTGTACGATGTATGTTAGAAAAGTTGCAGGACTGGTGTCACAAAAGATATATTTAAAACCCAAACTGTTTGTAGTTTACTAGGTTTCCCCTTCAAACTATTTCTTCAGGAGTTTGTAACTGTGATCTCAGCTTTCTACAGCCATTGTACTTTCTTTTATATACATATCCTCTGTTTCAGGTCGTCGAGGAATGAGTACAGTGCAACGAACAAACTTGAAGTTTCTGGTCCAGTTGGGGAAAACTCCGTCAGAAGCACTGGGATTGCTGCAGTAAGCGTACGGAGATGAGACGATGTCACGCTCACGTGTTTTTGAGTGGTGCAGGAGGTTTAAAAATGGACGCATGAACGTGGAAGATGACCCCAGGAGTTGAAGGCCTGCAACGATTAGAATTGAGGCTAACGTTGAACGCGTAGCGATCAGCGGCTGATTGATCGACTCACCACAAATGAGCTTGGCATGAATAGAGACAGCGTCTGGAAGATTATCACTAAAAATTTGAACATGCGGAAAGTCTGCACAAATATGGTGCCGAACCTGCTGAATAATGACTAGAAGGATCACTGCATGTAAGTGTGTCAGGACATCCTCAAGTGTCTTCGATGTGAGGGACATCGTCCACTAAAGGTTCTTGCCACAGGGCCAGACGATCAACCAGCATATCTACTGCGGCGTTTGCTTCATTCAGTGCGCGAGAAGAGACGGGAGATGTGGCAGGACAACTTGTGGGTTCTTCACTATGACAAAATATCTGCCCACACTACCTTGAATATCCGAAAGTTCATGGCCCAGAAGAACATCACTGTGCTGGAGCAACCTCCCTACTCACCCGATCTGGCTCCATTTGATTTTTTCCTCTTTCACAAGCTCAAGGGGCTCATTAAGGGAACCCGTTTCGATGATGTGCACGACATCAAAAAGGCCGAGAGGACAGAGCTACAGAGAATCTCGGAAGAATCCTTCCAGGAGTGCATGCAAGCATGGCAGAGAAGGATGGGAAAGTATATTAGACTCCAGGGGGATTAATTTGAAGGGAATAACTTGTAGTTTGTTGTTTGGATTTGAAATAAAAAAATTTGTGACACCAGTTCTGGAACTTTTCTGACATACCTCATATAACTGTGTGCAAATTATTTATATTAAGAAAAGTTACTTTAAGCTATTATTATTATCAGTTGCTTGAAAACATAATTGCTTACAAATTATTGGTGTTAGATAGGAATACTTAAAATCATAAATGTATGCAAATTATTATTAAATAGTAATGTTTACTTTGAAGGGGTTAACTTGTAATTTGTAGTTTGAATTTGAAATACAATTTTGTGAGAGTAGTCTTGGAACTTTTCTGACGTATATTCCAGTTTTATTTCATGAAATATACCAGATTTCCATATGGTCATGCCTGTAATATTCTATGATTTAGAATTAGAAATATCAAAAGCAAAATCTCAGAGAATTAAAAAAAAACTACAGTGTCATTCTCTGCAGTGCCTTTCAGTATTTCATTTAAATAAGAAAAATTACAATAATGATAAAAAAACAATGGTAGGAAAGTCACGAAATTTTCAGCCAAATATATATATATATATATATACATCTCTCTCTCTCTCTATATATATATATATATATATATATATATATATATATATATATATTGTAGGTCGTTAAATGTACCGAAAATATGAAAATTGGATTCATGCGTGAAGAGATAAAAAAATGTCATATAGACCATTCTCCTTTCTTTTTTTTTTTTGCAACCGAGCAAAAATATCAATATGATGGAATAATAGTTTATTAGGATTATAAAAAAATAGAAACCAATGACTCAGCTAAAAATAATGACTCCGAGGAAATGATATACTAGACTGATCACGATAAACTAGGGGCAACAAAGTAGTAAAAGACTATTGTGTAGGAATATAACTTCTATTGTATATTTAGAACTGAGACTGTTTACTGTCAGAAAAGGAACTTAATTTAAAAGTCTCTTCGAGGTTAATGGCTTCGAAACCTCATATCATTGTTTAACAACGGACTTTTTCAAAATATAAACTAACCACTACCCCCACCCGCTGAAAATACTCAAAAAATTCCTGAAGGTAGTTTATACCCGGGGAAACATGGCGGCCAAACCATTAACTTGTTTTAAAACCCTAACATACTTTAGGGGCCGGTTTAGCTCAGTCGGTAGAGCATCCACGTAGGAACCACAAGGTTCCGGGTTTAATACCCACTCCTACTGCATGAGTAGTACAGGGGTACGGTGAAGTGAGGATCTGATTGTTGATGAGGCACTCCACCACAGTCGCAAATACACACACACACACACACACACACACACAACACACACCAATATATATATATATATATATATATATATATATATATATATTAATAAGTCATCCACAGACACGTGTTTCGGCGTTTCACGCCTCTTCAGTGTGGCTAGACACAACTATTAATGGCTAGGGTCAAACTCAGACTGACCGTATGGTAGCCCGATATCTTATCCTCTCGTCCACTGACAGCTGTAGCGGGGACTGGTGTTTTTAAACTATTAAATACATAGGTTTGTTTATGTATTTTACGGTCACTGAGAGATCAAATTTCCGGGGAAACGATCATTGATTTTATGAGTTAATTTAAATTACCAATTAGAGAGCTCATACCAAATTTATGAGAGCATAACATACAGTTCTATTTCGCTGTTTCACGACTTATCCGTGTGACTAGACAAGGCAAGCTGCTTCAGGTTGGGATCGAAACCCGACCGATTCTTTATCACTCAGACATGTTACGACCGCACCATCTACACATCCACTTTCTAGAAATGAAATTTTACTATTATAAACATACTAGGTTACCGGTGCAGGTGTTTAAGATAATCTAAACAGATAATGAATTTAATTCAATAAATAGATATTCCTTGTCACAAGTAGATTTTTTGTTGCTTCCTCTTGGGGCATATCAACTCCTTTGAAAAATTTATCTAAAAAACTTTACTTTTTTTTCACAAACACTATTTTCTCTGATGATGACCTAAAGTGTAAACTATTTGAGACAAATAAAAAAAGAAATATAACTATTTGTCTTATCACCTTTGTTCGTCTTTATATATATATATATATATATATATATATATATATATATATATATATACTAGCAATATATGCACCTTCTGGGTGCAAGTATTAATGTCATAAAATATTATATTAAATTAGAAAGCTAAAGAAACTAAATAAGAATGCAGATGAAATTTGATTTGAAACAGAGAGGGGTATAACTGAAAAATATAACAGCTGTAGCTTCCTCTTCCATCACCTCCGTCTTTCCTTGCTAAACTTTTCTAATTTAACTATTTAGTTAAAATAGGAAGTAGAGAATAAAATTACAGTTATTTCTTTTTGTTGAAGGATTTCTTTTAAGATTTATCTCCGAGATTTTTGCTCTTATTCATTAAGATAAAATCAAATAATTAGAAATCAACAATACCAAGCACATATTTATTAAAATCAAAATTTAAATATCAATATGCAAATTAGGCTTGCCATTCACACTGTAAACCGCTATTTGTTGTACATATAAATTCAATTGCATGTTATTAGTACGTCGATATGGCCAGCAGTATTAATAATGAAAAACAATTTTATTAATAATTGAGGTTTAAATAAAAATGATTCATGGAGAATGTGATGTATAATACCTAAATGGATAGTGACTTGAGTAGTGATATAGTTTCGGTTACAGACAAATTAACGCATAATCTCCATTATAATAAGATATATAAGGTGATTGAAAATTGACTCCATATTTTAAGATATTAATACTTTTTTATATGCAGTTATATTTTTTCAATTCATTAATGTATGTTCCTTAATATATAGCAATTAAATCTGTGTTGTTGTTGGTGATCCTTCACATTTTGCTATTATTGTTCGTAAATGGCTGAAGTATCATTTTCCTGGAAGATGGATGGGTAGATGTGGTCCGCATGAATTACTAGCCAGAAGCCCTAATCTAACACCCTCCGACTTTTTCGTTGAAGGGGCAAGTCTATTCAACGAAACCAATGACTTTGGAAGAAGTTGAAGGACGAATACGAGAATTTATTTCTGCCATTCCACAAGAATTCCTGGGAAGATCAGTTGATGCGATTCCCAAGCGGCTTGAATGCTAATGTCCATATAGTATTTTAGTAAAATATCCCTGTTATGTATTCTCATATTCATTGTTTTGTAAAAAAAAAAATGTTTCAGAAATAAATTATAAGATTTTTAAAATAGTGAATATGAAGGGAGAAACTTAACAATCCTCCTGTATATATATATTTACCAACCCCTCCGCACGAGTTTGAATTCAGAGTTTTCCTTCTCCTAGACTGGTTACTTAGCCATGGTTAAAGAACCCAGTCTGCCTTGCTAGCTGGAGGGAGAGTAGGATTCATACCTTTCCCAAGGGTATTAGCGCTAAGTGAAATGCAATTACCACGTCCAGGATTTGAACTAAATCCTCCTGTATATACTTATGCGTGGCGTGTATGTTTGTCACGTGTGTGTGTGTGTGTGTGTGTGTGTGTGTGTGTGAGAGAGAGAGAGAGAGAGAGAGAGAGAGAGAGAGAGAGAGAGACCACAAAAAATACATAGAGATATAGAAAAAAAACTCGCAATGGCATTGGCAAAATTGTCTGTTGCAGGAACCGTCTGTTGGCAGCGGGCCAGCTTAGAATAGCATCCTTTAAAAATCGAATTCGCCGACAAAGAGAGTGATAATTCGCGTGCCGAATATCGGTTTAAAGCAGGTGTTCTTTTCTGCAGGCTTAATTTACACAAACAGCCCACCATATATATATATATATATATATATATATATATATATATATATATATATATATATATATATTAAGTCAAATACTATCAAAGAAAGCCCAATCCGGGAAAACATCAAGATGTTATACACAAAATATTTGACGGTGTTTTTCCTATTCTACTGTCAAAAAAGTATATGCGCCTCTCACCTTCAGACGCACAGCTACTCACAGAATCATGACAATATATATATATATATATATATATATATATATATATATATATATATATGTGAGTCTCTGAGTAACTCTACCATATATTGACTTCTTGTCAAATGTATATGTCAAAATGTATATATGCGTATCGCTTACACAGGCACAGTGTCTGTCTGTCTGTCTCTCTCTATATATATAATTTCAAAATGATTGTATATGTATTGCTTATACAAACACAGTTACTCAGACTAATCTCTCTCTCTCTCTCTCTCTCTCTATATATATATATATATATATATATATATATATATATATATATATATATATATATATGTATATGAGTGACAGAGACAGAGGCAGGGATTAGTCTGTGAGTAACTGTGCTTGTATAAGTGATACGTGTTATATACATTTTTGTGATTAGAATAGTACAAACACGGTCAAATATTTAGTGTGTATGCGTTACTGAATCAATTATTAAGCAAGAGAAATGAAAACAGACAGTAGATGACATGTTGCTTGATTATCAACTTGTGTAAAAAATCATGCGAAATTGACAATGTTTACCTCATCGATACAGAATAGCAGAAAAGTAATCATCAACATCTCGAACGACGATAAATGTTATGTGCTCTCTTTACTCAGCTTTATAGAATCGCTGGAGGGTTTTCAGGTATATAAGAGAGAGAGAGAGAGAGAGAGAGAGAGAGAGAGAGAGAGAGAGAGAGAGAGAGAGAGAGAGAGAGAGAGAGAGAGAGAGAGATTATACTTTTTAAATGCATATCACGATGTCATTGTTTCTATTAATTTTAACTAATCAAGTCATTTTATAATTCAATAAACATACAGTTCATTTAACTGTGACATATGGAAATTTAATAGATTGTAATCAGAATAATAATTGATTAGAATAATTTTATTTATTTTGTTATTGTCAAAATGAATTACAAGGGTTAAATTACAAAAATACTAATAATAACATGGACTCGCTTGGTTACCTCATTTCAGGAATAAAGCCGCTTCCTTTAGATTTACCAGATACTCACTTACTCGGGTGTATATAATCGGTGGAGTTCATCTCGTATATGATATAGAAAGACAAAGAGATTGTAGATCTTTCTTGATTACACTTCTTACTGCTTACTCTGCTGGTTACAGCTTACTGGTTGCTTATTGCCTCTTCGTCTAGGTTCTTTTATTTCAGATGCCATTTTCTTTGGGCTGACTTCTCTCTGCTGTTAAGGGTTGATTTTCTTCTTCTGTTCTTCTTACAGGGCTGGGCTGATCTGGTTATTGCTTCCAATATTTAATTAATAAACACAACAACTTGGTGTTACTTGATCAAGTTTTTATTTATTTGCCCATAATTGATTCCGCCGCGGGTAGAGACCGACCCGTCAGAGCCTACAAACAACGCCTGAACTTCTTCAAGGCGGGGTCGAACCTGCTAAAACTAAACTTACTATCCCACGTCTCTGTACCGGAGGTCAGTTGGGGTCATCTAAAATGTCAATCATAAGCCCCAACGGTTATGAAAATTACCCACCTCTTGTCTTAAATCTAACAAACTTTATTTAAAGATAACTTACAGGTACGTTCACAATTTATGACTTCTCATAAATTGTAACCTAAAAGGCCCCCCTCCTCCTCATCATCCATCATTGTCATGCTAGCAGCAGAGATATCCATGACAGTCTCTCGCCAACCGTCCCTATCATTCATTGCCTTCCCGGGATGTCCTCTGTGCAGCATCCTGTATATACGCGAGCTGAATAATTTGAATTTTTGCTGGACGGCCCGCGCTGGCATTCCAATGTGCTTGCTTCCACACGAGAACGTTGCTTATGAGTTCGTCCTTGCTTCCTCATCCGTGTCCAGTATGTTTTGTTCGTCTTACTCGGATGTTTTGTGTGGCCGTATAGCTGCTTTCTTGTGGGATGCTGTTTCCACGAATTGTATAGGATTGCGCGCAGCATTCTTGTGCAGCTTCGATCTAGCTTATTCTCTAGGCGTTTTGTTAGGGTCCGTGTGGTGCAGCCATACAGTAATACTAATACAACTACTGGAAGAATTATCGCTTTAAATTGGCAGGGAGATCGGGTTTCAATATGACTGATAATCTATAGTAGACCATGCCTTTCCTATGCGTGCATTAATATCGATTTCTGAAGATGAAATATTTCTACCTAGGTATGTGAATTATTCTATCGAATTTAGAGGCTTACCATCGAGTGTTGAAATGCCTCCTTCCAAACTTTTAAAACACATAAACTCGATTTTATCGGAGTTCATGTATAGCCGATATTCCGTGCTGCCTTCCCCAGGCTAGTAGCAGGAATTCGGTCTATGAACGCGTATTTGCAAGTAGTGCCAGATCATCTCCATAGTCCACATCCGTAATAGTCTGTGCGAGGTATCGCTGCTTCTTGCATTTTTTTTAATATGATGCCTTTTTTCTTTTATGATGTTCGAAGGCATATTATGAAATATATATGGTGCTAACGTATCTCCTTGTAGGACTACACCGATTATGTCAAAGAAATCTGTGTCACCATCAGGTAAGTGTACCAGTGCTTTAGTGCAGGGGTCACCAAACCTTTTTCAAGTTGGGCCGGATAATTGAAAAATAACGAGCGCCGGCCACATTATTATTGTGTTCAATACTTGCTAGCCAGAACGAAATCTCTGAGAAAAAGACGTTTAAAACAAAATTTATCTTTCCATGTTATATTCATGGATGAGTGGCGTAAGATATTCAAAAACAAATTTAACCAACATATTTATTTTCAAAACATTATCAAAAACATTATAAATTCAAGTGCCGTCGGCGGGACTGATAAAATGCATTCGCGGGCCAGATCTGGCACGCGTGCCGTAGTTTGATGACCTCTGTTTTAGAAATAAAGAAAGGAAGCTAAATATATAAAACGATGTATTATATTTTTGACAATAAGTAATGAAATGCAGATAAATCTTATGCCATACCTTTTAGATAAGATGTTACTTTTAGTTTAAGAATAGTACAAGCCAAAATGCTCGAACAAACAGAAGATGAGGCAAGAGAAAAGAACTAAAAGAACTAAACGAACTAAAAGAAAATAATCTCCAAGTAAAAAGTAGGAAAGAAAAAGAAATGATAAAGAAGAAAAGAAAAATGTGGGCAGAGCTCTCAAGTGCCTTTCGTTTATTGACTGATTCCAGAGTGTCTAGGGAAGCTGAGCATTTTTTTCTGTGTACGTATTTTTTTGTGTGTGTCATTGGAAATATTTTTTCTAAGTGAATTTTCGTTGTGTCGAGAGCCTCGTGTTGCAATAGCCATAACGTAAAAAAAAAGAATAAAGCGAATTGTATTACAAGATCAAAATAAAACGAGGGATTTAATGAAAGGAACAGGAAAGGTCGAATGTTGCGAAGAAATAAGTAATTGCCAGCAATTTTACATTTCTTTAATTTTAACAGAAACGAGAAAGAAAAATACGAATGGGTAAAAAGAAAAATAAAATGAAAGAGAAAATCAGGAACGGAAGCTTTAATTCAAAAACCTCTTACTTTCCGATTGCTAGAATACTGGGGAAATATCTAAGGCCAAGAGTTCTGGTGTTGATTATCCGCCGAATTCTTATTTCTTATGAGGCTGTTGGAGGCCGTGGTGTAATGTTTAGAGTCGTAGGAAATGGACTCGTCGACTCTAGTTCAAATCCTGTATGGAAGCTACAGTTCATATAGTGCTAATACCTTAGGAAAGGTATGAATCCAACTAATCTCCCTCCAGCTATACGCAAATAGTAGACATACTGGGCTCTTTAACCTTGGTTAGGCAATCAGTCTAGGAGAAGGAAAACTCTTACTTCAAACCTGGTAAACTCCGCTTGAGGTGGTCACTACTAAAATAGGCTCAGTCCTAATTAGTGATCTATTTCTCTAATTCACTTACGAGTGTCGT
>CM042138.1:90748197-90760697 GCA_023376005.1 Doryteuthis pealeii
ATAAACAATCCAAACCCAAACTAAAGTAGATGACCTTCTACCAATCATCATTTTTCAGCAAGATTGTGCACCAACACACTGCGAACTGCATGTTCGTGTTTTTTTTAGTCTTACCTATCAGTCGATGATTAAGTCAGTAAATGCATGCGTCATCATATGATCTTCACCTTTCATTTTTGCACATGCATTGATCACGTCATTGACTTTCGTAAACAAACGTGCATATAAAAATTAACGGTTAATAACATCCTATTCACACACTCACTATACACTTAACATCTTTCATTTTGTCCCTCACATAAACATTACTTAACAGTGTCCTGAAGATGGTACAATATATCGAAATGCTTAAGTATTGACACATAAAATTGTTTCCACTGATCATAACATCTTGTGTTTGTTATATTTTAAAAATATTTTCTATATATATATATATATATATATATATATATATATATATATATAATTGGTAAAGAAAAAGGCTAAAAAATCGGCCATATCGCGGTTATAGATCTATTTCTTCCCACATGTATCTGAATATACATATGAGTTTCATCAGACTGCTAACTATTTAATTGAATTGAACATCGAGCTCTCTAATTGCACTTGAACTCTCTAGCATTCCGCCATTGGAAGAAAGGACCAGTTTAGAATCATCCAAATACCAACTTAATGTGTAACCCATCTACGGATATATAAATATATATATATATTCACTGAATCTAAATGTTTGATGTTCTCTGTATTTCAATTTAATTCCTGGCGTATAATTTTTCCTGCTTATATTTTCGAGATTGATGTCATATATATATATATATATATATATATATATAATATATATATATATATATATATATATATATATATATAATATAATAGAATAAATATATAAAGGTTTTACATATCTATTTATATGGTGACAAAGGAACATTCACGACCATATTGGTTTCATGCGAGGCAATCGTCTGGTGAAGATGTTACAAATAAAACCTTTATATATTTATTTTATTATATTATATAACAGTTCTATCTTATATTGAGCACTCTACCAATAATACTGCCTTTGGTACGCCATTCCAGCAAAAGCTGAAACAGTGACCATCCCACACACCACACACACTATATATATATATATATATATATATATATATATATATATATATATATATATATCATTGTATGTAAATGTTTGAAATTTTCTGTATTTCAATTTATAATTCCTGGTGTAATCTTTTTCCTGCTTATATTTTCGAGATTGGTGCCATATTCAGTCGTGATATCAATGTATGATGTTTTTTTCGCTAGCCATGAATAACAAAAGGGACCGAGATTGATTTGTAGGAATCAGTATGTTTTCATTGCAATGGCTGTGATGACTACTGCATTAACGACATCTCTGACAACTTGTAACTCTAATTCAATTCAAGGAACCCGGGGTGGAGGTGGGACTATCATAGATAAGTTTATTAGAAATTACGGCGAGAAGATAACTTGTCAGTTTGCTATATTGATATGGATGTTTCTATTATTGTTAACACTCAACGACTTGAGTGTTGTCCATGATATAGGGGGCTTTAAATGTCGGGAACAAATTGCGTATATATATATATATATATATATATATATATATATATATATATATGTGTGTGTGTGTGTGTGTGTGTGTGTGTGTGTGTGTGACATGAACATAAATATATGTACTATAATGTATCCATACAAAACAGATAAATGAATATATATATATATCCCACAATAAAACACACCTTCAATACCCCCCCCATTAACGCCAAAAAACAACCACCTAACCTACGAAACATCCTCACAGCATAAAAAAATCTACACAACATCACGACAAAAGGCTACCTTAAATGTAATAAAACTAGATGCCTAATATGCACGCACCTCAATACTGAAGCTACTATCCAAATACCACACACCAACACTAAAATCCAACCCCCACAACTCACTTGCGACAGTGCAAATATCATATACTATATATACTGCACAAAATGCAAAACAGTAGGTATGTGGAGGAAACATCCATTACTTTCAGACTACGCCTCAACAACCACAAATCTACCATAAAACTTAAATCTCCACACAATAAAATCAAACAAGGCCTCCCTTCCACACAAGCTAGGAAACTAGCTTAATTTAAGATGGATCATTAGAATAGACACACACAGAAATGGACTTAACACAGATACCGGCACACTAAAAGCCTTCACATATTTCCAAGACACCCCCATACCACCAACCCCATGATCCCTATCAGATTACTACACACACAGTACAAACTCATTAATCACCAACTAACCAATCAGCATCCAGCACCTCCATCTCATTAAAAGGAGCAACAAGCATCAAGGAGATTACTACTGTCCACGGTCTTGAAGAAGGGAGTACATCACAATCCTGAAAATTCACCAATACTACTAAATAAAAGGAACTAAAAAAAAAAAAAGAAAAAAAAAAGTTTTCTGATATTCATTCCCAGATGAATATATCATGGTAACTACATTATTATAACATAGCACTTTAATGCTTCACACTAATGCCCAAACCTGGTATATGCACATCCAAAAAACTAATACAGATACAAAAATATATCTCAAATATATATATATATATATATATATATATATATATATATATATATATATATATATATATACGAGCAAGAATATACATTTTTGTCGTAAGTATTTAAGTTTTAATATAATGAAATATATTAAATTAGAAAGAGAAACAAAATTAAATAAGAACACATATAAAAATTCACATTTATTTTAATAATATTTTATTTGATTTCCATATAAAATCATTCATAGGATTGGTTTTAATACGTTGGGGAATAATAAACACCAAGTAATTCTTTATTAAACCCGTTTTCTTTAACCAGTATGCAAATTAACCCCACCATATATTATGTAAACCTTCATTTCTTAGGGATATATAAGACAAATTACACGATTTGGGTGTTTTGTGGCAAATCTAACTCAGATTTTCATAGATACATCGTTTATTGATGAGATTTTTTTCTATATATTAATGATTTTGAATGTGAATTAAATACTCATTGATAACTTGCGCAATTCCTGTGGATATTATGACGTAAGCAGTGGTGTAGTTTCGCTCACAAACAAACATACGCCAAATCCCAATAATAATAATAATAATAATAATAAATAAATATATATATATATATATATATATATATATATATATATATATATACATATATATATATATAAGAGTTTTAAAATTTGCTGGAAGCATTGTGTTTATATTGGTGTGGTGGTTGGTTTTGAAGGCTATTACAATGCAAGTGTAAAGAAAAATGAGGTAACTATGATGTTGTTTGTTAACCTTGATTTATTCTTAATATTTCGAAATAAAGATCTCTTCGTCAGAATATTTCTGAAGGTCCGGAACTGTTAGCTTGCTGCTAGGTTATTTCCATTTCGTCTTATTCTTCCTTGAAATTCTCTGCGTGTATATATTTGTAAGTCTGTGTGTCTGTCCAACAATGTCTTAGTATCATTCCAGGTTTTGTTTATCTTTTTATTATTATTATTATTATTATTTTATTATATTATTATTATTATTATTGTGCTTAATAATTTGTTTGTTTATTTGTGTGTGTGTTCTCCAGGCACAGCTGATTTTTTAAAAATTACTGTTTCTATTGTTTGCTGTGTGTGTGCGTGTTTGATATCTATGTGTATTATGCGTGTGGGTGCCGTTCTTGTATGTGATTGTGTGTGTTGTGTGTGTGTGTGTGTGTGTTGAATTATCAGAAAATAAAAGCTGGGCTGACATATCGTAAAATCCAACCAATTAACATTACAAACGAAATTTTAAAGTTTGTCATCTCGTCATTTTTTCGGCTCCAGGTTATTTTGAATAAGGTATTTATTCGGTAACATTTATTTACAATGTCTTCCATGTGAACTTTGCCAGCTCAAAATACAAGAAAGCGCACCGTTCAACAGGGTCCAGTTTGTGTGATAGGGGGCAAGTGGCAGTATAGCTGCTTTTTGTGAGGTGCTGTTTCCAGGATTTGTTCAAGATGGTATGAAACATTATTGCATAGTTCCCATCTAGCTATTTCTCTTAGCGTTTTGTTAGAGTCTGTCTGGTGCATCCATACGGTAGCCCTCACATGGCTACAGCTTGGGAATTAAATTAATTCTCTAATTGCTTCACAATATATCACCATACATTTGATTCGGTTCAACCTATTCATTTATATTTCTGTCTGTCTCCCCCCCTCTCTCTCTCTCACTATATATATATATATATATATATATATATATATTATATATATAATATATATATATATATAATAATCAATGGTGATATTATGGTTTCACACTCATAACTTAAAGTTTCTTGGTAATCCAATCATCAGATGAGAAGTGGTTGAGATGTCAAAAACCAGTCGTGAAATAGTTGAGATGTTAAAAATAAAATTTTTTAGCGTTTATATGAAGCGTTTTTCACGCGATGGGAAATGTAAAGCTAAAAATTGTTTTTTTAAACTGTGGCTTGTTTAACGTTTACGTGACGTGGATTGTGTTCACGTGATGTAATGTCATGACGTTAAATTTGTATTTAAAAAACATTATAATCAAACAAACTTGCATTGGTGTTAATGCACGCGGTGTTCAGATGATTTTTTTTAAAATAAATAAAAGGAGAGCGAAAATTCAGGGATCAATTATGGTCAGGTGGTAAGTGACACAGTAAAAATTTGTTCAAATGCCTACATTTTGAAACGAGTTCACTTCTCTTATTTAACAAGTTATTGCTTGCATTTTGTAATATACACAACTTTTCTTCTAAGCAAAGATCGCAACGTTGTCCGCCTTTGTATGCCTGGGCTTTTTTAAAAATTATTTCCCATTATATTGTAGGTGTTCTGCCCGTTTTCTCTTTGATCTGCCATATATATTTTGATAAGGTGGTACTGTTTTCATATTTTTTGTTGTTAAAACTTAAATTGTGGTTAATATATATATATATATATATATATATATATATATATATATATATATATATATATATAGAGAGAGAGAGAGAGAGAGAGGTAGATGAAATCAAATTTGGATAGATAGATTTGAAAAAATATGCGACAGTTAGGTAGAATCACATCAAGATAGTTAAAAAAGAAATGTGATTATTGACAATAGTAGATTGATATGAAAAGATTGAAATAGATGAATATATATATATATATATATATATATATGTATATATATATATATATATATATATGTGTGTGTGTGTGTGTGTGTGTTTGTGTGTGAACAAACTGCAAAAGATATATATAGGGTCTTCGTTAGGACAGACAGATAGATAGATAGATAGATAGATATAAGAAACTGTGGCAACTAGCGGCACATTAAGATAGATAATAACAAGGAAATTGCCATAGGCAATAGAAGATAGATCGATAGGAACAAACTGCGACGGGTAGGAGCACATTAAGAGAGAGAGAGAGAGAGAGAGAGAGAGAGAGACAGACAGACAGACAGACACAGTTAAAAGAAAATTCCTATAGACAATAGAAAATAGATAGATATGAACAAAATGCGACAGATAGGGCACAGTAAAATAGATAGATAGATAGATAGATAGATAGCCAAAGGGTTACGGAATGAGAAAGGTATCATATGGATGTAACATCGCCTTTCATCAAATGGACGTTTTTAGTTACAACTTTCGGTATTTCAGAACACGTGACCGTTGAATCTATCAATTAGACGCGAAAGCGTGTCGATAAAAATAACATGGCTGACTAAACCAGTCCGAAAGAGTCAATAATCTCAAATGTAAATTATATGATTTCTTTCTTTTGTTTTGTGAAATATTTTAATTACAGCGTACTGTATTGTTATTGCTATTCTCTCAGCATTAATTACGGAAAGGTGGAATTCATATTCGTCTTTGTTATGAATGCATTGATTAATAGCGGGGAAAAACAATTCTATGTCGCCGCAACAAACATAAGGAAGCCATTTCCCACGCTTTCGAGATCATTGGGGACATCATTTGTTTTTCTTGTTTTTTGTTTTGTTTATTTTTTGTTTTATCACTTATTACCAGGTGAAACAGTGCATTCTTATTAATGAGATCAATGGAGAGAGAAAAAATCGATTGATGCATTTTCACTGAGGTACAAATTACACGATCAAGACAATAGAGATATTTATTAATTAACATTATGAAAAATATATAAAACTTATGGAAAATCATCATAAGATGTTTCCATCGAAGACGCAATCAGTAAAAAAAAGAAAATGCGGGAAAAAAAGATCAAAAGTTTATACGCACATATACAAACACACACAAATAAATACATACAGATACACATGCAGACACACACATATATCTAAATATGTATGTGTGTGTTTGTGTGTTTTTGTGTGAGGGGTTTGTGGTGGTAGGAGGGAAATATTGAAGACAACATTAAACATACAAACGACATTATGTGGAAGATAATAAATACATGTGATAAATAAGAATTGTTAAGATGATTTTAAAATATTAATAAATCATCTTCACAACTTATTTTAACATTCATGTCAACGTACATACACACATACATATGTACATATATATATACATATATATGTGTATATATATTTACCAAAGAAAAGGCTTAAATTCATTATATATATATATATATTCATATATAATTCATTATATATATATATATATATATATATATATATATATATATATATATATATACGGGGTGTTAGGGTTAATTTGACAGTTTCATAACGAAAAAGAAAATGTTCTTTGGTAACTACAAAACTTAATTGATTGTAAAGAAATTCAACAGGCACGAGAATTACACTACTGTCAACAAGTTTCACTCAAAATAACCACCAATAGCGTCGATCACAGCCTAGATCCTGTTCCGTAACCTGGAACAAGCTGATTTTACAGTTTCCCTGGGAAGGATCTCAAAAACTACCTTAATTCTGTCGATTAACTGTTCTTTTATAGTTCTGGCATGACGATTGGTGTCTTTCTCAACAGCGCCACATACATAATAATCCATAAGGTTAAGATCTAGGGAGTTCGGAGACCAAACATTGGGACTGGTGTAGTCGCAAAAATTCGCCCACAACCATTTTTGAATTTTCCCAGAGGTGTGACAGGGGGCCGAATCCTGCAGCCATACATATGGCCTACCATTTGCTACTCTTGTTATCCAGGGCTTGACTACAGTGTTTAGCAACTCCACGTAGGCATTCAACCTGTCTTTTTTACTGTATGCAAGCCATCTGTTATTCTGCGTGTTGTTTTTTTTGATCTTGGCAAAAGTTTTTCTCATCGGAAAAGAACCAGATTGTTTGTTGTTCAGCAAGATATTAAATTTTGCTCAGAAGTTTCTTCACCTTAGTCAGACGATTTCCACGGGCTTTTTCTGGGAGCAGATGACCGCTGCGATTCTTGTATGAGTAGTAGCAAAGGTCTTCATTGAGTGCAAGCTTCATGGTCGAAGCTAAAACATTCAATTAATGTGACAAAGCCCGAATTCCAATGCCAGGGTCTTCCGACAGTTTTTTCTGCAGATTTTCCAGGAATTCTGCTGTACGAACGCAATCAGATTGTCTGTTATGTTTTAGCCACCGCCTCGTAGTCTCCATTGCAATTCTCCACTTCATGCCTGATTATTTTTACAGTGTTCAGGGAGTATTGGGCAGCAACCATAATCGCTTTTGATGGCCGGTACCGATCGTCATGATACAAGTTATTGTCTTCCATGATTCAGGTGAGTTCCCATCATCCACGCTATCTGTCATCACGCATATAAATGAAGAATGGTCCAAGCCTTTCAATGATGCGTTGTGTGCGTCAATACCTCCAACCTACGGAGAAAAATACGCTAATATAAATATGTCAAATTTATCCCGAACACCCTGTATATATATATATATATAATTTTATAAGGTAAGTACATTTAAGCTGCAGTTGTTACCAATAGTTTCAAAGCAGCGTGTTAGCTACTTAGCTTCAAGACAACACACCGTGTAATCAATGCAGTGATTCGCACCAGCATTTTATTTTGACGATAAGTGGCTAACACGCTGTTTTGAATCCAATGGTAACAACTTCACCTTAAATGTACCCTATAACAAAAATGAGTGCTCTCATACCCGTACTCGAGCACTTCATTTTGAATTATCAAGAATATATATATATATATATATATATATATATATATTATAGATAATATGGGTGTTTTATTTTTAAGTAATATCATTGATAGAGCATTTATATCAAAGTTAAGATAGCGTTGGCTTGGAGTCAACTGCGCCTGTTAATGACAGTTTATTGCCTATGTGACCTTCATTGTATTGGACTCTGTTTCCTTATAAATATAGCGCCCATAAGAATTTTGCGCACGGTCTCGAACAAATCTTGGAAACAGCACTCTACAAGAAAGCAGCTATATGACGACTTATCGCACAAACCATCAGAGTAAAACAAGCACGACATGCCGTACACTATATACATTCGTTAGATAAAGATTATTTTGTGGCCTCCAAGTGTCTTCAACTGATCATTATATGATTCTACTATCGTAAACACCTGGTATTGAGCTCTTCATTTAGGAGATATATTTTAAGCATGGGTGGGTTGTGTTTCAAATGAACTTTGACTACTTGATCAGGCATTGGCTTATTTAGTGTTTTATGTAACCCCAAATCTATCCATCCTATATCAAGGCAGTGTTTTCAGGATCGTTTACATTGAAATCAAATACATTTGAGGTAAGTGTTTGGAACCGCTTTATCCATTTATCTGAGGATGTTTCTATTAGCACCGTTATACTATCCTATATATAGATACATATACTTATACATATATTATACACACACACATACACACACACAAACATACACATACACACACACACAATCAATCAACATCAAGCACCACCACACCATTTCAACTTACCGGACAAGCAGCCAGAAGATCACTACTACGATTCACCGTTAGAAGAAGAGACGTGACTGTCCTGAAAATTTACCACTACGTCTAAATAAAAGAAACTAAAAAAAACTACAGAGTTTTCTGATATTTATTCCTTGACTAACATATTATGGTAACAATATTAGCATAATATAGTACGTTAATGCTTCACACCTATGCCCAAACCTGGTATATGTATTTCCAACAACGGATACAGATACAAAAATACATCTCAAATACACACACACACACACACACACATATATATATATATATCATACATATGCACATATATACATATATGTATACATATATACATATACATTTAAATATATATATATATATATATATATATATATATATATATATATAATGGCTGTCAACTCATGTAAGATCATTTCCTGTTTGACACTATCCTTGTGTTTTCTATTCTTCACAATCAAAATGTAGTTGTTCATTATTTATCTTTATGACGACAGGGAGTAACATTCGAACACAATCATTCATGATTTAGGCATTCTATTTATATCCCTCCACAACCCTCCCTTTATCTCTCTCTCTCTCTCTCTCTCTCTCTCTCTCTCTCTCTCTCTCTCTCTCTCTACTTCTCTCTATCTCAATCATATTTAATTGTGTGAGATTGAATTTCATTGAAAATTCTAGTTTTCTTTTGTATATCTCCAATGTTACATATTTTTTAATTCTAAATTCTACTTCCTCGTGGACATGGCGTTCGCCTCTCGTCAAACAAGAAAACGAAAAGGAGTGAAAAAGAGAGGAAATAAGTCGTCACAGAAAAGATAGCCAGAAGGAAGGAGAAGCTACAACAAGTATCCCTGTTTTTTGCAGCCACGGCACCAGAGATTGCTATTCAAAAATTGGTCTGTTCAGCCATTCATGCAGTTGTAGATAAAAAAAAAAATTGGACACTAGGCCATCGTCTTTAGTAGGCGGAAGAATGCCAACAAACAAAATTCTACTCCAACGTTCCAAACAGAATGTCTGACAAGTTGGAACAATGTTGCCTGTTCTGATTTCTTTTTTGGCCAATAATTACATCAACCAATTGGGGAAAGTTAGAGAGTGGGGGTGGGCGAGTTATTCGACGACCATCGACATCAAATAACTCCGACTTTCTTAAGAAGTAGAAAATTGATATCAAATCCTTTATAATTAGATGCAACTAAGCGGAATCATTGCGACATAAAAGGAATAGAAAAATGAATTGATATTTTACTAGCAGGACTTGTGGATATACCAGGGGATGACAATTTAATTATTACAACGTTTCCTACGTTTACTTAAGAGCTATTGAAATACTTCAATATGTAAAAAGCATAATAATCTTCATTTAACTCTCTCTCAATCTTTTTCCTTTTTTTAAAATTCTTTTCATCTTTTCATTATTTTTGATGGAACCAGATTAGCATTATCGCTTCTGCGCACTCACACCCACTCTCTAACCTTCCCAACTGTCTTTCTTCCTTTCGTTTTCTTTATATTCTTTTTCTTCCCTTTCTTTCTTTATAATAAAAACGGAAATATATTTTCGTTTTCCTTCATCTTCAACCTGTGATCTGCTGAAACTGCAAAATCTACCAGATGATATGTTCTCTTTATTTTGTTAATCAACACTAGGTCTTGTCTCCTGGCTGGAATAAGGTGATCCGTCTTTGTCTCAAAGTTCCAGTGAATTTTATGCGTCTCATTCTCAAGAACAGATTCTGGTTTAAGCATATACCATTTTGTTGTATGTACCAAATCGAGTTTTTACATAATTCCCAGAGGATCACCTTCACCACTCGGTCGTGCCTAGCTCTGTATTCTCGTTGCGTTAGTTTGCTAAATTTGCTTAATACATAGTTTATGGTCTCATATCTGTCACCACACAGTCTACATTTACTCTTTGTGTTAGTTTTTGCTTTGATATAATTTGTTCTTATGGCATTGTTTTGCCCAGCAATTATTAGCGATTCAGTTTCTCTCTTGAGGTTTCCTCTTCTTAACCAATTCCAAGTCTTTTCATGTGCAACCTCTCCAAATTGAAATTTTAAGTATCCATATAATTGTTTTTCTTCTCATTTCTCTTTTCTTGTTTTCGTTGTTTTTTCTGTTTGTTCATGTTGCAGCTGCTGTTATTGACTGCCATAAGTAATCTTTATTTGCTCTTTTTGGCGTATTCTTCGAGTCTTTGGATTATGGTATCTACGCAATACTCTTTGTTGGCAAGACCTCTTCAACCTTCATTTCATGATACATATAGCCTATCTCTATCATCTCTAGGGTGTAGACGCTTGAGCATTTTCATTAACTTCCTAGTCCTTTGGTCGATCTGTCTGTTTTCTTCTTTTGTCCATTTTAAGAATAGCCCAGAGTATTTTATAATGGGGACAGCCCAGATATTTATTCCTTTGATGAGATTTCTGCTGTTGAGCTTGGTTTCTAGTTTTTTGGTTTTCCTGAGGTATTCTTTTTTTAACTTTTCCTTTATCTCTGCTTGATGATGTCTGCTTCTAAAATTCCTAAGTATTTGTAACTTTCTTTTTTTCCAAATGATTTCATAGTGTTCTTATTTGTTGGTTGTGTACCGTTCATTAGTTTTCCCCCTTTTAATCACTAATATGGCACATTCTTGAATTCATGTTTTCCATTCCTATATCTTGGCTGTATGTTCTAATGGTTTGTACCAGGGGTTCTAGTTCTTTTCAATTTCTGCAAACATTTTTATATCATCCATGTATATAAGGATTTTTCCTGTGAGTTAGTGAATTTGTATCCTCCTGTACATTTTCCAAGTATGTAAGTGAGTTGCATCATTGCTATTATGGAGTGTTTCACACCTGCCGTTGCGGGGGTCACTGGAGGATGAGTGACAGTAAGGCTCCCCAGGACTCTTCCGAGTATTCTAGCCGATCTTAACAGTGCTGTAGTTTAGATGGTCTCGATTCTTCCTCTGATTTCCAATTAATCCAAATTCTTTTCCAGAACTTTGGGGACTGTTCCAAGGGCACCAATTACAATTGGTACGACCCTCACCTTCATGTTCCACAGTTTTCTCAGTTCTCTGACAAGGCCCACGTATTTTACTATCTTTTCGCTTTCATTCATTTTCACTCGGTCATCGGCCAGGACGGCAAAATCTACGAGATGACAGGTTCTAGTTTTTCACACCCGCCTAAGCTGGAGGTTCACTGGAGATGAGTGACAGCAAGTTTCCTCAGGTTCCAGGACTCTTCTGGTATTCTAGCTGATCTTAACAATGCTGTCGTTTGGATGGTCTCGACTCTTCCTCGTATTTCCAAATCCTCCAAACTCTTTTCCAAATCCGTTCAAACGGCTCTAATTACGATTGATACGACCTTCACCTTCATATTCCACAATCTCTGTCGTCCGTCGGAACAAGATGGCTAAATCTACCAGATGATTTCTCTTCTTTTTACTTAACACTTCTAATCACGATTGTATGATCAGGTCTGTATCTCAAATTCGCAGAGAATATAATG
>CM042138.1:90763197-90790697 GCA_023376005.1 Doryteuthis pealeii
TATAGAAATTAAGATTCAAGATTTTAAAAATAAAACTGTTTTAAACAATAACATTATTTTTTTATCATATTTTAAAACTTATTTTTGTTGAATTGATATCGTCATTCAGTATTCATGAATAATTAATCATTTGCTAAATAAATAAATGAAAATAATTTACAAGAAAGATATTGATTTGAATCATTTTTTATCCTTATTTAAAAAAAAATGAATTATTTAAATATGTAAAACAAGATTATTTTGTAATGTTCTTATTTCTTATAAGAAATAAATCCTCAGATAAATCGTATACTTACAAATTATTTATAAAACATCCAAATTAGAAGTTTAATATTTTAGCAAGAGTTCTAATAGATTTGCGTTAATTCTATTATTAGTGCGTTTAAAATCCTGCAATGTGTCTTACGTACCCCTAAGAAATAAAGGTTTAAATAATATATGGTGTGGTTAATTTGCATACTGGTTTTAACGGAACCAGGTTTAATAAATAACTTCTGGGTATTATTGATCTCTAATATTATCGTTTTATCCTCCAGTGTATTAAAAACAATCCTATAAATGAGTATATATATATATATATATATATATATATATATATATATATATATATATATATATATATATATATTATTATTATTATTATTATTATTATTATTATTATTATTATAAGGGAGATTTGGCGTCTGTCTGTAATCGAAACTACACCACTGCTTACGTTACGATATTCTCAGGAATTGCGTAGGTTTACCTATGAGTATTTAATTTATAGTCAAAATCATTCATACATAGAAATAATCTTATCAATAAACGATGTGTCTATAAAAATCTGAGTTAGATTTGCCTCAAAACAGCCCATATTAGTACATTTAAAATCCTGCAATGTGTCTTATATATCCCTAAAAAGTCAAGGTTTACATAATATATGATGTGGTTAATTTGCATACTGGTTTTAACAAAACCATGTTTAATAAATAATTACATGGTATAATTGATCTCCAATATTATTGTTTTAAATATTAACATATTAAAATCAATCCAAAAATGATTCTATATAAAAACCAATTGAAATTTAATTAGAATACGTGTAATCTTTTTATATGCATTCTTATCTAATTTCGTTAGTCTTTTTAATTTGATATATTTCATTACATTA
The DNA here is from genome assembly GCA_023376005.1 of Doryteuthis pealeii. Taxonomy (NCBI): domain Eukaryota; kingdom Metazoa; phylum Mollusca; class Cephalopoda; order Myopsida; family Loliginidae; genus Doryteuthis; species Doryteuthis pealeii. Next base: position 90,764,351 of record CM042138.1, read on the forward strand.
AAACTTAAATACTTACACCCGGATAATGTGTATTCGTGCTTGTTCACATAATATTGCAACAAGCTTGTGGCAAATATAAGCCCACACTAGGAAAAACAAAAATTACCAAATATTTCTCTGATTTTTTTTTAGATGAGGCTTGGGAATTAAAATTATTTGGGTTATTCCGACTGTTGTCGTCATCTTTATTGTTACAATCTGTACAACGTTCCGGCCTTCTTCAGGCATGTCTTATCGGACTAGGGTGCCTTCCGAACTCGGGAACCTTCTTGTTGGACTTTGGAGTCTTCTCCAACTCGCGAACCTTCTTGTCTTAATCGGGAGCCATCACAGAACTTTGAACCCAAAGACAGTGTTGATAAATAAAATGCTAATTAAGATAAAATAATGATTATTCAATAACCCTTGAGAATATAACGTGAATATTAAATTTAATTATGACGATGATGGGGACGTAGTTTCAGTTACAGAGATATAGACATACAATCTCCATTATAATAAGATTTACATTCTATAAAGGTTATATAGTTCAATGACAAGCTTACTAATCACTAAAGGTAGTGTTTAAATGAGTAATTTACAAGACACACTTCTAACGTAAAGCTTTCTATTTATATATACAGTTGATTGGTTGGATTGTAACGTCACGGATCTCATTTTAGTGATATATCGACAATAAAAATAATAGTTCTATACTTATCTTTGGACCGGTACTACTTTGAGAGGCTCGAGGAAGGCTGTTGAATTTGATGTTGAATGGACGGGCAATGATAGTTTGCGTTTGCAACCAGCTTACGAGGCTGGAGGACATCTTGCTCTGTGTCATTTATAGTTTTTAGTAATAAGACAAGGTGATTTGAGATTTTTATCTTTTCTCTAAGCCAAACTGCCCTGATTGAGAGACACATCTCACCGTTACGGTTTGTTTACATTATTGAGACACTTATGGACGATAAATAAGTAGTTGACGATTTGCAATAAAAGAAGTTCATTAAGGTCAATAATAATTTTTCATTAAAATCCACACTTTTTATTTACTTAAAATGGAGATTTGCAGACGGTGTGTGGATCCTCATGAAATAAAACTCCAGAGATTTAGGAGAGGGGAGAAAAAATAATAAAAAGGGTATGACTTCCCCAAAGGGGCCACCTATTGGCTGTGGGTAGCGACCCGTGATGCTAAGGATGAAACCCAGGTGGTTGAGCAGTCCATGATATGTAACACTCCCTTTAACCCTTACTTGGGCGAGACGGGTGATCCGAGAGGCCCCTCTGATCAATCGGCTGGGCACGTCAAACCCTAGCATTGCCCCAATCCTGTTACCCTTATGGTAAGCCTCAGCCCTTTTTATCATATAGGTGCTAGAAGGTGGTGGCTGAGGGTCTTCATGACCTGTGAATAACGTTAAACTCTATCTGATGGTGACGTTCCATTTTTGGAGTTCTGGGGATGTGAAGCACCCATTCATCACCATTGGTCCCTGGTCCACTCTGACCCGGAGGGGTAGTACCTGTTAGGGTCCCATCTATGAGTTAAATAGAAAAACATGAGTTTATAAAAATAATTGAGGATCCATTAAGAATTAATTTATTTCAAAACTTTGTTGGCATTAAATGATCCATTTAGGTTGATATGCCGTAAAACAAACCAAAGCAAACCAAACAAAACAAAACAAACAAAAAACAAATAAGATGTAGTTTTCCCGGGATTTTAGTATTGCATCTGATCATAGAATACCTACCAGTAGTGAATTAGAATATCCTGGAGTGTTCTTTTCAATTTTTGTTACCATAGCTCGAACTCTATGAGGTGAATTTGACTTTGGCTGAAAAGACGTAAATTAGGTTATTTCTCGATTCAAAATCTCACTATTCAGTTGTTTTTGCAAAGTCAGAGGAATGGCCTATTTTCTGGGTTTCGTATCTGAACGTTCCCATCTGAATTATATAGTGTTATCTTGAACCGAATGGTGTTTGTTGCGAGTGCGTGTCCTCGAACGTATAAGATTCAGCAGGAAAAAAAACAACAACTGGATGGAAGTGACATATGTCATTTCTCATTGGTCACTCACAGCTTAAAACATCAATAGCAATTACCGTAGCATTGTGTGTGTGTGTGTGTGTGTATGTGTGTGTGTGTATGTGTGATTGATGTTGTGTATTGGTGGGCTTTTTTTACAGGATCGCCTCCGGAGTAATTGCTTCGGTAGATGTTTGTTTTCTTTATTGATTTTAACGGCATGTCAGCCCGTCTGGGGTTATGTCATGCCTAACGGTTAGGAAGTAATACATATCGTGTATTTATATTTATAGTTTTTAGTAATTGGTTTTAACAATTTGTTAGCATTATTGAGGATTATGTTGTATGGTATTGATTTGTTTCACGTCTATATTTTATGGTATAATTTTATTTCCCTAAAAAAAAAAGAGAGAACATCCTCCATGTTGACATTTTCAAACAGATCTTTCATATAGTATACTTTAAAATAACGGTTTCTGATATGAACAAAAAACCTGCATTCCATGAATAAGTGTTTAACTGTCAAAGGTGTTTTACATGTTCCACATTGTGGTTGTTGTTCTTGTTTGAGTATATAGAAGTCCGTTAGTCTTGTATGACCAATGCGTAATCGGGACACAATGACTTGTTCCTTTCTAGACTTCCTTAAAGCTGGTCTCCAGTCTCCCAAAGTGGGTTTGATTAGGAAGAATTTATTGCGGATGTTGTTATTCCAGCGTTGTTGCCATTTTGTATGAAGGAATCTGTTAATTTTAGGTTTCAAATCAGTATATGGTATCTTGAAATTGTCGGGGATCAAATCTAGAGCCGATTTAGCTGCGGATTCTTTCATTCCCCCTCACTCCTATATGACTTGGGATCCAGCATATCATAATTTCCTTAAAGTTAGACATAAAGTCTAATCTATTTAGGAGCTTAATGATGAGAGGATTTTTCAGTTTTTTTAATTTTTTTAATGATAGTAGGACAGAGAGCGAGTATAAAAAGATGATATATTTTTGTGGTTATTTTCATAGATTATGTCAAGTGCTAGATCTATTGCACGGGTTTCAGCTTCGGTAGAGTCGCTTGAGAAACCGATCATGACGTTGGGAACCCGAAATTTATTATGGTCCCAATAACATCATGTAGCGTAGCGGCCCTCATTTGAAATGGGCTGATGATGAGTCATATCTTATTATAATGGGGATAGTGTGTTTGTCTATAACCGAAACACTATCACTGCCCAAATCACAAGTTTTTACGTCACATTTTCTATGATTTTATTTATATTTAAACCTCAATTCGGGTTAGCTCAGTCGATATAGCGTTTGGCTAGAAACCACAAGTTTCCTAGTTCGATACCGGTCCTCGCCAACTCAGCGTATGAGTAGCACAGGGATCTGTGCGGTAAAGTAAGGAGCTGATGGTAGGTGTGGCGCTCCACCTCAGATGCTAAAAACAATCTCCTTGGTCTAGCGCTATTGAAAAGGGGATAGACTCCCTCGCTGACTGGCTGATACCGACTTTAGGCCGCCCCGTCGACTTTACTTTTTGACTTACTTTATTAATAAAATTGTTTTACATTATCAATACCGTTGGTCTTATCTAAATACTAATAACATGCAATTATGTTTATATATACGACAAAATGGCAGTTTACTGTGAGAATGGGAAGACATATCTGCATATTGATATTAAAAAATTGATTTTAATAAACATGTGCTTGGTATTATTAATTTTTAATTGTTTCGTTTTATCTTAATAAATATAAACAAAAATCTCGGGATAAATCTTTAAAAAAATCCATTAACAAGAAGAAATAACTGTAATGTTATTCTTTACTTCCTAACTTAACAAAAATAAGTTAATTATTTAAATTAGGAAAATTTAGTAATGAAAACATGAATGAAAGTTGTTCAAATTTTCATTGATGTCCCCTCTGTTTCAAATCATTTTATCTGCATTCTTATTTAGTTTTATTATTCTTTCTGATTTGATACATTTCATTACATTAAAGATTAAATACTTACGCCCGAAGGGTGCATATGTTGCAGGTAAAAATAATAGTTGTATACTTATCTCTGGTTTTGTTCTACTTGGCTGTTGAATCGGATTTTGGGTGGACTGGCAATTCTATGATGTTTTATGTTTGGAACCAACTTGAGAGTCTGGACGACATTTTGCTTTGTGCCATTTATAGTTTTTTTTTAGTAATAACACAAGGTGACTTTTTTTTCTCATGGGATATTTTTTATTTTCCCTAAGTCAAAACTGCCCTGAGTGAGAGATAACGTCTCACCCCGTCAACGCATCGTTCACCCCTCTCACCTCTTACTCCTAATTTTAAACACTTCGTCACGTGACACCCCCTCGACCAAATAAGAAAATGTCACGTCGCGTTGTGCTAAATTACAAGTAACTCTACATTCCTGGCGCTTTCCATTCCTCCTCTTATGTTACAATCAGTGATGAAGCGATCCTCTTTCTCTTGAAAATGTTCGATATTTATTCATTCAATTATTACATCATCATATTTTTTATATATAATTTTAAAATCAGCATTTTTTTTATTTACGAAAATGTTTAATATTTATTCTTTTAAATTTTGCATTATTATATTTTAGAACATCTAACCCGAGGTATGTACGAAACACGCACCTGCTAATGTGTCGTTTTCTTTTTAAATTCCCATCAAAATTGGCTAATTATCAGATTTTTATTTCGATATTTAAATGAATGAAAAGTGTTTTTTTTTAATACAATTTTCCTCAAAATCATTCATGCGCCAAACCCCTTCAATTATTAATAGGTAATTTCACTCCCTTAATGAAGGAACATAGGAATTATTTTTACATGTTTTAAAGGTTTGGTTAGGTTTGGTTTGTTTGTTTTACAGCATATAAACCCCTTTTCGGATTAATTAATACCGAAACTTAACATTTTGACAAAAGTTTCTATGTTTCACGTTCTTATTATCTTCAAATTGGTATAGATAATTTTCATTAACTTTATTTGGTTTGGTTTTATTCGATTTGGTTTGTTTAAAGGTATAATAACCCTGTGAATTATTTAATGCCAAGAAACTGCTAGAGTGTGAGATAAAAATTGATACTGAGGTTTCTAATAGAGTTGTATTTTTGTAGATGTATTACGTGGATGTATTTTATATTTGATTTCTAATTTTCGATGTATTTTTGTTTCTCCCAAGAAGGATAAAATGTCATCCATATAAGTATTCTAAAACAAATCCTCAAATGTTTTAAAGATAATTCCATAGAGAATTTTATTTTATTTACATTCTTAACGGTTTATCCATTTTACCCTAAATTTTAATTTTTCAGTAAAAAACCAAAAAACCAAAAAAAAACAAAAAAAAAAAAATAAGAAGAAAAACAGTGAAATAAGGCAAATATCGATCTTTTAGGAATTTTTACTTTATTCGTTTTCGTAGCTTCATCTTCTAAGAATATGGTAATTAAAAGATTAAACATTTTTTAAATTAAAATATGTAGATTTAACTCACTATCTGAAGTATATGTTCATTGCCATTAGTCCTAGGTCCACACTGACCCGGAGTGGTAGAACCTGTTAGGGTCCCATCTATGGGTTAAATAGAAAATAAATGAGTGTAAAAATTGTATTCTTAAAAAATTGAGTTGAAAAGAATTTTCAATACCTATCAGGAATGAATAGAAAAAATATCTTCGGCATGAAATAACCTAACAAGGGTTGACATGTCGTAAAATCGCAAATGATTGACATTTGGTTAATTAATGTAGAAATACTGAATTCTTTTTTTTGTGTGTTTTTTTAATTGAACGATATTTTTTCGAGGAAAAACAGCAACACACCTAAATAAACGTAGACGGGCTGACATGCCGTCAAATCAATCAATCAAACTTTTACTTAACAGTTGCATATATGAACTTACCAAATAAGATAGAAAAACACAATGAATTATCTGATCAATACATTCATCATGGCGTAAACTAATCGCCATTTTCCAGGATTAGTTTATGTCCCATTAGAATCTTTCACTACCGTTATCTTATTTCTTTTTCTTTTCTTTCTTCTGTTTTCTACTTTATTCAGTTCATTTCTTTATTTAATCTCCAGATATGTTATTGAGTGTGAGAATGAGATAGGATTGACGCAATTCCTTAATATCCGGACAGAGCGAGAAAGTAAATAATAAAGAGAAATAAACAAAAAGAGAAAGACATGAGAAGGAAAAGGTGACGACAGAGAAAACAAAACCGCCTGTCTTGATAGTAAGAAATGTATTATAGGGATTCGTTTGGTTTTGCAATAATCCAATTTTCCTGCGTAGAGATAACAGCACAATTTAAAGCTCGACAATTGTTTGGATTTGAAGTGATTTACGTAAAACTTATGAATAGAAAAAAAAAGAAGAAAAAGAAAACACACCAAAAAGACATAATGAATATATATGAATCGTATAAAATGCCGATAAGCTACAGGCATATTTAGATGTTTAAACTGAAACCATTCTTTATCACACTCGCTCTTGATTAATTAATGCATATACATACATACATACACACACATATATATATATATATATATATATATATATATATATATATATATATAATGAATGATGGGAAGCTGTGTTGGTTAAATATATATATATATATATATATATATATATATATATATATATATATAGTGTGTGTGTGTGTGTGTGTGTGTGTGTGTGTGTGTGTGTGTGTGAGTGTGTGTATTTAACTCATATAACATAAGAGAATAAATGCGATTACATATCGTTTAAAAAGAATGAAAATGCCCTTTTCAAAATCTGACACATTTATACTCGCTTTTTTTTATTAATATATATATATATATATATTATATATATATATATATATATATATATATTATATATATATATATAAGGAATAGTGGAAGCTATATATATATATATATATATATATATATATATATATATATATATATATGCGTGTATGTTTATATATTTAACCCATATAACATAAGAGAATAGATATGAATATATACATACCGTTTAAAAAGAATGAAAATGCCCTTTTCAAAATCTGACACTTGTAAACTGGCTCTTTATTGATTAATATATATATATATATATATAATATATATATATATATATATATATATATATATACATATATATATATATGTGTGTGTTTGTGTGTGTATATATATGTATATATATAATGAATGGGGAAAAGCTGTGTTGTTATATATATATATATATATATATATATATATATATATATATATATTATATAACCCATCTATGAGAATAGCTGTGAATGTATACATAGCCTTTAAAAAGAATAAAAACACACTTTTCAAAATGCGACACTTGTACAGTGGTAAATTTTACATATTTCTATTTAACGAAAACCCTCCACAACGAAAAGGTCATTGTTCTAGCGGAGTATAGCTGGTTTGAATTCAGACTTGTCCTTCTGTCCATTAGGATAGATATGATTTTAATTAAATAATGAGAGAAATAATCGATCCAGAGAATTAGAATCTGATTATAATGTAGATTATAGTCTGTCTGTTACCGAAACTACGTCATCACTGATGTCTCAGTTTCCTTAGTTATTTAAGTTATAATCTCAACGATTATGAAATAATCATTATTTACTCTTAATTAGTATTAGCATCTTATTTATTAATGATGTCTCTATTAAAATCAAGCTGAGTTAGATTTGCAGCAAAACTGTCCATATTATTAATGCGTTATTTTCCCGCATTCCACCATGCAGGTTAGACACATGGGTCTATTTTTGTGGGGACCACCCACAAATCAAAGCTCATGGGATGAAAGGAACAAAAATGTGTGGATCCTTCCGTCATTCCCCCTAGAGCGGGCGCCTCGGACACTGGGCAATAAACCCAGCCCTGTCCATTTAAATCAAGGGGCAGGTGTTTCCTGGGGGAACTCGCTGTTAATTTTATTGATAGTCCAATGACCGAAGCTACCGGACACAAGTCCTGAAAGACCCATATTATTAAAACATTCAAAATCCTTAAATATGTGTTATATATTTCTAAGACTTAAAGATTTACATAGTATGTGTTGGGAATAATTTGCATACTGATTTGAACAAAACTGGCTTTAATAAATAATTATTTGCTGTTACTAATTTCAAACACTATCGTGGTATTCTCATACGTATTAAAAACAATCCAATATATACATTTTTATAGAAAGTGTAATATTTTTATATTCGTTCGTATTTAGTTTCGTTACCCATTCTAATTTAATATAATATTTATTACATTAAAACTTGGAATACTCTAGTAGGGAATGAGCGTTTTAATACCTTTCCCAAGGGTATTAGTTCAAAAGGGAATGTAATAGAGAGACTTAAGTTCTTACTCGCTTACTACGATTTCGCAATCCATCATGTTGGCCACAACGCCATGGAGATTCCCCGAAGTACCAGGACGAGTTAAATGTTTTTTAACGTGTTTGTTTGCGGTTCGAATACCACGTGACCGTTTCAGTTTAAGCCGTGGTAGATTCCCGCTCTGTTTGCTTGGTTGGTTGGATGGTTGGTCTTTACAGCATATCAACCGATGGGGCCATGTTTTGTGTAAAAAATATGAAGATTTGATTTATATTCGAATGGTGATGAAGAAGTATGGGACTAAGTTAAGTTCGTTTCAACTGGTATCTTGTCTCCAATAAAGCTGGCTGTTTTTTTTTTTTTTGTTCTTTTTGTGGTCTGGTAAGCTGAAATGAAATTTAAGGAACGAAAGAGGAAAGAGACAAAGGCAGGCGATAGTTTTACGACTTAGGATCTATTGAACGGGGCATAGTCGTCCGTAATGAAGGGAGATGTCCCTTGGCTAGGAAAACGACTGCACTCAATTCCGGCCTCAGTTCAAATGGTCGAGGTATCCTTTGGGGGAGTAGGGAGTCAGTCCATTATGTCAGACATGCGCAAAGAGGTTATTCAAGTCACGGTCCCATGGGAGTTGTTTTTTAATTTAATTTAATAAATAAATTTTTTCAAAATTTGCATTTTTTAAAATGTTTTATTTTTAACGAATAAAGGGAGGCAACTTCGTTGGCATTACTACAAAAAAACGCAAATTTTGAAAAAATTTATTTTTAGTAAATCCGAACTATAATAGCGTCCGCGGAACTAACCGACGTTATTTGCAGTCCAAAATGTGACATTGAGTAAAGAACTTCAACAAACACCATGGGATCTTCCTCAACAGACTGATGATTGTCCCTTGGCATGAAACCTGGGTCGCTGTTTATAAGGAACATTGATCTGTGAAAACTTTGTAAAATAAATAAATATTAGCTCTTACAATTTGTGATTGAGCACTGTATTTTCTTTGTTTCATCACAAAAAAAATTTTGTTTTTACATATATATATATATATATATATATATATATACCGAGGATTCATAGGAATGTATAATAATGTATATGGGACATTAGTACGAAAACTAAAACACACATTGGAGGGCACATGTCCCTAAACAATCAGTCATCACTCCTAGAAGGTCTTCTGAACTGTATCTGGTATTCACATAGAACTGGTCGATGTAGGTTTCGGCTCGTCGGCTACACTGGTTTATCCAATGAGGACCTCACTTGTTTCTTCAGCTGTGGTCTGCATGTCTTGTTTGTCTAACCTAGATTGTTTGTTTACTAGTAAGGGTATTTGCCTGCTCATCCTACTTATGAGGGCTGGACACAAGGTCTCGTTTTTACGTGGGCACATAAAAATTGCATCGATCTGGGGGGGGGATGGCCCCCTTGGATCGATGCTATTAATTGTACTTTACCGGTCCAGAGGCCGAAGCACACTGGACCCCCAGCCGAGGCCGGGTATAGAAGGTAAGGGTCAAAGCATAGAATCTGGAACAGATACTTTACTAGTAAGTAATTAGCCGTACAGTTGCTTTTTATAGATTCTGCTTATAGGTTTTTTTTTCAAGACAACACACAGCATACTTATAGAGTTCCCATCGAGCCTTTTCTCTCAGCGTTTCATTAGAGATCAAGATTAATGTACATTGTTGTTTCAGTGATGAAGTGATCTCTTCTGAATAGAATGGAATAGACACCAAAGTTTTCTTCATAATTCTATGTAAATTTTATGATTAATTTTGGATGACGTTCTGTAACATGGATTGCAGGTTTTAACGTCAGTTGTCTGAAAAAAAAAGGAAACATTCTTAATGGATAATACAAACAAGAATTCGTATCTTCATTGCGACTAGCCGTACAGTTGCTTTTTATAGATTCTGCTTATAGGTTTTTTTTCAAGACAACACACAGCATACTTATAGAGTTCCCATCGAGCCTTTTCTCTCAGCGTTTCATTAGAGATCAAGAGGTGCAACCATACATTAGCACTAACACGTCTAGTGCTTGGAGGAATTCTCGCTTTATCTAATCAGATATTATTTCGTGTTATTGTTTTTTTCTAGACAACACACAACATACTTATAGAGTTCCCATCGAGCCTTTTCTCTCAGCGTTTCATTAGAGATCAAGAGGTGCAACCATACATTAGCACTAACACGGTAGCCGTGTTAGTGCTAATGTATGCTTGGAGGAATTCTCGCTTCATCTAATCAGAGATATTATTTCGTGTTATTGTTTTTTTCAAGACAACACACAGCATACTTATAGAGTTCCCATCTAGCTTCTTCTCTCAGCGTTTTATTAGAGATCAAGAGGTGCAACCATACATTAGCACTAACACGGCTACTGCTTGGAGGAATTCTCGCTTTATCTAATCAGAGGTATTATTTCGTGTTATTGTTTTTTTCAAGACAACACACAGCATACTTATAGAGTTCCCATCTAGCTTCTTCTCTCAGCGTTTCATTAGAGATCAAGAGGTGCAACCATACATTAGCACTAACACGGCTACTGCTTGGAGGAATTCTCGCTTTATCTAATCAGAGATATTATTTCGTGTTATTGTTTTTTTTCAAGACAACACACAGCATACTTATAGAGTTCCCATCGAAACCTTTTCTCTCAGTGTTTCATTAGAGATCAAGAGGTGCAACCATACATTAGCACTAACACGGCTACTGCTTGGAGGAATTCTCGCTTTATCTAATCAGAGGTATTATTTCGTGTTATTGTTTTTTTCAAGACAACACACAGCATACTTATAGAGTTCCCATCTAGCTTCTTCTCTCAGCGTTTTATTAGAGATCAAGAGGTGCAACCATACATTAGCACTAACACGGCTACTGCTTGGAGGAATTCTCGCTTTATTTAATCAGAGATATTATTTCGTGTTATTGATCTCTAACATTATTGTTTTATTCTCCAACATATTAAAATCAACCCTATGAATGATTGTCTTTTTTATAAAGAAACCAATGAAAATGTAATTAGAATAAGTGTAATTTTTTTATATACGTTCTTATTTAACTTCGTTAGTCTTTCTAATTTAGTATATTTCATTACATTAACACTTAAATACTTACGCCTGGCAGAGGGCGAATATTCTTGCTAGTTTGTATTATACATTTTAGGATGAGATATCTATCTGGTTAAGATTGGGTGCTATTGTAAGGGGCGATCAGGGCCGGTATATTCATGTGGAAATCAAAGAGACTTGGAAGTGGTGCGTGTGGTGTGTGGTGTGTGGTGGTTCACCAACGGTCCACATTGATTGTCCCCTTTCATCTCGGTGATGAAGGAGACACTTCATCATGAATATCAGATATAATACAACCAACCTCGGATTTGTTGAGAAACGGATATTGGAAATCATTCGATATAATTCCATTATTAATCGTCCCTGGTTGATGTTCGTTAAGGGTAATAATCTGAATTGATTTGTATTTTAGTGGTACAAGATAAAATCGATATGATAGTTTCAGTTTGAGAGGGCGAAGGGTCCAGGTTTTGATACATAGGTGTTTCTTATACTGACGAGAATGGATATGCGCCCTCTACCGGGCGTAAGTATTTAAGTTTTAATGTAATTAAATATATCAAATTAGAAAAAAAACCGAAATTAAATAAGAACGTATATAAAAAGATTACACTTTAAAAAAATTATATTTTATTTGTTTTTTATTTAAAATCATTAATAGGATTGATTTTAATACATTGAAGAAAAAAAACAATAATAATAAAGATCACTAACACCAATAATTATTTATTAAATGCAGCTTTGTTAAAAACAGTATGCAAATTAACCATACCATATATTATGTAAAACATTATTGCTTAGTGATATATAAGACACATTGCAGGATTTTAAACGCACAAATAACATGGGTCTTCGGGTCCGGGGTCCGGTTGCGTCGGCCACTGGACTATTAGCCACTGGGATAGCCCCCTGGCAACACTTGCCCCTCTTGATGTAAAGAGGCAGGGCTGGGTTTATTGCCCAGTGCATGAGGCGCCCTCATTGAGGGGGAATGTCGACGGAACCGACGCATTTTTGCACCTACTGTCCCGTGGGCTTCGTTTCATGGTTGGTCTCACATTAGAAATACTTTGTGTCACATCCGCATACGTGGAATGCGCGGTAAATACCCTAACATGGGCCTTTTATAGGCAAATCTAACTCTGATTTTCATAGAGACATTGTTAATAAATACGATTTATTTTATTCTATGCATTAATGATTTTGATTATAAATTAAATACTCATTGATAAACTTACTCAATTCATGAGGGTATTATGACGTAAGCAGTGATGTAGTTTCGGTTAATGATAGACATCGAATCTTTATTAAATAAGATAGTCATGCTTACAATCGGCATAACTTATATGTTGTTAAACAAATAAAATCACACTTATTTTTTTAATATTTATCTTTCCCAATGATCTGTTTATGTAATTATATGATACCAAGTATTCCTAACTAATAAAATGATTTGCACACAATTATATGTTATCAAGTATTCCTAACTAATACAAATGATTTGCACACCATTATATGATACCAAGTATTCCTAACTAATACAAATGATTTGCACACAATTATATGATATCAAGTATTCCTAACTAATACAAATGATTTGCACACAATTATATGATACCAAGTATTCCTAACTAATACAAATGATTTGCACACAATTATATGATATCAAGTATTCCTAACTAATACAAATGATTTGCACACAATTATATGATACCAAGTATTCCTAACTAATACAAATGATTTGCACACCATTATATGATACCAAGTATTCCTACTAATACAAATGATGATACCAAGTATTCCTAACTAATACAAATGATTTGCACACAATTATATGATACCAAGTATTCCTAACTAATACAAATGATCACACATTATATGATACCAAGTATTCCTAACTAATACAAATGATTTGCACACCATTATATGATACCAAGTATTCCTAACTAATACAAATGATTTGCACACAATTATATGATACCAAGTATTCCTAACTAATACAAATGATTTGCACACAATTATATGATACCAAGTATTCCTAACTAATACAAATGATTTACACACAATTATATGATACCAAGTATTCCTAACTAATACAAATGATTTGCACACAATTATATGATACCAAGTATTCCTAACTAATACAAATGATTTGCACACAATTATATGATACCAAGTATTCCTAACTAATACAAATGATTTGCACACAATTATATGATACCAAGTATTCCTAACTAATACAAATGATTTGCACACAATTATATGATACCAAGTATTCCTAACTAATACAAATGATTTGCACACATTATATGATACCAAGTATTCCTAACTAATACAAATGATTTGCACACAATTATATGATACCAAGTATTCCTAACTAATACAAATGATTTGCACACAATTATATGATACAAAGTATTCCTAACTAATACAAATGATTTGCACACAATTATATGATACCAAGTATTCCTAACTAATACAAATGATTTGCACACCATTATATGATACCAAGTATTCCTAACTAATACAAATGATTTGCACCCAATTATATGATACCAAGTATTCCTAACTAATAAAATGATTTGCACACAATTATATGATACCAAGTATTCCTAACTAATACAAATGATTTGCACACAATTATATGATACCAAGTATTCCTAACTAATACAAATGATTTGCACACAATTATAGGATACCAAGTATTCCTAACTAATACAAATGATTTGCACACAATTCTATGATATCAAGTATTCCTAACTAATACAAATGATTTGCACACCATTATATGATACCAAGTATTCCTAACTAATACAAATGATTTGCACACAATTATATGATACCAAGCATACCTATCTCAAGCGAATAATTGGAAAACATCAATTTAACCCAGATAAAGGACCCTAAGAAGTACTACCAGTCTAGGTCAGAGTGGACCTGGAAGTAATAGGAATATAGGTACACACCATACTCGCCAGATCTCCAGAATCGTAGCCTCACCACCAATTGCAATTTCATGTCATACCCCATATCATATGGTGGGTGGTTGCTGAGTAAATTGAATTGATTTACCTAAGATAAGGGACCCTAAAAGTACTATCACTCCAAGTCAGAGTTGGCCTGGGAGTAATGGGAATACAAGGACACTCCAAACTCTTCAGATCTCCAGAACGGTAGTCTCACCACCAAATGCAATTTCATGCCATTCCCAGGTCACACCTGTCGTGGGTGGTGATTGGGTAAATTTAGAGGGCTTGAAAATAAGTGTAGATATGCATAATGTTATTTCATTCCACCCCCACCCTTTTCAACAGACAATTCGCATGAGAATCTCGCAATGAGAATGTCTTGCGTGCAAGTTTGTTTTTTAAGAATATTTAATTTGTCCGCTCTTAAAAAAAGCAATTGTTAAATACATATTCAATTCTGTTGTTCTACAGGTTGTGGCAGGAACTTATTTGATTGTTGGCTGCACCACTGCACCACTGCACCACCCTATAAGTTTGCAGACCAGCAGTTTTTATTACAAAATGGTTGGTAGAGGGGCGCCACCTTAAACTTGGGCACAAGATCCGAATATTTTTGAGGGTACAGTGGACAAAACTGGTCATACCGCTTTCTTATTCTATCAGCTGGTTTCACTTGCTGACCGATTAATCTAATTATAATGGAGATTGTGTGTTTTTCTGTGTGTAGCCGAGTTATTTACGGCACGTTCTCCAGGATTACTATTTTTATTTAAACCTCAATTATTAATAAAATTGCTTTACATTATTAATACTGTTTACCATATCTAGGTATTAATAACATGTAATTGTATTTATATATACAACAAAATAGCGGTTTACAGTGTGAACGGGAAGGCTAATTTGCATGTTGATATTAGAAATCTGATTTTAATGAATATGTGCTTGTTATTATTGATTTCTAATTGTTTGGTTTTATCTTAATGAATATAAGCAAAAATTCCGGGGATAAATCTTAAAAGAAATCCATTAATAAGAAATAACTGTAATTTTATTATTTACTTCCTATCTTAACTAAATAGTTAAATTAGGAAAATTTAGCAATAAAAGACGGAAGTGATGGAAGAGTAAGTTTCAGTTGTTCAGTTTTTCGATTATCCACCCTCTGTTTAACATCTTCTTACATGCATTCTTATTTAATTTCATTAGCCTTTCTAATTCAATATAATATTATATTACGTTAAAACTTAAAACTTAAATACTTGCACCCGGAGTGTGCATATATTTGCTAGTTCTAGTAAATACAGTCATCCGTCACCTTCCACAGCCTAATTTCGCTATGATGCCTCATGCACTCCATGATGGGGAACCTACTTAAAAACAAGACCCCAAAACAGATGCGAGGTGGGAAGGGGTGGGAAGAATAGCAGAAAGTCCCTCCAACAAAAAGAGAAACAAAACAAAACTTGGTTTATTTCGTTTCCTCCTTTCTCTCTGCTCCTGAAGGGGGGGGGGGCGACTGTCTTTCGATATTTGACGACCGAAAGCAAGCCTATAAATCCCTCTAGGTCGGAAGTAAATGTCCTTAATGTGGGGGCGGGGTGAAACATTGGGGTAATTGTGGGACGAAAGGGATTGGATTAGCAAAGATTTTATCGACTCTCCAGGAACATATGTTGTATAATGTTGTATACTCTCTTTCCTTACTTTCTTACTTCTATTCTTCTAGCGTCTCTTCTAGAGTCTGGACTTCGTCTTGGGACTTCGTGTCTGGTTTTCCATTGGGGACTCCTCTTTACCAGAAGCCCTGTGTCATTGGTAGTTTTTAGATAATAACACAAGACTTCGATTTAACTTAGATCATATTTTATTCTGAAATCCCCACCAGACTACCTGCGCAGATTGAGTCGACACGTGCTTAACACGACTGAAAACCGTCCTGGCGTTGGCCGATCTGACTAAAAATCTCTTTCTAATCTAAACCGGAAGAGGGTCTTCTCCACCGATTCTCATGGTATCCTCCGGAAGGATCAGGACTGAGGTCAAGCCTTGTCATTCAATCCTTCAAGGCCGCCGGCTGAACTTATAACAGCCATTTTGGTTTCTACACTACTGTACATAAATATTAGGAATTAATAATTATGTAACACATAATCCTAAGGTGTGAGTGCAGGGCAAAGATGACTGAGATCGGGGGGTTTTGAATATGTCCTAGGTGAACGACCCGGGGAAGGTGTGACAGAAATACCTCCCTCATTTTAAACTGTCACCTTTGTGGTGTAAGTGAACATGTAATTTCTATGCTCATTTCATGTTACATCAAAATGTTGCGATTTCTGATAGAAAATTGATATTGATTGAATTGATTATATCCATAACATCATCATTCCAAGGTCATATGAAATAAGCACGAAAATACACCTGTGTTGCAATCACATATTCACCATTCTTTAAGAAAAGGTTTTTATTTGGGCAAGAAGGCGGTGACTGCTCTGGGGAATGTGAAGTACCAGGTCATCACTATTGCTCCCAGGTCCACTCTGACCCGGAGGGCAGAACAAAAACAAACAAAAGCAATGGATATTCACAATCCAAGTGTTATCGAGAATGATGAGGATGATGATCACGATGATGATGATGATGATGATAATCATCATCATCATCATCATCAACATCATCATCACTAGGTCCCACTGCCAGGTGTCCTG
The DNA here is from genome assembly GCA_023376005.1 of Doryteuthis pealeii. Taxonomy (NCBI): domain Eukaryota; kingdom Metazoa; phylum Mollusca; class Cephalopoda; order Myopsida; family Loliginidae; genus Doryteuthis; species Doryteuthis pealeii. Next base: position 90,781,474 of record CM042138.1, read on the forward strand.
GGTATGACACTAAACTGCATCTAGTGATCAGGTTCCAATTCTGGAAATCTGGGAAATATAGAATACTCTTTCATTGACATTACTCCCAGTCCACTCTGACCCCGGAGTCGTAGAACCTATTAGGGTTCCCATCTGTGGCTTAAATAAAAATAAACATGGTTTTAAAAAATGTGTTTAACAAATGAGTTAAAAAATTGGGTACCCATCAAGAACGAAAAAAACAAAACAACGTCTTCGGCATAAAATGACCAAACGAGTTGATATGCCGTAAAATCCAACAAACGAACCAACCAATCCCACTGTCAGCACGGACTCCCATGGTCCCCTCTCTTTCTTTCTTTCTTTCTCTCTCTCTCTCTCTCTGTTCCGGTAACCGTTTCTATTGGTCATTGCCCCTGGTAAATCTGGGTTGGTAAATCTCTACATATCTCATCGCTATCCCTGACCACTTCATTTTACCGGCAACATTTTCAAAGCACTTACTTACAATATTACATAGTCCTTTTATAGTCAAAATGTGTTTGTACTTTATTTTATACACCGTTTGTACATATGTTTAGTTTAATGCAACACTCATTCCCCGAACATTGACTTAGAAGTTTTGATTTTAATTAATTAAAGCGCACTGGTTTGAATAAAGTTGATTTAAGTCAAAGTTTATTGCTTTTTTATAGGCAGATTGAATAATTATATAATAATTAATACTGAGATAAAACAGAAAGAAAGAAAGAAAGAAAGAAAGAAAACGACTCTTCTATGGAAGGAAAGGAGGAAGTCAAGAAATAAGGAAAGAATGAAATACATAAAGCACTTAAAAAGAAAGAAAGACAGAAAGAAAGAAAGAAGGAAAGAAGATGATAAGAAATAAAGAAGAAAAAGAAAGTAAACGATTTTATAGAAGGAAGTAGGGAAGTCGAGAAAGAAAGAATAAAGTAAATAAAACATTTACACGGAAATAAATGAAAGAAAGAAAGAAAGAAAGAAAGGAAGAAAGAAAGAAAAAAAAGAAAGTAAGGAAGAAAGTCAGCTCTTCTAAGAAAGGAAGGTAGGAAGGCAAGAAAGAAAAAGAAAGAAAGAATAAAAGAAGTGCCGCACTTAAACGCAAAGAAAAGAAAGAAAGAAAGCCAACTGTTTTAAGGGAGGAAGACAAGAAAGAAAGAAAAGATAAAGGAAATATACTGCTCTTATACGGAAATAAAAGAAAGAAAGAAAGATAGAAAGAAAGAAAGATGACTCTTGTGTGGAAGAAAGGGGGGAAGTCAAGAAAGAAAGAAAGAATAAGGGAAATACTTACACTTACTCATAAAGACAGAAAAGAAAAAAAACAAAGAAGAAAAAAAACAAAGACAGTAAGAAAGAAATGGTGAAGAAAGAAATGAAGGCAACTCTTTTATGGAAGGAAGGGAGGAAGTCAAGAAAGAAAGAAAGAAAGAAAGAAAGAAAGAAAGAATGAATGAATAATGGAAATAAAGCATTTACACAGAAAGAAAGAAAGAAAAAAGAAAGAAAGAAAGAAAGTGAACTCTTTTATTGAAGAGACGGGGAGGAAATCGAGGGAGAAAGAAAGAAGGAATAAACAATAGATATTTCCGGAATTTCATTTGAAATCCAATTAAACTGAAACAAATTGCCTCGAAGTTCCGATGAAAATAAAATCCTTCTAGAACCGTTTATTAAATAATTAAACAGTCTTTATTTATACCAGACAGTTTTTTCTTCTCGATTTTTCTTCCTCTCTATTTTTTTCCTCTTTATTTTCTTCTCTATTTTTTCTTCTTTATTTCTTTCTTTTCTCGATTTTTTTCTTCATCCTTTTTTTCCCTCCTTCGCTATTTTCTTTTCTTCTCTATTTTTTCTTCTCTATTTTTTCTTCTCTATTTTTTCTTCTTTTCTACTTTTTCTTCTCTATTTTTCTCGTTCTCTATTTGTTTTCTGTTTTTCTTCTCTATTTTTTCTTCTCTGTTTTGTTTTCTTCTTTATTTCTTCTTCACTATTATATTCTTCCTCATTTTTTCTTATTTTCTACTTTTACTTCTCTATTGTTCTTGTTCTCTATTTTCTTCTCTATTTTTCTTCTCTATTTTTTGTTCTTCACTATTTTTCTTCTCCCCCTTTTTCTTCTTCCCTTTTTCTTCTTCTCTATTTTCTTTTCTTCTCTATTTCTTCTTCACTATTATATTCTTCTCCATTTTTTCTTCTCTATTTTTCTTGTTCTCTATTTTTCTTCTCTATTTTTGTTCTTCACTATTTTTCTTCTCCCCTTTTTTCTTCTCCCCCTTTTTCTTCTTCCCTTTTTTCTTCTTCTCTATTTTCTTCTCTTCTCTATTTCTTCTTCACTATTATATTCTTCTCCATTTTTCTTCTTTTCCACTTTTTCTTCTTCTATTTTTTCTTGTTCTCTATATTTCTCTATATTTTCTCTATTTTTCTCTATTTTTGTTCTTCTCTATTTTTTCTTCTCTATTTTTTCTTCTCCCCTTTTTCTTCTCTCCTTTTTTCTTCTTCTTCTATTTTCTTTTCTTCTATTTCTTCTTCACTATTATATTCTTCTCCATTTTTCTCCTTTTCTTTTTTCTCCTTCTCTATTATTTCTCGTTCGCTATTTTTTCTCTATTTTCTTCTTCTCTCTTTCTTCTTCTCTATTTGATTTTATCCTACGTGAAATTCCCAGACAAGTGATTATGAAGCATCAAAAATATTTTACTAGTGGATTGTTTTTCATAACAATTTCCCAGGACCTAATTTGTTTTACTCCACGTTTTCCACAACAAAAAACAAATGAGTGTGGTTTTATTTATTTAAATGAATCTTTATACGCGAAATCAAAGCAGAACGGTCAGTAACGAGTCGGCAAGATTTCAATTTCAAAGTGTAAATACTTTTTTAAAAGCTAATAAATCGAATATTACCATGAAAAGAAAAACGTGTTCATTTTCCCACTCTCATTGCATATTCCCAAATTGATAGCTACGTATGTAGGCGTGTGTGGGTCCGTGAAAACAGGCAGTGTGTGTGGGGCTTAATGAAAAAGGTTTTGTTGATCTCTTCTGATTATTAAATTAGTGATGTTTTTAATATTTATCAAGCGGCTTCCTTTTATGCTTTAAATATTTTCCACAGTTTTGAGAGGCCAGTATTAAAACAGTCGCTGACAACAGGTCGGCCTCAGATTTAGAGCAATCATTTGACCGGTGAAAACAGTTTTCTCAAAGAGAGCTCGGTAAGTCAGTCTCCTTTTATAAGAATATGTTGTGTTGTTTCCCTTCAACATTCGCAACGTTGTTTTTTGGAATTATGGAATCAGTAAAGAATACACGATAGGATATACGTGGTTTCTTTTTAGCAGTGAAAACATTTATTATTGTGTTGATATTCGTGTGTATGCCTAGAGGCTTGTCTTGATCTGGCTCGAAGAAATAATAAGTTTTTAGGACATAGATAATATGAGATCAAGTTATTACAAACATCTACTTTCAATAACGCTGGATAATTACAATATATATAATATATATATATATATATATATATATATATATATATATATATATATTATATATATATATATATATTGTTGGCATCCGTCCATCTACTAAAGACAATGGCGTAGTGTCCACTTTTTAAAAAATCGCAACTGCGTGAATGGCTGAACAATATATATATATATATATATATATATATATATATATATATATATATATATATATATATATATATATATATATCATTTAATATACCAAGTGTGTTGGTAGATCCTTGCGGAGAGAAAAAACCCAGCAGAAAGTTTGATTGTAAAAATATACTACCAAACATCAACCAGGAAGAATATATATAATATATATATATTATAATATATATATATATATATATATATATATGGATAGACAGATAGATATATAGATATAGATATAGATAAATAAATAAATGTTTTAGTTTATATGTATTAGTATTGGAATAATTTTGTTCCAATGCTAATAAATATAAACTAAAATATTTATTTATTTATTTATTTATCTATATCAATATCTATATGTCTATCTAATTATTCTAAAAACACTGTACGTTGGATAACTACCGCCTCTCCAAGTATAATAGTGCCAACCATACACATTGATATATATATATATATATATATATATATATATATATATATATTATATATATCGTTGTAGAAAAAGATTTTCTCTGTACCACTGTTTCGGTGTTTAAGGTGCACCTTCTTTAAGCAAAAAGGAATATTATATATATATATATATATAAATATATATATATATATATATATATATATATATATATATATATAGTGTATTTTGGCTGCACATTATTATTTAGGCACGTATTGTTAAAGACTATGGAATATTTCTTCTTTTTGATCCTCAATTGTAGATGTTCAAGTCTTCTAGTCTTTTTTGTAGACTGGGATCCAAATGGTGAAGGAAATATCCAATATTTTTATCCACGTGCTTTCAATCATTTCACTGGTCACACATATATATATATATATATATATATATATATATATATATATATATATATATATTGTGGTAGCAACGGTACTCGTTGACTTAGTTGAAAATCGCATAGGCGAGAAATTGTCAGCCACCAAGCACCATTGTCTTAATGTCTACGCTACTCTAACTTAGATATAAATATTCTATCAATGATAGTGAGCACTGTTTACTAATAAATATAGTACACTATTTGGAGGTAGTCTGCTAAGTCTAACCACACTGAGGATACGTAATACGTCGAATCACGCTGTCTGTAGATGACTCTAATATATATATAATATATATATATATATATATATATATATATATATATAGTTATCCACATTTTCTTTTCTCGTCCTTCCTTGTGTAGGCAAATAAGACCCAAGCACTCACTATTTTTACTAGGTGAGGGGCTAGGTTTGGGTGTGAGTTGATGGAGGTTCAAAAATGTAATTAATTTTTTTTCGACCCCCCCCCCCTGTTGTCTAACCTAATTCCATATCTATTCCCGTCTTATTCAATTTACTATTTGACTTTTAATCGTATCCGGGTGTAAAACTTGAAAAGCACCGGACGAAAGGGCCCTAGTTTTATATCAATAACTCAACTTTTTCCACTCTATTCCTTCTTTCAGTATCCCCCTCATTATCATTGAGTATCGCTATACATGTCTTAAATATATTATATAGATTTGCCTGTACCAAGATTTATATATATATATATATATATATATATATATATATATATATGTATATATATATAATATATATATATATATATATGTATATATATATATATGTATATATATATATATATATGTATATATATATATATGTATATATATGTGTGTATATATATATATGTATATATATATATATGTATATATACATGTGTATATATATATGTATGTATATATATATATATATATAATATATATATATATATATATATATATATGGTACAGGCAAATTTATATATATATATATATATATATATATATATATATATATATATATATGTATATATAATATATATATATATATATATACTAAAAGATGTTTTTCACTTAACAGATGGACGCGTCACATCTAATACATTTCTCTGCTCCGAAGCCTGTGGCTTATCAAACTCTTAGAAAAAACATTTAAAACTTTCTAAAAATAATTTATTTCACAAGAAATTTTTCTCCTGACGATGACCCAAGGTCAAAACTACTTGAGAACAATTCAAAAGTAAATGACATACTATTCCTCTTTTTCGGATCACTTTTTGTTCACCTATTATATATATATATATATATATATAATATATATATATATATATATATATATATATATATATATACAAGTTGTGTCAAAAAATATCGACATTTTTGTATTTTTTTATACACCTTGTATTCTGAAATAATAACGTTCTATTCCTTCTTCATTTCTATCTCGGCAAATACAGCTTTAAACTTTGTACATTTTGACACACCTAGTAATCTGAAAAAATTATATACATCATATATATAATTATTTCTGAAAAAAATAGTATAATAGTATTCTGAAAAAATTAATGAATGGAACGTTATTTTTTCAGAATAAAAGGTGTGCCAAAAAGTACAAAAAATCTTGATAATTTTTGACACACCTTATATATATATATATATATATATATATATATATATATTATTTGTATTTGCCTCTCAGCCCACTTATGAGGGCGTGACACAAGGACATTTTATGTGGGCCCAACCACAAGCCGAAGCTCATGGGTGGTATGCACAAAAAATGCGTCGACCCCGTCGGCATCCCCCCTCAAGGGGGGGGGGCACCTCAGGCGCTGGGTAATAAACCCAGTCCTGCTCCTTTAAATCGAGGGGGCAGGTATTGCCTGGGGGATTGCCCCTTGGGATCGATGCTATTAATTCAACACACCGGTACAATGGCCGAAGCACACCGGACCCCCGCCCCGAAGGACGGGTTAGTATTTTCTGAAAATATCATATCATTAATCCTGCCGTTTTCTATATTCATTAATAAAAATGCTCAATATCGGTAATAGAGCATATATAGACCTAAGGATAGCGTAGACAAAGTCAAGGGCGTATGATGACTGTTAGTTTTTCGCCAATCAATATAATTATTCTCCTTCCTACTAGGGCTGAATAGTAAACAAACCAGACGTTAACGTTGTATGGCAACGAATCTGAGAGAAGAAAAACTCTGAATTAAGACCTGTTAAAATCCGTTTAAAAATTGACCCTGTGTTACATTCTGTTCGTACAGAGGGACTGGTGAATACGTAAATTGATATGACATAATCAGGTCGCACACACACACACACGCGCACGCACGCACGCACGCACAGAGAGACACATGCACACAGACACACATACACACATATACATATAGATATATATACAAGGTGTGTTAAAAAAGTATCGAGATTTTTGTACTTTTTGACACTCCTTGTATTCTGAAAAAATATTCCATTCATTGTTATTACTATCTTATTAAATACATCTTCAATCTCGATACTTTTATCACTTTTTCTCTCTGTCTCTCTGTCTCTCTCTCTTTCTCTCTCTGTCTCTGTCTCTGTCTGTCTGTCTGTCTCTCTCTCTCTCTCTCTCTATATATATATATTATATGGTATTTGTGGGAAAGGTGACTTACCGGTAAAACAGGTCACAATGGTTAGTTGATGCAAGATCGCAAAAAAAAAAAAAAAATACACCCGTGCAATCAACTGCAATTAATCAATATCTTGATTAATCCAGTGGATTCAACCCTGAAGATCCTTATGGCGAAACTCGAGTAGGTTATTATTGTGTATCATTATAATAATAATAATAATAAATATATATATAATATATATATACATACATACATATATATATATATATATATATATATATATATATATATATATATATATATATATATATAAATTAGGGTACCGTGGAAATGTTATCAGCGGCACATGGTTACTGATAGTTTCCTGCGTATGTGATTTCTAATCCATGAATTTACTTATAAATATAGTACTCTATATTATCAATATTCACACACACATACACACACATTGATATATATATATATATATATATATATATATATATATATATATATATATACATATATAAAATTGAAGCCACTTATTTACATACATCTAAGCGAAATACTGCTAAACTTCCTGAAATTTCACCCTAGTTACGATGGACGGATTTACCTCTGTCTGTAGAGCATCCGCTTAGGAACTACAAGGATCCGGGTTCAATACCGACTTTTGGTTATTCAGCAAATGAGTAACACAACTTGAATTTGTGTAGTAAAGTGGGGAGCTGATGTAGTTGTGACGCTCCATCTCAGACGCAAAATCAATCTTCCTGGTCTAGCCGTAGCAAAAAGTACATAGTCCCTCTCGCTCTAAGGCTAATTATAAAGATCATGATTCAGTAAATTATTAGGATCTATGGAAAATGAGATTAGGTTATTCAACAATCTGAATTTCAATAAAGCAAATATCTTTCTATTGTCTAATTGTTATTGACGTAAGAAAATGGATACGTTGAACCGAATTCAATTCCCGAAAGAGACTGTCTGCATTTCACATAGCAGTAATATCTTTGGAAAAGGTATGAACGCAATTATTCTCCCTGTGGCTATGGGTAAATGGTAGGGCAGAATGGTTTGTTTAACTTTGGTATGGCAAACGGGCAAGGAGAAGGGAACTCTGAATTCAAACCTGTTAATATATATATATATATGTGTGTGTGTGTATGTGTGATATTTGGTATATTTATAAATTAAGAGTGTTCAATATCGGTTCTAGTGCTTATATAGATTTACGTTAGGATAATTTGGACCAAATCATTCAAGATGAAATGCAAAAATATAAATTCTGTTTATCTAGTTCCGCCGAATTATTATTTTTTAAGAGTGTCTTCTCCTTGGCTAAATAACATAGCATTCCGTTTTTATTATAAAGAAGAAAAAGTACATGATACACAGAAAAAATATAACGAGAAGAAAAAAAGAAAATAGGGGAATGATTGAGAGAAGGGCTGGGCGATCTGAAGCGATAACGCTAATCTGTTTTAATCGAACATAATGAAAAGATGAAAAGAAGGAAAGAAAGGAGAAAAGATCGAGAGAGTTAAATCAAGATTATTATAATTTTTACATATTGAACTATTTCGCAATAGCTCTTAAGTAAACATATGAAACGTTGTAATAATGAGATTATCTGGTATATCCACAGGTCACGCTAGTAAATACATGAATAAATAAACAGGTTTAAACTTTGAATGTTTGGTGAAGGGTTTTCGCCAGACATGATAGACTCCCAGGTAATACTTACGCTGTTATCAATATCTTACCTGTCTTATGGCTGAAGCCACTGGACAGGTAAGATATAGATAACGTGGTCCCAGAGCCCCCCCCCCAGGCAACACCTGTCCCCTTGATTTAAAGGAACAAGGCTGGGTTTATTGTCCAGTGCCTGAGGCACCTCAATAGAGGAATGCCAAAGGTTCCACGCAATTTTTTCACCGGCCACGCGTGAGCTTCGGTTTGTGCGTAGTTCCTCACGTTAATGGTCCTTGTGCCCAACTTGCATGGTGGGGTGTCAGTAGATAACTCGGGCCATATGACCTTAAGACACCCCTTTTTGATCTCGATTAAGAAAGGACATGTTTTTAATTTACACCGTCAATATCCGGTTGTTTTAACAGACGATTTTTAGATT
>CM042138.1:90795697-90940697 GCA_023376005.1 Doryteuthis pealeii
AAGTCGATTTCTTTTCGTTAGTTTTCAAAAAAAAAAATTAACAGTTCATACTTAATTTAAAAAACAATTGCACTCAAAAGAATGTTAGCTTTTTAGTAGAATAGAGCAACTTCTATTAAGAAGGTCAAACTAACGATTTTCGGAAAGCATCGTATAGCTGCTGTTGCTGCTTTTGTTGTTGTATCAGCAGGGGCTTGACCCGAGTAGCTGATATAGCCAGCAGGCAAGCTCCTGCTGATAGAGCAGCAGCAGCAACAGCAGCAGCAGCAGCAGCTATACGATGCATTCCGAAAATCGTTTGGTTTTTGTTTAATTAATTAATTATATTCCTTAATCTCTTTTTGGAGTTATAAGTCGACACGTACATACCCAACTTTCTTTTATATATGTAGATAGTATTTTTTAGCATTGGAGAATTGAAAAATAAAATGCCTGATTACGGGTATAAGATCTGTATTTATTTGTTATAGAGCAAAATACATTCAAAGTGCTATTGTTACTATTGGTTTCAATACAGCGAATTAGCCCCATAACATCAAGACAACATCAATTTGTGTGATAAAAGTATCGACATTGAAGCTGTATTTACCAAGATAGGAATGAACAATAAATTTAACGTTAATTTTTTTTCAGAATACAAGGTGTGTCAGAATTACAGATTTTAAAGCTGTATTTGTCAAGACAGAAATGAACACTGAATGGAAGGTTAATTTTTCAGAATACAAGATGTGTCAAAAAGTACCTTGTATATATATATGATAAATAAATACATGTTAATTGTTTGTATATACATTTGATTAAATAAATGCTTACCTGCGATCATTGGGTTTCATGCCCGTCTTCACAGATCAATCATCTGTCAGGAAATTAAAGATTTTGATAAATTAAAAAAAAATTGCATAGTCTGAAAAGATATTTGCAAAAAGAATTATACATTGGTGTTTTGAAATTGCGTAACAACATGCACACGCCTTTGGTTATTTTTCTACGAAGATATGTCAATGTGTAAGTGTGGATATGACTACCGCGTGCATATGTATGTGCACGCTATCAAGCACACATAAATACACACAAAACGGGCGGCGCCAGGCCCACGTACACATATATACGCGCACAAAGGTTTTGTGCACGTTATGTGTACGTGCTGTCGTATTAGGTCTTGTATGTGATTATTGGTGTGTGTGTGTGTGTGTGTGTGTGTGTGTGTGTGTGTGCTACGTGCGTGTGCGTGCTTACACGTGGCAGGTCTGAAATTGTCTGGTAGTTATATATATATATATATTATATATTAATATTTATATTTTTGCTTGAAGGCAATTACAATGCGCATATCGCATAAATTCGATAATTATAGAAGATAATAAGGTCAAGTGAATTTTGCAAAGGATTACTCGGTGTGTAGAACATCGTACAGACTGTTTCAACTTTATTAAGTCTCATCAGTGATGTATACTAACGATTTCCCTCCGACAGAAATCGAAACCGGGACTTCAGCAAGATAGTCAGAAACTATACTGCTTCGGCATATATATATATATATATATATATATATATATATATATATAATATATAAATGTATGTATCAATGTAGCCAATTTGGCGAAGGGTTTCTCCGATAACCAGTCTAGCCTAAGTAAAGGTCTAAGTGGAGTGTTGTATGTCATGGACTGCTCATCCACCATGATTCCGTCCTTAAGTTTCACGGATCGCCACCCACAGCCAGCAAGTGGCCCCATTTTGGGGGGGATTACTCTTCTGCAGAGGTGCAGTCGGTGTATTCTAAAACCCCAGCCGATTGGGCTGATCAGGCAAAAGTAATTTGTAATTCTATCTGTCATCTATCTTCAACTCCCAACCCTTTTTTCATTTATTCATTTTATTTATATCTTATTTGTGTATACTACTGGGGTTAAAGTTATAGATCTTTTTTTATATAAATTGGAATAGATCACTAAGTAGGCTTGATCCTATTCTAGTAGTGACCAGGTTTAAATTAAGAGTTTTTCTTCTCCTAGACTGGTTGCCAAGCCAAAGGTTAAAGAGTCCAGTTGGCCCTACTATTTATCCATAGCTGGAGGGAGAATAGTTGGATTCATACCTTTCCCAAGCGTATTAGCGCTATGTGAAATGTGAACAGTACACCACCGCGCTTCCCTAATCTGTGTTAACAATATAAATCCAAATTGACAGACAAAAAGAATTTGTATTTTTTGCAGTTGAGAATGTGTCTTATATGCCTTTTTTTTTAGTGAAGTCTAATCGTATTTCAATGTATGATTCCCAAGTCGACTTTTACGAAAGTAAACATCGTTGTATCGTCCTATCTTTACAAAATAGATTATCAAAATTATATTTTGCAATTCTATTTTTATTTGAAGTTTTTTTTGTTGTCTCGTCAGCTAATGACAAGAAAAATATGTTCGGTTTACAAACAGAAAAGGAAATTGAAAATATTTATATCTTTTTAAATGTTAATGCTTATATTGTCAAGTAGATGTACGATAGGAAAACAAAAGATATTTGTAATTCATACATACATAGATACACACACACGTACATACACACGGACGCGCACATCCACCCACATACGTATATATGTATGTACACACACACACACACACACACACACACACACACACACCACATATATATATATATATATTATTGAAAGCAGATGTTTATATACGCGTTAGCCAAATACAACCAAACTCAGTTTTTCCTGACATTTGATATATATGTATATCCACATATGTTACATTTTCTCCTTCTCTCTCTTTTCTCACTATCACTCACTCTCTCTCTCTCTCTCTCTCTCTCTCTCTCTCTCTCTCTTCTCTCACACACACACACACACACACTAATGAATTTTTAATTGCTGAGCAAGCTTTCTCGCTAGTGGCCACTTGTGTTTCTATGAGATATCTGAAGTTTATATATTTTTATACGAGAGAGAGAGAGAGAGAGAGAGAGAGAGAGAGAGAGAAGAGAGAGAGAGAGAGAGAGAGAGAGAGGCAACTGTTTACATAAATGATATGTAAATTCACACGCACAACTCACAAATACACAGACACAGACTTATATATATATATATATATATATATATATATATATATATATATATATATATATATATATATATATATAGTAAAGTCGACGGAGTTTCCTATTGTTGGTATGAGCCGGGCAGCGAGGGAGTCTATTCGCTTTTACTAGCGCTAGCTATAGAAGCATCGGGAAATATAAGAGGAACAAATGACAAAATTCTAAAATATTAACGTTGAATTGCTTTTGATCTATATTATATCAATATTTTGAGTGGCTTCTACCTTTATCAAGGCTTCAGACTGAGTATAATTAAAAACAATAATATATATATATATATATATATATATATATATATATATATATATGAGAATGACGATGTATTTTGATATGGCCTTTTTAGCGACAATTTTTGGGAGAATATTGTGCTTAATTGAAGTCGTACTTAATTTTTGAAAATTAATTAATAAATAATTAATGAATTAGGCGGAAATAAGTATTCAAATGTAAGGCTAAACAAATCGGAAAAATCAATATCTGTATGTACATTTCAGCCTATTAGGCCTCATCAGCAGAGCTATAGACAGGAAGACCGCCTTGTGTGTGATTCAAACCCTGACTGTCAAGCTGACAGGCAGAGACTCTAACCATTACACCAGCGGGCCCTTCCAGATTTTTCGCTTTGCTTTAGAAGGAGGTTATATTTCCGTTTATGGTGACTTTTACTACACGACAGTATGAGAAGTAAACAAACAAACGGTGTGTTTTGATAGCGGAATATAACCTACTTCTAAACAAAGCGAAACATCTGGGAAGGGCCTGCTGGTGTAATGGTTCGAGTCTCTGCCTGTCAGCTTGACAGTCAGGGTTCGAATCACAGTAATAGGTGCCCTAATTTTCTACTGCCAGTGTGGTCGGCCTTTGATTGCCTAGGGCTCTTCTACTCTTTGCTAACAGACTGCGTACTATAAAAAAGCTATAGCTATACTGTAAGGAGTTCATGCATACATATGTATACGCAAAGATACCGGCGCCTCGGAATTCCTAAGTTATTACAGTATAAGTCGAACTGTCTTGTATTATTCTACAGACATTTTTAAAGCCTATGGGAGAGCTACCTATGTTAATATTATTAGGAAGGAGAAGGGAGAAATAGGTTTAGTACATGGTCAGTGTTTAAAAAAAAAAAAGGAAAAACAAAACAAGGAAAAAATATTCATTTAAATTACATTGTAGAAGTAAATTAAAATTGGACTAAAGACAGCATAGTTTAAGACAGAATAGATTTTTTATTTTGGCCATATATAATACTTATATATTAATTGTATCAATTTAATGCTTCACAAAGAGTCCAGTAAGAATGAAAAAAGTTTTTCCATTAGGAACTTCTCTTAAAAAAGTATTTTCTTTTTCTTTTGAGGGAGGTCCTTTCATTCATATTTTTATTTCATTCATTCATTCCTTTTTACATTAATTCTTAACTCTATATATATTTAAAACCCTGGCGGCGTGAAAATATCCCGACAATATAATTTGCCTGAAAAAAAAAAAAAAAAAAAAAAAAAATATATATATATATATATATATATATATATTATATATTGAAAAAATGAATAAAGGAAAGAAAGTATAGAATGGATAATATAGGATATCCTTATTTGAAAATGATTTTTTTAAATAAGGATTTTCTCTGATGAAGGTCGAATTTTCCTTGTGTGCGGAACATTTCTACATGTTTTCTATTATTATTATTTCATTTCATTTGGTTATTTAAAAATAATAATAGTTTGAATAATGTACACATGGATGAACTGACCAAAACACGTGTAAATAAAATTGATTAAAATATCCTATATTATCCATTCTATACTTTCTTTCCTTTATTCATTTTTTCAACATACCGTCGGATTCACTTCCAGTTTCATTTTACACACACACACACACACACACACACACACATATATATATATATATATATATATATATATATATGGCTTAGAATGAATGAATGATATGTAACGGTCATCGATGTGGGAAACGTACTCAACGACCTTAGTTTAAAAAGAAAGAAAATTGATAAAACAAATAAATAATAGAAATTGAAAACGTCTAATAAATCATTGTCAATCTTTTCTTTTTTGTGTGAGGGGGCTTTTCTCCTTTTCTTTTTTTTCTTTTTTTGTCTTTATTAATAATAGATTGGTTTTAAAGACAGACCTACAACATCAACCAATTCCTTCAGGAAATAAGTTGCGTAAAAAGTTGGGAAAATTAGATAAGTTTAGAATTTTTTTAAGAAAGTCTTAGATTAGCTAGATAGACTGAATCACCTTTCCTAAAGCCGAAAAGAAAAACAAGAAGAAAAAAGAAAAAAGGCATTTTCGATATTTTGTAAAACATATCTTCATAAGGCCGGTTTAGTTCAGTCGGTAGAGCCTCGGACTCGGAACCACGTGGCTCCGAGTTCGTTAGGTGTGGCGCTTTGCTTCAGAGGCAAAAACAATCTCCCTGGTCTAGAGCTACTGAAAAGGGTACAGACTCTCTCGCTGTTCGGCTGATACCGACAATAGGCCACTACGCCGACTTCAATCTTTTTACTACATATCATTAATATTTTAAGTGTTAACTTTAAAAAAAAAAGTTCTTATAGAGTTCAAACAATTTAAGTATATTTTAGATATTAATATTACTAGCAAAAAATACCCTCCGGGCAGTGTCTGAGGGTTTAGGAGTGAAGGATTTCAGAGAGTTCAGAGGATTTCTTTCATGAGTAAAATTATCAAAATTCATTAAGGAGTAAAAAATAAAACAATTTTAAATGAAAACTTAGTTCTGTCCCTCTAAAATAAAATGTTTCACGTATCTATTAATTATTTATTAAATAATTATTTACTAAATAACCTCTTGATACTAAAAAGATTGACTATTTTTTTTAGTTTGTAAATAATTTTAAATATATATTAAAATAAACAAACTAAATATAAATATATAATACAGGGCATGTCTTTATCACAACTTTAAAAAGCAATAAGGACCATCTAAGTTTGCATACACAAACTTTGAGTGTATATACAATAAGTTTGTTCCTTATTCTAGGTATTGACGATTTTGGGTAATGGGACGTAAGCAGTGACGTGGTTTCGGTTATAGACAATAGAAACCAAATCTCCATTATTGATATTAATAGATATGATTTTGCATTAAATAAAACCATTGATATATTATAATCATAGTTTTAGTACATAGTCTACAATGGAAATTCCACTGACTACATGAATCATCACCATCGTCATCATCAAGTCGTGTTGACAGCACGGATCTCTTTGATTCTCTTTATGTCTGTCTGTCTGTCTGTGTGTCTCTCTCATTAGTCATTACAAGTCGAATCCTTGCTGCATAGCCTAGACAAGGCAACAAGAACCATTGGCCTCTACGTAAACTCAGATAAAACTAAGTTCATTAGTTATAAACAAGATTGGGCATCTCCCCAATGGTCATCATCATCATTGGGTCGCGCTTGTAGCACAAATATCCATGACAATCTCTCGCCAACCGTCTCAATCATTCATTGCCTCTGGTAGGTCCTCTGTGCAGCATCCAGTATCCGCACAGAGTTGGTCTATGTACGTCTTTGCCGGACGGCCTACTCTGGCGTGCCCATGTGATGGCTTCCACATGAGAACGTCACTAATGAGTTCATCCTTGCTTCCCCAGCAGTGCCCAGCGTGTTTTGTTTACTTCACAGGTTTGTGTGATCTTGGGCAGGTGGCCGTACAGCTGTTTTCTCGTGGGGTGTTGTTTCCACGCCTTGTCTAAGATTGCACACAACATTTTTATGCAGCTCCCATCTAGCTTATTGTCCAGGCGCTTCATTAGGATTCAAGTAGTGCAGCCATACATTAGCACTGATACAATGAAACTTGTGTTATTCCAGTTTTTTTTTATAAAATTACATAATGAATTATATGGATACCTATATGCATAACGAAATCGCAAAGTTTTCAGCAATGGAGACTTTTACTTATGGAATACGTTTTTGATTTATTCGTCTTGTCTCTTATCCCCAATAAAAGCTGGTTCTTTGTTCTTGTGAGCTGGTACGCTGAAATGGAACTTAGGAACGAAACGGAACGAAAGAGGAAAAGACAAAGGCAAGAGGTAGTTTTATGCCTCAGGCTTTATTGAACGGGGCATAGTCGGGACATGCCACTTGGCTAGGAAAACGACTGCACTCAGTTGCGGCCCCAGTTCGAATGGCCGAGGTATTATTTTGGGGCCCTACCTTTTTGTCGGTTCTGCCGGTCAAGGCCCCATGGGAGTCTGTTTTTTTATTTTATTTTAATTTTATTTTTATTTTCGTATTTTTTAATCCCCACATGCTAACATCTAAAATTTGATTGCTTACAACTGTTTTATTATTGTTTTATTTTTGTTTTCATCATGATAAAAATGTATGGAAGACACCGACAAAAGAACAAGAACATGATTGATTAGATGATATGTAATAAGTAATCAGGAGTTACATCCCCTACTTTATGATTACCTCCCCTTAGCAGAAATCAGCCGTCGCCTTCTAGCACATATATAATAAAAATGGTTGGGGGCTTGCCATAAGGGTAGTAATATTGCGACATTAATATAGGTGTTTACGGCTTGACGTGAACAGTTAATTGAAGGGAGGGAGTCTCTCTGACCACCAGTCTGGCCAAAGTAAGGGCCAAAGTGGAGTTTTGCATGTCATGAACTGTTCTAACGTAGAGAATAGAGCAATTTCCGGACCAATTTTCTACAGATAGATATTTTGTAGGGACAATTATCTATATAATGAATATTAGTTTTACTACAAAATACGACCGTTATCAACTTGCAACACCTTTTGGTTAAAAATCAGACCGTCCAAATCATTCAAGATGAAATGCAGATTATCTGGTGTTGCTTGTCCGCACAATTCTTATTTTTCATGAGCGTCGTCACCTCAGTTAAATAATGGACCATTCCGTTTTTAAGATGAAGAAAGAAAAGACATGTTACACAGAAAAAATATGACAAGAAAGAAGAGAGTTGAGGAATCATTGAGGGAGGAGGCGAGCGTGCGGTAGCGATATCGCTATTCTGTTTCACTCGAACATAATGAAAATATTAAAAGAAAGAAAGAAAGAAAAGACAAAGCGAGAGAGATAGATAGATAGATAGATAGATAGAGAGAGAGAGAGAGAGAGAGAGAGAGAGAGAGAGAGAGAGAGAGGAGAGAGGAGAGTGTTAAATCAAGATTATTATACTTTTTACATATTTGAAGTATCATGCATTAGCTCTTAAATAAATATATCTAACTTTCTAACAATTGAATTATCAAACGGTGGTATATCCACAGGTCAAGCTAGTTTTTAAAAATAATTATACAAAATGCCGGCATTAGAGAAGGGGCTGGATTTTGCTTGGTCAAGTGTTGTGTGGGGAGTGGCGTTACTTTGGAGTTTTATTACCTTTTTGTTGAGTTATTTATTAGGTGTCCTTTGCATTTTTGCTTGTACTTGTTAGGGGTCAATCTTGCTTTATTTTTACTTGTTGCTCCTTGTTTTGAGGAGGGGTTGCCATTTGATGGATTACTATTGGGGTTTTCAGTTTGAGGTCTGCATTTTGTTTTTGCTATTTATTTATTTATTATTACTTCTTCTAATTTGTAGTCCATTCTAGTGGATATTGTTCAGTGTGTTGTTGAGTTGCATTTTCTATAAAACTCCCCCCTCTTTTCCTCTCTAAAGGACCCAACCAAGTAGAAATAGCTTCACTTTTTAAACTCTTTCCATTTGGTTTGAATAATCGAATAGACGAGAAACTGTTAGTAACTAAGAGCTGTAGACTACATAACCACGCAACATTATCTTAGCTATAAATCCTCTATTCTCGATATTAAACAATGTTTACTTTGAGATATAACACCCATATTATCTATCTATCTATCAGTTTATCTATCTATCTATCTATCTATCTATCTATATCTATATATATATATATATATATATATATATATATATATATATATATATATATGTGTTAAAAGAAAGGAAATGAATCCGACGGTATGAGTATAGTAAAAAGAATATGAAAATGCCACAAAATGCTGTTAAAGTGAAAACATTTTATAACATATTCAAAGCTGATATTGAACAATATTTCGATTCTATAAAAATCATCTTCAGAGCTTGGTTATACTCGTGTTGTTAAGATCGGAGACAAAAGTCATATGAGTTCAAAACTTTTGTCTCCGATCTTAACAACACGGAGTATAAACTTTTGTCTCTAATCTTAACAACACGGAGTCTAAACAAGCTCTGAAGATGATTTTTATAAAATCGAAATATTGTTCAATATCAGCTTTGAATATGTTATAAAATGTTTTCACTTTAACAGCATTTTGTGGTGTTTTCATATTCTTTTTACTATGCTCATGTATATATATATATATATATATATATATATATATATATATATATATATATATCACTTGGTGAGTTAGTATTCGGTCAATATTTCCGGTCGCTAAAACATTATTAGAATTGCAATATTAAATTTAACTGAATAAATTAGAATTTTTCTTAAATAGTTATCAATCTTAAATAGTATAAGTACTAAAAAGAACAATTAAAAACGATAAATTAATTATAATCAACTCTAAAATATTATTAGAATTAAATTTTAACTGTTACTAGCTATTATTTATAATTAAAATTAAATTAATAACAAGATAGAAATGAGAACCAAGGAATAAATAAACGAATAGAATAAACCACATGAGGCAATTGAGAAAAGAATATCAACTAAAGTTCAACCGTTATTATCGGAAAAGAAAAATATCTGAGTTTTAGGGCCGGGTTAGCTCAGTCGGTAGAGCGTTCGGCTAGAAACCACAAGGTTCCTAGTTTGATACCGGTCCTCGCCAACTCAGCGTATGAGTAGCACAGGGAACTGTGCGGTAAAGTAAAGAGCTGATGGTAGGTTGTGGAGCTCCACCTCAATGCTAAAACAATCTCCTTGGTCTAGTGCTTTGAAAAGGGGATAGACTCCCTCACTGACTGGCTGATACCGACTTTAGGCCGCCCCATCGACTTTACTTTACTTTAGTTAAGCGTAGGGTAGGATTCTGATGAAATATCTTGGAGTAAAACCATGGTAGATCCTTAACTTTTTCCTCTACTTATATATATATATATATATATATATATATAATATATATATATATATATATATATACCAACCCCTCCGCACGAGCAGGATGCGACACAAGGTCAATTTCTTAAGCGGAGTTTAACAGGTTTGAATTCAGAGTTTTCCTTCTCCTAGACCAGTTGCCTAACCAAGGTTAAAGAGCCCAGTCTGCCCTACTATTTATCCATAGCTGGAGGGAGAGTAGGATTCATACCTTTTCCAAGGATATTAGCGCTAAGTGAAATACAATTACCACGTCCAGGATTTGAACTCGGGGCGACGAGTCCATTTCCTACGACTTTAACCATCACACCACGCGCTTCCTATATGTATATATATAAGCCTTATTAAGATTATGTTGATAGTTATTTATTTCCGTTTATTTTGAGTTTTGTATCACTTCTGTATCAACTTGACCAATAATTCAACATATACTGATTGAAAAGACATTTGCTATAAGACTACTGAACAGGGCAAGTGCATTACAAATTGTAGGACGTTAATGATAGAAGATGCTATTGCAATTAAACTCATCTATTGCAGAATCATCTTGCAAACATGGAACACTTTTAAGTGGTTTATTAGAAGGTCAAGGACTATCACTTGAAATGACAAGATTTCATCTTGATCTAATAATGACATTTACATAGGAGATGTCTAACCAGTTAGCAAATCCCTTATATAGATTTTCCCACCTTCGGTTTTCGTACAAACTATTTTATTGCAAAAGAAGAACCTGTTGGGCTTCCAGTGAAATAAAGTACAATATGCATTAACAGCATATACATGGAAATGTATTGTCAAAAGCATCCATGGCAAGATTATGAAATAGTTATCCATCCTGATTATCTGGTGTTGCTTATCCGCCGATTTCTTATTTCTTATGAGTTTCATCATCTCAGCTAAATAATGGACCATTCCGCTTTTATTATAAAGAAAGAAAGGGAAGAAAATGAACGTGCTGCACAGAAAGAATATAATAAGAAAAAAGAAAAAAGAAAGAAAGAGGGTAGGGGAAAGACAGAGAGAGGATGTGACAGCGCGGAAGCGATAACTCTAATCTGTTTCAATTGAACATAATAAAAAAGGTGAGAAGGATGAGAGAGAGAGAGAGAGAGAGAGAGAGAGAGAGAGAGAAGAGAGAGAGAGAGAGAGAGAGTTAAGTCAAGGTTATTATACTTTTGACATATTGAACTATTTGGCCATAGCTTTTACATAAAAATATTCAACGTTATAATAATCAAATGATTATACTGTCTTATATCCACAGGTACCGCTAGTAATTTATAAAACGAATAAACATTAAAATAAACAGTATATATATACACAATCCTACAATTTTTACCTGATAAACGGTTTGATCTGTTTAATTTATTTCAAATGTTTATTTAAATCGTAACTTTAATTAAATCATGTGTTAGCATACTTCCGTCTTCTAAAGACAATAGCGTAGTGTCCAAAATTCTTATTTTATTTTCCATCTGCATCTGCGCGAGTGGATGAACTGGCCAATTTTTGAATGACAGTCTCTGGTGCAGTGAATGCACACAATGATGCTTGCTGGGCCTGTTGTTGTCTCTCCCCCCTTCTGACTCTCTTTGTTGTTCCGTCACCGTGCATGGGCGACCCCCCCAAAAAAAAAAAAAAAACTCAAAAAACCCAGAGGAACAGCGCGGTTTTGATAGAGATACGACTAAGACGGTGGATTTATAAGCGAGACATGCAGGACGGATTATAAGCGAGAAGACTTGGACGGCTGATTTGTTTGGTGTTTGGTGTGTTTTGTTTTATGGCATACCAAGCGCAGTGGGTCATTTAATGCCGACTAAGTTTTGAAATAAATTCATACTTAATGGATACTCATTTTTTTTAATAAACTCATGTTTTTCTATTTAACCCATAGATGGGACCCAAACAGGTACTAACACTTTGGGTCAGAATGGATCAGGAAGCAATGGGGATGAAGGGGTGCTCCACATTCCCCAGACATCCAAAACTGGAACCTCACCATCAGATAGAGTTTAACGTCATTCCAGGACATGAAGACTCTCAGCCACCGCCTTCTAGCACCCATATGATAAAAAGGGTTGGGGTTTGCCATAAGAACAATAAGGTTGGGACAATCATATAGGTCCTAGGGCTTGACGTGACCACCTGATTGATTGGAGAGGGCCTCTGCGACCTCCGGTCTAGCCTAAGTAAGGGTCCAAGTCGAGTGTTGCAAGGCATGAACTGCTCATCCACCAGAGCTCCGTCCTTGAGCATCACGGGTCGCCACCCACGGCCAACAGGTGGCCCCATTTGGGGGA
The DNA here is from genome assembly GCA_023376005.1 of Doryteuthis pealeii. Classification (NCBI taxonomy): domain Eukaryota; kingdom Metazoa; phylum Mollusca; class Cephalopoda; order Myopsida; family Loliginidae; genus Doryteuthis; species Doryteuthis pealeii. The sequence goes on from CM042138.1 coordinate 90,808,255, forward strand.
GGTTCTTACCTCTTTTCAGATGTGTAGTCGATGTATTATAAAGCCACTGGCTGATTTGTAATTGAGACGAATTGGATGGTACATTTGTTCGATAAATTAATTGCTACAAAGATCTCAAGTAAAATCAACTTACCATATTTGACGGCATATAAGACGCATGGGCATATAAGACGCACCCCCATTTCAGCAGGTTAGATTCAGGAAAAAAAGTTCTTAGTGTATTTAAGCATATATTGTTGAAAACAGTCTAGCTGTGCATTACACAAGCAGAAACATAGCTGTATAAAAGAAATTTGGAAGTACAGGGTAGGTAAAATAACTGAGCGTAAGCTGGTTAGTGAGCATCATTGAGAAGATTAGCCTAGGCCTACGAGAGGTCTCAAACTTCACGTACGATGTATAAGACACAGGGCAATTTTTAGTCAAAATTTTTGAAAAAAAGTGCGTTCTATCTACCGTCAAATACGGTAATTCAAAGGTAAGTAAACATAGGTAAAAAGAAATTCAAATCGAAACCGGTGCCCATCGTTCACTGCTTAAATCTGTATAAAGGAAAAATTGCTGTCCAACTTTTCTTAATTTATTCTTTTCGGAATTACTTTGATTAATATTCAAGTGAGGCTCGATAAAATATATTGACACTATATAACGCACAGATGATGGATTAATTATTTTAGAAAAGAGAATCCAAATATAATAAAAAAGATGATATCTCAGGAGTTTCAAATAATCTTTTCTATACTTATATTTTTAGATCCAAGATGGCGTCCCTGTCCTACACACTTATGGTATTGATCGCAGGTATCTATCTCTCTCTTTCTCTTTTTTATCTCTCCTTTTCACTCACTCACTCTCTCTCTCTCACTCACTCTCTCACTCTCTCTCTCTCTCTCTCTCTCTATATATATATATATATATATATATATATGAATAAATTTTTGCTACAGGCAAATCTAAACAATGCTTTAAGGGTAATCATTATGATCACCTTATATAGGTGGATACGAAGGGAGTACAAAAAAAAAAAAAAAAGGAGGAGAGAAAAAAATTGTTTTATTTGACGTATATATATATATGTATATATATATATATATATATAATCCAAAAGTCCAGAGAAGAAATCTTCCTTACGACACAAGAGTTTTATTTAAAAAAACCTGTCGTAGTTTGAGAGCTCAATGTGTGCTCTTAATGTTAGAGTCACAGAGCAAATATATGAGTAAAGAAATAATAAAAGACTTAGAGATTTAGCATTATAGTATATAAGCTCCCTGAAATAGACTACAATGCTAAATCTCTAAGTCGTTTGTTATTTCTTTACTCACATATATATATATATATATATATATATATATACACTTTCCATAAGAAAGAAAAAAATTAACGAACCGTCATTTGGTTATTAGGAATTTATTTCGGGTAGTAATTTAGTAAATGAGTCCATTTTTGTAAGACAGTCATTCCTAAGAAAATGTGCTAGAATGGCGAATTTACAAAACCAGTAGATTCCCTGTCTGTATATCCCTGTCTGTCCCTGTCTCTGTCTGTAACTCTCTCTCTCTCTCTCTCTCTCTCTCTCTCTCTCACACACACACACACAGTTTCTCTGTTGATGTTGTTATGTAGTCCACGTATGCTTCTTTGTTATTAAATCTGATGTGGACAGAACACCTGACCCCCAAAATACCACAGACAATAAAATAACAGCTGGTCTATAACAAACCTTTGATAAAGATGGCTCACCGCAAAAATATTGGCAAATAAATAAGTTTTACAACATGATTATTTTCCCAAATAAAAAGAAGGTCGTCGGGGCGGCCTAACGTCGGTATCAGCCAATCAGCGAGGGAGTCTATCCCCTTTTCGCTAGCGCTAGACCAAGGAGTTTGTTTTCGCGCCACACCTACCATCAGCTCCTTACTTTATCGCACAGATCCCTGTGCTACTCATAACGCTGATTTGGCGAGGGCCGAAATCGAACTAGGAACCTTGTGGTTTCTAGCCGAACGCTCTACCGACTGAGCTAACCCGCCCCTATATAATATAATATATATATATATATATATATATATATAACACAAACACACACACACACACACACACACACACATATGTATATATATATATAACACACACACACACACACACACACACACACACGTATATATATATATATATACTCATCATATATATGGATATATATATTCATTCTTTTCATTCAAGTTGTCTTAACCAATTTATTAATGTTATTATTTAAATTTCAGCTTTGGGTCTCATTAATGGCGTACCAGTAACAAAAGTGACGACGAAAACAACAAAAGTTACATCTTCAGGTATGTAGATCCGGCCCACGTCGGGGGTCCAGTGGCTTCGGCCCTGGATCTTTACGAGTTAATAGCGTCGAAGGGGGCCATCCCCCCAGGCAAAATTTAAAGGGCAAAGTGCCTGAGGCGCCCCCCTTGAGGGGGAATTCGACGCAATTTTTCACCCGCCACCCCATGAGCTTCGGTTTGTGGGTGGTCCCACGTTAATAGGGACTTTGTGCCTGACCCGTACAAGTGGGTACGCGGTAAATACTATGTAGATAATAGAAAAAACAAGAAATATTCAAAAGGGTGAAATTATTCTTGATGGTGAAGTCGACCTTTATAACGTTTCGGTTTTAGCAAACCTTCATGAGGACTTGAGATAGAAAGAATGCTGTTTGAGTAAGGGTGAATGACTTTCCAAAGATAAGAGAATATTTGTTATGCGTGAAGAAATAACATTAACCGAGTCTGGAGTAGCGCTTGCTTCAATCCACGCGAACACTTCCCAGGAAATGGTGAAAAGTATGGTGGTTTCCATAGGGTCATTATTGATATAAAAAAGTAAAGTCGCCGGAGTGGCCTAATGTCGGTATCAGCCAATCAGCGAGGGAGTCTAACCCCTTTTCATTAACGCAAGACGAAGGAGATTATTTTAGCGTCTGATGTGGAGCGCCACACCTACTATCATCTCCTGACTTTTCCACACAAATCCCTGTGCTACTCATGCGCTGAGTTGGTGAGGGCCGGTATCGAACTAGGAACCTTGTGATTTGAGCTAACCCGGCCCTATAAATATATATATATATATATTTTACTTGAAGGCAATTATAATGCATGTATCGTATAAAATTCGATAATTATAGAAAATAATCTTGACAAGTGAATCCCGCAAAGGATGGTTCGCTATGCAGAACACCGTTAATATATATATAATTCGCTATGCAGAACACCGAGAAAAAGTTAGATAAAATGAAATTAGTGTCATTAAATCATAGTAAACGAGGTTTAGGGTTCAAGTTTGAACATTATCTTATTTAAAACGTCTAATCTCTTTATATTGTATTGTTAATAAGGTCACATGATTCTGGCTTTGCAGGTGTCAGTGGGTGGGTTGTGTCAGGTATGTAACTTGCAACGATCCTCTTCGGTGCTTACTTAGGCTAGACAGGAGGCTGGAGACGTCCAATTCGATCTATCAGCTGGTCATATCAAGCCCTAGCACCTATAGGATTATGTCCCAACTGTATTCTTCAAATTGTTTTTATGTCAAACAAACACCAACGAGTTATATCGTAAAGGTGCTCGAAAGCTCTGGTTGAGGGTCAACCCTCAGTTTATTTATGAATTTATTCATTCTAATCTATTGATACACATGAAATTGACAGAAATTATTTCTACCAGTTTATGATGAAGGTAATGAAAATTATTCCTACCAGTTTATTGATACACACGAGGTTGATAGAAATTATTTCTACCATTTTATTGATACACATGAAGTTAATGAAAATTATTTCTACCAATTTATTGATACACATGAAGTTCATAAAAATTATTTCTACCATTTTATTGATAGACATGAAGTTAATGAAAATTATTTCTAGCAATTTATTGATACACATGAAGTTCATAAAAATTATTTCTATCATTTTATTGATACACATGAAGTTAATGAAAATTATTTCTACCAATTTATTGATACACATGAAGTTAATGAAAATTATTCCTACCAATTTATTGATACACATGAAGTTAATGAAAATTATTCCTACCAATTTATTGATACACATGAGGTTGATAGAAATTATTTCTACCAGTTTATTGATACACATAAAGTCAATGAAATTTATTTCTATCTCTATTGGCATTATCAATTTTCGTCAATCAATGTATTTCACGTTGTTTTCATGAGAATAAATCGTATCTCTTCTCGTAATGAGTCAAAGTTCCTGATGAGTTATTCGTTTATCAGTCTCTTAATATGATTAACAAATTGATCATTTATTTGAAGCCTCGAAGTGGGTTTAAATATTTAATTCAATTTGAATTGACAACGTCAGGTTTAGCTTAATATATGCGGTTTTAACGAATAATAAATTTTGATGGTATGGCAGGGGAAAACCATATGTTCATCTGGGGCGATGAATAACAGTTGGGTAATCATTTTCTTCTTCTTCTTCTTCTTCTTCTTCTTCTTCTTCTTCTTCTTCTTCTTCTTCTTCTTCTTCTTCTTCTTCTTATTGTTATTATTATTATTATTATTATTATTATTATTATTATTATTATTATTATAGCACTGGTTTACAAAGAAATTGAGGCAAGCACAAAAATAGCTATTGTAACCTAATTTGGGGGTGCTGAATTCAGATTTGAAATCTGTTTTTACTCATCACCTCTAGTTTTTTTTAGATATGCATACTGTACATTTTGTACACATACTGTACATAAAGGCATATATGCATTCAGGGTTAATTTCTAATATTGTGTGACTTATGTCTTCTTTTTTAGTTATTATGTAATAAATATAAGTGATAGCATTACATTATATATATATATATATATATAGCTATATATCAAGACAGGTTTTGGCAGTTAAGCGTAGCCAACACGTCTCAATCAACAGGGAACACAGCTGAGAATCCTCTGGTTGAAAGGAATAAGGTGCTTCTTCCTCCTCTTCACACCAAGCTTGCTTTGATGAATAATTTCATGAAGGCCATAGACAAAATTGATGCTGCCTACCAACACTTATGTACTGTGTTCCCAGGTCTCAGTGCTGCTAAGCTCAAAGAGGGCATCTTTGTCGGACCTCAGATCCGAGAAGTGCTGAAGGATACTGATTTTGAGGAGCTTCTTACCTTAAAGGAACTGAGAGCATGGGGATCATTTAAGTCAGTCTGTAGTGGTTTCCTTGGCAACACACGCGTACCAAATTACAAAGCTTGTATTGAGAAGTTGCTAAAGACTTATGAGGATATGGGATGCCGAATGTCACTCAAAATTCATTTTTTCATTTTGCCTGTTTGCGCACGCTGCCGCGTATGCAACGACGACAAGCCACACCCAACGGAGACGGCAAAACGCCCCGCCGAACGCAACAGCCGACGCTACTAGCGACAGACGATCGCTATGGCAGGCTCCAGCGGAACAAAAAGAGACGCCTTTCGTAATACCGTGGCGACACCGGTCGCGGTTACAGCTTAGAGGCTTTCAGCCGTTATCGCGCGGAGGCAGCTTGGCACCGCCGCTCGTTCGAGCGAGCACGCGAACCGTTGCTCCGATCCCGCGGTTCCTCTCGTACGGAGGGGATAGCCGTGGCCACGGCCGACGTAACACACTGGCCGATCAGTAGGATAAAACTAACCTGTCTCACGACGGTCTAAACCCAGCTCACGTTCCCTGTCAGTGGGTGAACAATCCAACGCTTGGCGAATTCTGCTTCGCAATGATAGGAAGAGCCGACATCGAATGATCAACTTCTTCCCTCCAAATCTTGGAGTAGTGAGTGATGAGCACAGAGAAAGATTCCACCAAGACATTACGAAGATGGAGAGCAACTACCAAGGCAAGTGGAATCCCGGCATGATGGGAGACTTCTGTTGGATGCTCTTGCGTGACATCCCGGAGGGAAAATACAGCAGATCATCTAAGAAAACACATTGTATATATTGTGTCATCCAAGTATATCTATGTTCTTTATCTATCCTGTTTTATCTGTAATAAGGTGCTGCAACTGTTGAAATAAGCATGTATATACTCTGTATATACTAGAATGAGACTATTTAAAAGACATAAAACTAGAGGTGATGGAGCAAAACTGTTTATAAATTTGAATTTAGCACACCCAAATTAGTAAAAAAACACCTATTCACATTCTTGCCTCAGACAAAAAATACTTTTTTGTAAACCGTTGTTGTTGTTATTATTATTATTATTATTATTATTATTATTATTATTTCACTCTTTGTGAGTTTTTCACACAAGCGTAACCTGATGGTCTTTCCCTGGAGTTTGAGTGACAACAAGTCGCTTCAGATCTCCAGGACTCTTCTGAGTATTCTAGCTGATTTCAACAATGCTGTTGTCTCGATGATCTCAATTCTTCCTCTGATTTCCAGTTCTTCTAGTCTGTTTTCTAAGCTTTTGGGACCGTTTCAACTGCACCAACTACAATTGGTATAACTTTCACCCTCATAGTCCACAGCTTTTTCAATTCCCTAGCAATGTCCCGGTATTTGTATATCTTTTCGTCTTCCTTCATCTTCATCCTGTGATCTGCTGGAACTGCAAAATTATATAATTGAAAAATAGAACAATTGAAATATATTTTTCCATCGCTCCCGTCTATCTTTGCTAAATTTTCCTAATTTAACTATTTATTTCAAGTAGGAAGTAAAGAATTAATTACAGTTATTTCTTCTTGTTAATAGATTTTTTAAAGATTTATCCCCGGGATTTTTGCTCATATTCATTAAAATAAAACCAAACAATTAGAAATCAATAATACTAAGCGCGTATTTATTAAAATCAGATTTCTAATATCAACATGCAAATTAACCTTCCCGTTCACACTGTAAACCGTAATGTTGTTGTATATATAAATGTAATTGGATGTTATTAGTATGTTGATATGGCTAACAGTATTAATAATGTAAAACAATTTTTATTGATAATTGAGGTTTAAATGAAAATAAAATCATAGAGAATGTGACGTTAATAACTAAGGGAATTGTGACTTGAGTTGTGATATAGTTTCGGTTACAGCCATGTTTTTATCTAAAAAAGTATAACATTCTTGATTTAACTCTATCTCCCTCTTTTTTTATTTCCTTCTTTTCGGCTTTTCATTATGTACGATTGAAACAGATTAGCATTTTCGCGTCCGCGCAACCTCTTTCTATATTTCCCCTAACCTTTTTCTTTCTTTCTTTCTTTTTATATTTTCTGTGTAGCATGTCCTTTTCCTTCCCTTTCTTTCTTTCTAACAAAAAAGGAATGGTTTATTACTTATCTGAGGTGATAAGACTTAAAATAAATAAGAATTCGGTGGATAAGCGATACCAGATAATCAGGATTTGCATTTTTGCATTTCATCTTGGATGATTTGGACGGTCTCATGATGATAACGGTCGGAACATTAAGGAACAAGTCTATTATTAATTAATTATTTGCTATTTTTTTTAATATGGTTCGTGTAACTTGATTTGAGGATATTTTTATCATTTTTTATTGAAGATTTACGGTGCTTTGAAGTTGACACTTTCACCAAAAATTAATGGTAAAACGTATGTGTAAATCAATCTATCATCAAAATTGTAGTGCAACCTATGAAATCACTTTGTAGCATAATGGACCTAGGAACACCATATTTGTGGCCTTGTGCCAGACACGGAGAAACCTTAATAGATTGTAGCATGATTCTCAGACCTTACGGGAGTGGGAGAGCAAGAACAACATGAAATTGTAATTATCACCTTTGAGTCTATTCGGAGCCATTAAGTCTGGGATTATGCTAGTAAAATTTAGTTTAATCGGTTTGTCAGGAGAAGGGATGGTTGACCCTTCGACCTCTTAAGTGACACGTGTAATTTGGTAAAACAGTTAGAACGTTCGAAAGGCTCGAGAATATTCTAGAACCCTCGACTTCGATTTCTATTTAATGAGGGAACCTTAGATTTTGAATCAGTTAATCCCGGAGACCGAGGGAGTAGGTAAGTCCTGGAGACCGAGAGAGTAAGGTCAGTTGAGTTTGGTTTGACCGAGCTGGTGAGAGGCGAGCGACTGGGGTCCTGGACATGGAGATATGGTGTCGCTGATGTGTGAAACCTGAGATGTAATATTTTACACTGCACGAAATAAAAACATACCTAAGCCTGATAATTGGTACTGACCGTTGGAACGAAGTTAAGAGCATCATTAAAAACATATTTAAGGAAACCGACTATCTTTCTCTCTCTCAATAACTTTCATTGAGAAAATAAATTCATGAAAAGTGGGAAATACTGTCCACATCTTTATTTACTACACGCCGGGGAACTCATGAATGAAAACCATTAAACCAACAATCTTGTCAACAAGTCAATTGGCCGTAACGAGGAGCACGCGGCCTGTGTAAGTTGATACTCACCCGCTTGATACTGACCAAAGAACTACTAGATTCTGCGAGTGTGTGGAGTTGTAAACAAAGCCCAAGAAGTTCCACACCTTATGAGAAAGACGACGGCCACATAACTTATATGCGATTTGGTAACGTGAAAGAAACGAACAACCCCGCAACGTTACATATTACGAATTGGTGCCATAACGTTACAACTTTCTACGATCTTTGTGGCAATTTTTAGGCTTCAGCTGAGAGCACTTTACAGTGGAGATCCCTTGTGTTAAACAGAGCGCGATCTTTAGTGAAGGAACCTTTGGTTGTTCCTTGGTGTCCCTTGGTGTTGGGCATGATCTTTTGGCTGTTAGTTAGTATGGGTAAAATCCTTGCGTTGAGCAAAGTCGTTGGTTGCAGGTCAGTTATTAGTGCCAATATACCCATAGCTGAAGTGAGAATTGTCGGATGAATACCTTTCCCAACGGTATTAACGCTATGTGAAATGCAAACACCTCGTCCATGTATTGAACTCGGGTCGACTAGTCTAGTTCCTACGACTGTAACCATTACACCACGCACCTCCTAAGGTATTCTCTCATATAACAATATATTTCAATACAGCAATATCTAACGATTAACGATGGTTCGATAAAACTGTTGATTAATTCATCACCTGAAAGTCTCATATATAACGAAATTTAATTTAATGATGATATTGATATACCACAGTATGATAATCTAATTATTAAAAAATATAAGAAAGAAACAAAAATAAAAACAATCAAGAAAAAAAGAGACTAGGGGAAAGATAAATAGATCGAACATAATGAAAAGATGAAAAGAAGGAAAGAAAGAAAGAAAGAAAGAAAAAAATGAGTGAGAAAGATCTGATCAAGATTACAGTACTTTGTACATATTGAAATATTTAGTAATAGCTTTTAAGTAAACATCTCAGACGTTGTAATAATTAAATTATCGTTCTGTGCTATACCCACAGGTCCTGCTATTTTGATATATTTCCTTACATCAGAACTTAATACTTACACCCAGAGGGTGCATATTCTTGCTAATGATAATAATGTATTTCTTTTTCTTTTTTTTGCAGGTACTCACGTGACAACGCACGGGCATGTTCCTTTCCATTCATCGTCAACGAGTATTAGCCAAACTCATTTCCCATACATCTACGGAGCAAGCGATCCTACTCACATGACTTCCGTTAGCTCTCATCACTTGTCTCCCTATCCGTATGTGTACGGATGGGGACCATCCACCCAACAGGTGTCAACCAGTCATGTAGCACCCCACCCCAGTCCGTACCCATATATGTACGGCTGGCCATCCGCTTTCCCACAGTACATGCCTAATTACGGACTACCCTATGGTTATTCCTCTCCTTACCTCTCTGGTTTCCCCTCGGGCCATTTCGGTGGTTTCCCAGGATATTACTAAATTGGTAATAAGTAAATCATGTCGGTAAGTGTTGGTCTACAATAAAAACTAGAATAACCAAATTCTTTATTTGTCTGTATTTTTTAGTTTGAGTTTGAGTTTTGTTTAACGGCATAAAAACTTGTGTGGGTCATTTAATGCCAGAAAACTTTATATAGAATTTTTTAAATATGGATCTCAGTCTTTAAAGTAGCGGTTTTATGGTGGTATTCGGTTATGTTTTGTTAGATCTTATTGAAAAGGTTGCTTTTTTTTAGAAAATTTAAAATGTCTTCTGGGTTTGTATTATATTGAGATATAGTTTCGGTTTTAGACAGACAAACTCAGAATCTCCATTATAATAAGATTATATTGTAATTGAAATATGTAATATTAAATTAGTCTCCGTTTAGACAGGTCACATTTTGAGTTTCGAGAGAATTCATCGTAACTACTTTCTAGCTCATTATTATATAAAAGGAGAATCCCGTTTGCGGGTGTATACACGTGGAAATACTCAGTCACTGCGACCACTGAGATAATGATCTCGTCCTTGACTCTCCTTGCCATCTCAGCACATTCTTGTTAAAGGAGAGGGACGCACAAACAACTGGCGAATCTTTGCTGCTTTCAACTGCGAAACATGTACTCCAACAAAAATAAATACCCATACTGACAGGGTATCACCCAGAATACAAAGGTCCGAATTTACAAAGATTTTAAACTTACGTCGTGGTATTTCCGGACCAAGCTCGACAGACACAACTCAAATAGATCAGAAAGAAGGACCGCCATAATTTTCAAATAGCTCTAAAAATACAATATCGACATTGCCGCTGTGAGTGAACATCGGGTGAAACCTGGAGGACTTTAATATCCCCATAGGCAGTTGGCCAGAATCAACCAGAGATAAAATCAAATGGAGAAAACAAATTCGTCTCATCATTGGATACGATGGACAGCTAACGACTATGAGCACACCGTCTCGACCAACTTTTATAAATACCACAATAAAAATGAGGAGAACAGCCCGAAAACTCAAAATTATTCACATCAAGCCACATCAAAAATTGTTTTGAATTTAAAGTGAACAGTAATAAACATTAACAACATTGTAATGACAAACGATAACACTGATAAACTTTGAAAAACTTTATTCTACTTAGAATATTTTGTATACTTATTAAGGGAATTCTCCAACGGGAAGGTAATCATAAATTAGGGGAGGTAACTCTATATTACCTATTACACACATTGACTGATTTCACGTATGAATTTGAATCAATAACTATACCACTACATTAATAGAAAGTATATGAATGACAGTATATCAAATATATTTATAATGCAAGTCTACACTAAATCTATACATTAAATATTAAAATTATACTTTATGAATGTTAAAATATATCCAAGTACAACAACTATATTCAGAAAATTATGCATTAAAACTGGAATTTGAATTGAAATTATTTACTATTTAGGTTTCTACTAAAATTGAAATAAATTACAATGAATATTTACTTTAAAATCTGTAACACTGAGAAATACGTTAGAAAAATTCGTTTTACGAAGCTTCTAAAATACTCATCATATATTTATGAGGAAACTCTCCCGATGTGCATATATATATATATATATATATATATATATACCCCAATTAAGATGAGAACAACAGTATGAACAATTAAAATTATTCATCAAAGTTTTGTTTGATCGAGTAGATTTTTAGCATTTTAAAAATTTTAAATCAAAAATTTTAATTTTAATTTTTAACATTTTAAAATTAGAATCGAATTGATTTATACCATTTAAAAAAATTTAAAAGACAAAATAACATTTCAAAATTTAAATCGGGTACACCTGTAACATATTTTATTAATATGAATGAATTTTGAAATCAAAATCGAGATTATTGAATATCTTTATTTTCAAAAATAAAAAAAATAAAAATTAAGTAAAAAAAGTGAGTAGATTTGTAGGATCTTGTTGGCATCCTTCTGTTTGCTAAAGACGATGGCGTAGAGTCCATTTTGTAACTGCATCTGCGCGAGTGGTTGAATAGGCCAATTTTTGAATGGCAATCTCTGGTGCTGTGACAAAACAAACAAACAGTGATGCTTGCTGGAGTTGCTGTTGTTTCTCCTTCCTTCTGGCTTCCTTTTCTGTGGCGGTTTCTTTACTATTTTTCACTCGTTTTCGTCCCTTGTCTTACAAGGAGGCGTCAGGCCGCTTGGTTTTCTGCACCCAACTCCCATGTGTTAGTGGTGATTTGGCACGTCTTCAAGTCCTTCTTGCAGACGTCTTTAAAGCGTAGGCGTGGCCTCGCTACCGGTCGGCTGCCTTCTACTAATTCGCCATACAGTAGGTCTTTCGCTGGCAGGACAAAGTGTCTAACACAGACGTGCTAGAGCGTGAAAACATGAACAGCATGTTCGCCATCATCTGCGAGAGATTCTTACGCTGGCTTAGTCATGTCAGAAAGATGGACAAAAGCCGCTTCCTCAAAGCATATATCTAATTAAAAAGATTAATTAAAACCAGCATATATACACGTATGTTCTCCTGTTTACCTAGTGTCTTGTTAGATCACATAATTACATTCCCACGGTACTAAGGATAATAATAATATAATATAATAAGGATAATGATTATAATTGTATCTAAAATAAATTTCAAACCGTTTATTTTACTTATTGACGTACATTCTTTATTAATGTGATTAAATATAACTTCTTATCTTATTATAATGAAATTGTGTGTGTGTCTGTCAGTAACGTCACAATACCCATAGCAATTTACATAATATCCACAGCCTTGGTTAAATAATCCTTATTTAATCTTAATCAGCATCTTATAACAATGTATCTATTAAGGTTTTGCTGAGATAGATTTGTCACAAAACAGTCCATATTATAATGGATATTTGCCTCTCATCCCACCTATGAGGGCATGACACAAGGACATTTTTATGTAGGCCCACCTACAAGCCAAAACTCATGGGTGGTAGGCACAAAAAATGCGTTGATCCCGTCGGCATTTCCCCTCAAGGGGGGCACCTCAGGCACTGGGCAATAAACCCAGTCCTGCCCTTTAAATCAAGGGGGCAGGTGTTTCTTGGGGGGATAGCCCCCTGGGACCAACGCTATGAATTTACACTAACAAACACAGGCCCCGAAAAGGCCGTGTTATTAAGGTATTTGCCTCTTATCCCACTTATGAGGGCTTAATATTTCTTTACATACCGTTTAAGAAAAGTCCAGTGGTGGTATACCAAATGTGTCAAAAAGGTATCTAGATAAAAAAAAAACCTTTTTGACACACCTTGTACTCTGAAAAAAAGTTCCATTCATTCTGCATTTCTATCTTTGTAAATACAGCTTTAAACCTGGTACTTTTTGACATACCTTACATTCTGAAAAGAATTAATGAATGGAACGTTATTTTTTTTCAGAATACAAAGTGTGTCAAAAAGTACAAAAATCCTTGAGACTTTTTTGACACACCTAGTATACATTTACCCTGAATTGATTTATGGTCACTCGGGAACAAATTACTGGCTATTGTATAATAAAATAGAAAAAAGGAAAAGTTTTGTTTGATCTTGATACAGAGCTTTGCTTTTAATTGTATCCCTGGACAGATAGACAGACAGACAGACAGAAGGAAGACAAAAATACCACAAATATAGTATAAGTGACCGCAAATAAATTCAGGTGTAAATATAAATAGCACCATTGTATTTCTTGTAAAATTCTTCACTGAAAATATTTTGTTTGATCTTGGTACAGGGCTTTATTTTCAATTGCTTCCCCGGACAGACACATAGACAGACAGAGAGAAACACTACAAATATAAAATTTCTTCTGGATATACTAAATCAATAATAATATCTGTAGGACAAACCAACAAAGTATATACGAAGCCTTTCCACCTAATTGGGATTAGAAACATTTTGTGTTTTATTCTATATTTACCTTAAAATAATAGGAGGAAGAGATTTAGTGGAGTATGAAAGAAAGAAAGAAAGAAAGAAAGAAAGAACATGATAGTAAATGATAGAACAAAGAGGTATAGTGTTAAAAAAGAAAGAAAGAATACAGAGGGTGACAACGATGAAGGAAAGAAAGAAAGAAAGAAAGAAAGAAAGGATATTATAGGAAATGATAGAACAAAGATATATGGTGTTAAAAAAGAAAGAAAGAAAGAAAGAATACAGAGGGTGACAACGATGAAGGAAGGAAAGAAAGAAAGAAAGAAAAGAAAGAAAGGGTATGATATGAAATGATAGAACAAAGAGATAAAGAAAGAAAGAATACAGAGGGTGATTACGATGAAGGAAAGAAAGAAAGGATATGATAGAAAATGATAGAACAAAAAGATATAGTGTTAAAAAAGAAAGAAAGAAAGAAAGAATACAGAGGGTGGGAACGGAGAAAGAAAGAAAGAAAGAAAGAAAGAAGAAAGAAAGGATATAAAATTTTATTCTATATTTACCTTCCTTATTCTCTGTGTTTATTCTATTCTAAATATATGATTTCTTTGAAATCCCAATTATGAACCAGGCACCCGTTCAGAAAGTGTGTTTCTTTCTACCTTATTAAAATGGGCGTTGTCTTTGCTTGATATTGGCGAGTTCGGCTTTATAGGTCTATAGGTTTTAATTGATTATTTTTCAGCGCTAATACCGTAATATTACTGGGGACAAAGATATTCGATATTCTTTGAAAAGACAAGCACAGAAGCAATATTGAAGATGATATCGATCTAAGTTCTATAAATGAATTACAAAGAAAAATGGTCGGAACTATTCTTGTTGGATGGAATCTTTCGATAAATATTTGTATAAAAGCCAAACACTTGAAAATAAAAGAAGGAACGTGGACACAAATTTGTACACCCGTTTACTATTTTATACTATTATATATATATATAGATATATAGGAGGAAATAACAGATTAGGAAAGAATCCGACAAAATATAAAAGGTGAGAAATAAAGTGAATAACAAAACATAGACAATTGCATTAAATTGATACTTCGCCTCTGTGGATTTAAGAAGCTTCATCAGACCTTTTTTATTGTTCTAAACAGGCGTGTATATATATATATATATATATATATATATATATATATATATTAATAAGTCTTCCACGGACACGGTATTTCATGCCTATTCAGTGTGGCTAGACACAATTATCTTTTTGGCTAGGGTCGAGCTCAGACTGACCGTATGGTAGCCCGATATTTATCCCTCGTCCACTGACAGTTGTAGAAGGGAATGGTGTTTTTTTAAACTATTAAGTACATAGGTTAGTTTATGTATTTTACAGTCACTGAAAGATCAAATTTCCTCATTGTTTATATGCTTAGTAGTGAGAGTTAATGAGAGCTCTTAGCAAATTTATGGGAGCATATATTAAGGCGTGTCAAAAAAGTATCGAAATTTTTTGTACTTTTTGACACGCCTTATATTCTGAAAAAACATAACGTTCCATTCATTCATCATTCTATCTTGGTAAACACAGCTTTAAAATATGTACTTTTTGACACACCTGGTATTCTGAAATAATAAACGTTACATTTATTGCTCATTCCTTTCTGGGTAAATACAGCTTCAATCCCGATACTTTTTTGACACACTTTATATATATATATATATATATATATATATATATATATATATATATATGTAAGCTGTGTCAAAAAAGTATCGAGATTATTTGTACTTTTTGACACATCTTGTATTCTGAAAAAAGATTAACGTTACATTTATTGTTAATTCCTATCTTGGTAAATACAGCTTTAATCTCGTTACTCTTTTGACATACCTTGTATATACGAGGAAAAGGTGGAAGGATAGGGTAGAGGAAAGGGAGAGAGAGGGAGAATGTGTTGAAAAGTATGAGGTGGAGGAAGGAGAAGAAGAGCGAAGGGAGAGGAGGTGCTCTTTTTTCTTCCCCCACCTCATACTTTTCAACACATCCTCTCTCTCTCTCTCTCTCTCTCTCTCTAATTCCTTTCCTCTACCCATCTCTCCACCTTTTCAGTATATATATATATATATATATATATATATATATATATTTACCGGCCCCTCCGCACGAGCAGGATGTGACACGAGGTAAATTTTTTAAGCGGAGTTCAACTGGTTTGAATTAGGAGTTTTCCTTCTCCAGGAACAGTTGTCTAACAAAGGTTAAAGAGTCCAGTCTGCCCTACTATTTTCCCATAGCTGGAGGGAGAGTAGGATTCATATCTTTCTCAAAGGTATTAGCGTTAAGTGAAATGCAATTAACACGTCCGGGATATATATATATATATATATATTATATATATATATATATATATATATCAGTCTGTTTTAAAACAATAAAGCATTCTGAAGAAGCCTCTTAAATACACACACGCGAAATAGTAATTGAATGTAATTGCTTGTGTTTTATTAGTCACTGTTTTCCTCAATTTTTACTAACATATATATGTATGTATGTATGTATGTATATGTGTGTATACTGCTCTGAGGAAAGCCCAAACTAGAAACTGAGTGGTATCTGGCACGATTACTCTATGTCTACGCCATTCTAACTTAGATATATATGCTCTATCACTGTTTTTAATCACTCTTTATTTTTAGTATAGAATATATATATATATATATATATATATATATATATATATATATATATATATATATATACGAGTAAAATCGAATGGTTTAAAATACAAATCGTTTAAAATATACCGACGTTCTCGCATTGGCGGAATTTAGTGACCCAGAATAGCTATTGAACACTCGGGCAGAGTTAACAAATAAATGCAGACATAGAAATAAACACAAACTCTGCCTAGTGACTTCCGGCATTAAGTAGGGTGTGTTGACTGCGTAATACACCTGCTACATCGAAAAGGGGTAAAACCCACATATATATTTCAAAACGATGGCAGACAACCCCCCCGTCCCCAGAAGATTCGTGCTAATATGAGAAACTTAAGTCGGTATATTTTAAACCATTCGATTTTAATCGTCTATTTAGCTCTTTATATTGAGCACTTTTTACTCAATTTTCGTGAAAAGAATTGATTAAGGTTTTATACTTATTTACTTAGTGGACTTTTACAGTCACTGCGGTATATATATATATATATATATATATATATATATATATATATATATATATATATATATATGTATGTATATATAATATAAGTAATGGTCCACAAAATGTATTATGTTTTCAGAAAAACATTTTTTATTCTTTTTATCTTACATATGCAACACGTGTTTCAGATCTTCTGGTATCTTCTTCAGGCTTTGATTGATAATATGAAAATGAATTCTTACATGCGTGTATACATATATACATGAGTATTTCACTTCCTGCTTCCTGTTTGGCGGGAGTGGAATATAAAGGAATTTCATTTTTAACATTAGTCTTTTAAACAGGTGTTTTTGTTTTCTGGGTGGCTTGGTAATAAATTCATTAACTGAGCTTTTATTACTCTTTTATAGTTCATCAGATGTTCATTTGATATGTTAGGTGTGTGTGTTTGAAATTTGTTTTTTGTTCTAGAGAATTTCTGTGTTTTTCTACTTAAGTTTATACTTTTTGGGTGTGTGTATGTGTGTGTCTATGCATATGTGTATATGTTTACTTTTTGTGTGTGCGTGCGTATATATATATATATATATATATATATATATATATATATAGGAAAAACAATTTCGTAAGATTCAAGAATGAAACATTATTGTGAGTGTGAGGACTAGGAATAGCTCTTGACTTTATGAAAGGATTTAATGAATTATATATTTTGTTATCATTTAATAAAGAGTCGACCTATACACGAGATCAACGTATGCGCCGTGAGTAATTCAATATTCTTATTTATTTTTTTTCTAGAATCGGCCATTGTTGATCAACGGACTGTCACCTCGGAAGCAACTGGTTTTATCGTGGCTTGTTGAAGGAATCAATTAACATTAAGCACGACATTTGTTTGTTTGTTTTTTTCGCTGTCAATGGTTTAATAAATGTTTTTATTTTAAAGTTTAATACGTGCTAATTGCTTCCTTTCTGAAAACTTTAATAAAAAAAATAAAAACATTCAACATAATTCACGATTTTTTAAATTTATTTATTAGAAAATAAGCTGTGATTTTATTTGATTTTATTTGAGAATAAATACATTTTTCGTCGGGTTTCCTGAGTTCATTTACGGTCGCGAGACTTATTGTTGAAAAAATCATAACAGTTTTTCTAATCTTAAATTGTGCATATGTAGCGAGAGGTAAAATGAAATACCTCGCGAGGCTACAGATTGAACTCACAACCTCCAGGTGCTGAGTGTTGACTATTGGTAAACGACCTGTCAACCCTGATGTTTGGAGTGGTTCGGCCGATGAGGAGGGATAAAAGCCAAGGCAGTCTCTTTCGGGATCGAATTGCTGCTCTTAGCACAATTCGGCCGGGGCTGGGTTTATTGCCCGGTACCTGAGGCACCCCGAAAGGCAAATACCGATGGGGTCCACGAATGTTTTTGACAAGCCATCGCATGATTTTCAGTTTGTGCGTGGCCTCCCACATTAAAAAGACCTTGTGTCACAGCCTAACCTGATGGGAGGTTGTAGTAAATTACAGCTCTTAGGAATATTCAGCTGGCTTCGGCCAAATTGACCGCGTGATCCCATGGTATCACCCCCTGGCAACACCTGATGATAATGAAGATAATTGTAGCTGACTCTTTAGGGTGCGCCAATTAGACATATTCCCTTTTCCACTTTTAGAAAGATCCAGAAATTCACCCGTTTAATGTGGACAGTGTAAGGGAAACAACTACTCAGGGACTAAAATCTGTTAACATCCCAAAATGTAATAGTCCCTGTGGGTTCTATTATATATCTTCCTAGGCAACGTAACTACTGTCCAGACTAGAAGTTTAAAGTTAAGCAGCGAATTTGTTCTATCGCGAATTTGTTTTAGTAGTCCCTTGACACTGGTTACGGCGCACAGGTAAATTTATTTTTCCAGCTTTCCCGTAAATTTCTGGAATTTGTAAGACCTTTCATGGTAAGTTATTAATTGTTGTTTTAACCTCTTTTTCCCCCAGTATTTGACGCTGCTACGGATGTTCAATAAAATCGCTGTTCATTCAAACATTAATCGAGTCTTTTGTTTTAATTTGCTACAATGATGATGATGATGATGATTATTATGGTGGTGGAGATGATATATCGACATCGTATATTTTGGCAAACAAAATTTTAAAAAAGAGGAAATAATTATTCCTATATGCGTCAATTTGCAAGGCGAATATATGAATTGCTTTTTTTTTTTTTACAATGTCCCGACTGGTTGTCTGAAGCGAATATTATCAGAAGTTCCGGTTGAAATGGAGTCTAGATTCTCGTGTCGTCTGGAGGAAAGTCCCAAGTTAACTGCAGAAGATCGAGTGATTTTTGTCAAATTTATTTTTTGTTTATGTAAATTGTCAAAAAGAAAAAAAAACACAATTCAGAAGACATAACTGATGAATTCTAAGTGAAAACTTTACATTCTACGCTTGTTTGGAATGTTTTTTTGTATTAAATGTGTCAATTCTTTCAAACAATTCCTTCGATGATAAATATCTAGTCAAATTCCGCAATCGTCAACAAAAATTTATTCACATAAATCTACAAACTTTTATTCTCTCGGTTTTTCTCGCACCCAACACATACACCCACACATACCCCCCCCCCTTACACACACACTCGTGTATATATATACATGTATATATGATCAGAATAAGATTGATCGTTTTATAAAGAAGAATAAAAGTAATAAATATTAAACGCACTAGCAAATATATGCACCCTCTGGGTGCAAATTTTTAAGTTTTAATGTAATAGAATATCATATTAAATTAGAAAGACTAACTAAATAAGAATGAAAAAAAAGATTTGAAACAGAAATAATCGAAAAATAGAACAACTGAAACTTACTCTTCCATCTTTCATTACTAAATTTTTCTAATTTAACTATTAAAATGGGAAGTAATGAATAAAATTACAGTTATTTCTTCTTGTAAATAATTTTCTTTTAAGATTTATCCCCGAGATTTTTGATCATATTCATTAAGATAAAACTAAACAATTAGAAATCAATAATACCAGGCATATATTTATTAAAATTAAATTTTAAATATCAATATGCAAATTAGCCTTCTCGTTCAAACTGTAAACCGCTATTTTGTTGTATATATATATATACAATTACATGTTATTACGTAGATATGGTCAACAGTATTAATAATTTATATCAATTTTATTAATAATTGAAGGTTTAAAAGAATGAAATCATGGAGAATTTGACGTAAATAATTTAGGAAATTGTGACTTAAGTAGTGATATAGTTTCGGTTACAGATAGAAAAACACACTATCTCCATTATAATAAGATTTACTCATGTATATATGAGTGAGAGTCAAAAATTAATGCCATTTTGTTTAGGACAGGTATAATTACCAACATGGGAACATGTCTCATCCATCAGAATAAAGCTGGTCCTCTGTGGATCCCAACCCTACTTCTCCACATACTCACCGTTTCTCTCAATAGCAATGTTCCACCTTCACATAAGTGCATGTATTCCTGCTCCCTAAAATTCTTTTGACTATTCTTTGAGACACTTTCAAACCCTCTTTCCTGGGGCCGAGCAGATGATAGTCTGGGGCAAACATTATTACAGTGACGCGGAAGTGGCTCATTCTAAGGTGAAACATTGCTATTGAGAGAAACGGTGACTATGTGGCGAAGTAGAGATGTGCTCTATGGAGGACCAGCTCAATTATGATATATGGTACATTTTCCTGTATTGGTAATTATTCTTGCCCTAAACAAAATGGTATTACTTTTTTGTAATGTATGTTATATATATATATATATATATATATATATATATATATATATATATATATATATATATATATATATATATATAACATACATTATGATAACACCTTTATATTTTATGATGGGTACTCAAACGCATTTGTTTCTATTTAATTCATAGATGGTACCTAGCAAGTACTACGACTCCGACTCGAGAGGTTCGGGAATTGTCATCCTCTAAGATTAGAATTCAGAGTTGTCCTTTTCTTTGACTGGCGTACTATTTACCGATGATTGGTGGGAGGGGATTTTACACCTTTCTGAAGGGTATTATCACGAAGTCCAAGTTGTGAACTCGGGTAACTGATTTCATATCATACGACGATAGCTGTTAAAGATTTACTTCTCTGTATGTACGTACGTATGCATGTACATATATATGTTAAATATAAAAAATATCGATGTATATATTTACATACACCTCTTCTATAAAAGATGTTTAATAAGTTATAAATTATTATATCAATGAAGAAGTAAATGAAATATCAAGATGAATGCACGCATTATAAATCATAGAAATTTATATTAAAATGAATAGATAAATAAAATTACAATAATAATAATAAAACATAACTTTCTACTTCAAGATCCATACGCAGGTTAATAATATATATACGACAAATTTTAATTCATTTTTCAAATGTTACATGTTACTGAATATTCCCCATAAACCTTCAAACAGTGAGCGTATCTCAAATTAAAATAAAAAGAGCTTTTTTTTTAACACATCCAAATTCTTTGTATTCTTACCGTTTTAATTTCAAATATCAAATATCTTTCCCTGTTGACGGCCGTTCTTCTGTATACTTAAAACCTTTTTATATTTTTATATTATCTCCCTTTGAGTTTTCACATCAGCGTTAACTGATTGTCTTTCATTAGAGTCTGAGTGACAGCAAGTCTTCTCAGGTCTCCAGGACTCTTCTGAGTATTCTGGCAGATTGCAGCAATGCAGTGTTCTGGATGGTATCAATCCTTCCTCTGATTTCCAGACTTTCCAAACCCTTTTCCAATCCATTTGGGTCTGTTCTAAGTGCACCAACTACAATTGGTATCACTTTCACTTTCATATTCCATAACTTTTTCAGTTCTCTGGCAAGGTCCAGGTATTTGTCCCTTTTTTTATTTTCCTTTAGCTTCACCCTGTGATCTGCTGGAACTGCAAAATCCACCAGTTGACAAGTTCTTTCTTTTTTGTTAATCAACACTAGGCCTGGTCTTCTTGCTGGGATAAGGTGATCCGTTTTTATTTCAAAGTCCCAGAAATTTTATGCGTTTCGTTCTCAATAACATTATTATTATTATTATTATTATTATTATTATTATTATTATTATTATTATTATTTTGTATTTAAAATAATAATAAATAGAATACATTGTGCACAAAGACATTCTCTCGGTCGAAACACATGTGGGCATTCCAATGAACAATATATATCCATTAAACATTTTCTTTCCTTTATTATTATTAATTTTTTTTAACACATATATGTATGTATGCATGTGTGCAGTAGTTTATGAGTTAGTGTAAGGGATGTGTTCTGTGACCTCCAGGACTGTAAGCCATGTATTTACTTATTTACCTAATCATACTGTCAATGACAAGATAGGGCACAAGCTAGTTTGACTTCAGTATCGGAGTTTCACCTATGCAGTTGGATCAATCAAATGATGAAGATGTTTAAAGGACTCTTAATGAAGAGGGTGTATCCACAAATTAAAAAGATAGCCACACACACACACACACACACACACACACACACACACACACACACATATATATATATATATATATATATATATATATAAATATAGGTATTTTGTATTGGAGAAAGGAAAATAAAATGCTCGATTACTGGTGTAAAAGCTCTATTCATTTTTTATAGTTTACTATCAAAGGTGTATGTTTCCATTGGTTTCATAATAGCGTAGTAGCCACTTATCCTCAAGACAAACACCTAGGAAAAACATTATATTTTTTCTCCTGAGAGCTTCGTTCTAGCGAGATATGGATTCATGCATCTCCCAAGAGCATTAGCACGAAGTGAAACGCAAAAGCCTCATCCAGGATTTTAAATCGGTTTGCCGATTCCTATGAGGACATTTTGATAACGACATTATGATCTGAGAAGCCCCAATACTGCTGTAGGATTTCTGCGATTAGATAGATTGATAGTTTGAGAATGGTTCTGTGTTGTGGATAGCAGTTGGATTTGTCTGGTGCTGTAGTAAAGTCGTTATTGGGAGAGCTTGTGTGCTAAAATTAATTCTGTAATTTTATCTGATGATCAGTGTTATAAAAACTTCCATGTGTAGGTATAGGAATTTGACTGAACTCTGCTACAAGCCTTTAACGGGACACACGCTAATTCAGAGAACGGAGCTACGGACTGTGACATAGATAGATTCGAACCCTCAGCGTTGCCTGGCGTGTCTGCTGTTTACGAGATATCTCGGATGCATGCTCAGTGTTGAACTCTTATGTAGGTGGCAGTTGGTCTGAAATCATAGCACGAAGAACCGGGGGTGTTGGAATCTGTGATTTCAGGTACACGGATGAAGGACGGCCAATTGCTGTATTAACGCGGTACGCAGCCAATGTTGAGAGAGACCATACTGTTTATTTGCAGGCAAGACCCCTATAAAACATGGTTGAAGACGACTGACATATCCTTATGAGATATGGGTAAATTATAGAGAGGAAAGATTTTGTCGGCAGACTTTTGCAGTTGGGAATTAATAATCCGAAAAAGTTATATTTTTTCATACATAGTTTCAAAAGCACTGCTATATAGATAGTAAAGATAATTCATTTATATATAAAAATAGACGAGATACATTCAATAAACTAGCAAGAAAAAACAACCTCAGGGCGGTGTAAAATTAATCTTTGGAATATCCCGTGTTTAAAAATTCAATTTCAGAGGATTTGGGGCGAAAGTAAAAAAAAAATCTTTAAAACTGCTTATTCAAGTTTTGAGTGTATATAACAGAGTTTTTTTTTTTACGTAATAACGATTTTGACTATAAATTAAATACTCATTAATAGACTTACGCAATCATTGAAAATATTGTGACTTAAATATTGCGATGTAGCTTTGTTCTCAGAAATAAATACACCCAATTTCCATAATTAATAGATAATGTGAATCTTGTATAAGGAATAGGCAATGGGGAGCACCTTTTTCGCGTGGCAGGGATACACGCTCTCATTCGAAGGTGAAACATTGCTATTGAGAGAAATGGTGACTGTGTAGAGAAGTAGGGATGGGATCCAAAGAGGACCAGTTTCATTTTGATGTATGATACATTTCCTGTGTTGTTAATTATACCTGTCTTAAACAAAATGTCATTACTTTTTGACACCTATTTGGAGAAGTAGGGATGTGATCCACAGAGAATCAGTTTCATTTTGATGTATGATACTTGTTCCTGTGTTGGTCATTATACCTATCCTAAACAAATTGGCATTCACCATCGTATAACACATTCTTCTGTAACTTTCACATTGTTTGCACTTTTCAGCATCGTGACATTCTCTCTAAACATTCGCTGCGTACCACGTTAATACAGCAAGCGGTCGTCCTTAATCTTTGTAGCTGAAATCGCAGCTTCCGAGACATCTCACAAACTGCAGTCAGACACGCCAGACAACGCTGAGGGTTCGAATCGGGCGAATGTCTATCGTCACAGCTCCGTTCTCTGTCCCGTTAAAGGCTTGTAGCAGAGGTGGACTGAGTTAAGCATAGAATACTCTAATTTGGCGCAACTTTTAATAGCTCAAAACAAATAAGTTTTGCGAGATCAAAATAAATTTTGCTATAAAGGAATTCCAAGCAATGATGAGTTTATGTTTATGGATAAAATTCTGACAAACAAAAAATAGCAATTCTTTTTAAATGATAAAAATGGCGAAATTTTCGATTTCAAACGAAAGCTTATGTCATTGTAGCGTGCAGTCCCGACATTCTTAGCCGGTAGAGTGTCCGACTGGGAACCTCAAGGTTCCTGGTTCGATACTGGCCTCACCAACTCAGCGTATGAATAGCACAGGGATCTGTGCGGTAAAGTGAGGAGCTGATGGTAGGCGTGGCGTGGCGTTCCGTCTCAGATGCTAATAAACAATCTCCTTGGTCTAGGGCAAGTGAAAAGGGGATATACTCCCTCGCTGTCGGGCTGATGACGACTTATATATCAATATTCGTGTCCCTTGATTGTACGATCGTTATTATTTTAAAAGACACTGGTTAAAAATCGTCCAAGTTGAAATACATAAATGCAAATCCTGATTATCTGGTGTTTCTTATCCACCAAATTTTATTTTTCGTAGGAATATCGTCACCTCAACTAAATAATAGGCTATTCTGTTTTATTATAAAGAAAGAATGGGAAGAAAAAGGACACGCGACACAGAAAAATATAATAAGAAAGAAAACAAAAGAAAGAAAACAAAAGAAAGAGAGTAGGGGAAAATAGAGAGTAGGGGTGAGTGGTTGGAAGCGGTAACGCTTATCTGTTTCAATCGAACATAGTGAAAAGATGAAAAGATGGAAAGAAACAAAAAAGAGTGACAGAGTGTTAAATGAAGATTATACTTTTTACATATTGAACTATTTACAATATCTCTTAAATAAATGTATCAAACGTTGTAATAACTAAATTATCATACTCTGGTATATCCACAGGTCCTGCTAGTATATATCTTATTTTGCCTTTTTATTGAATGATCACCTATTAATTTAAAAAAGAATATGCTTCAAACGAATTTTGTTGAGTGTAAAAAAATAAGAATAGAAGAAATGATTAACTCGGGAGTTAATTACTTTGTAATGAATATATATATATATATATATATATATATATACCCGCACGAGTAGGACGCGATACAAGGTCAATTTCTTAAGCTGTTTTTAACAAGTTTGAATTCAAAGTTTTCCTTCTCCTAGACTGGTTACCTAACCATAGTTAAAGTGTTCAGTCTGTCCTGCTATTTACCCAAAACTGGAGGGAATATTTCCCGAGGGTGAAGTGCAAAAAGCTTCGCCCAAGAATTGAACTCGGGTCGACGAGTCTATTTCCTACGACTCTAATCATTAGACCACACGCTTCCATTACTCCATTACTTTATAATGAATATGTAAATACGTATCAAGGGAGATAACTTAGGACTTCTAGAGTTGTTTCCCTTCAGCTTGGCATGCAAGAGTTATTGTTTTACGGTGTCATCGTATATATGTTAATTAGTGAACATTTCACAGCTGATGTTCTTGTAGGACAAGTAATGTGAGTGTTTATGTAAATATATGTATGTCTCAAAGTGGAAAGAAATAGAAATATCCCACGCAGGGCTGGAATGACTGCTTCCGGTGTCTGTGGTAGCTCTTTGATCCCTCCTGGAAGCTGTTTTTCAAGGCCGGTTTGATTTTTACTTGCATTATATAATCATTTTCCCGCCACAAAGCACTATGTAAACGCCTAAGTGTCAGTGCAAGTTTCAGAAATGCATGCATGAGAATACGATGCATTTATCTGTCAATATGTCTAGCCACACACACACACACACACACACACAAATATAATAGGGGAGATAAAAAAGTAATGCCATTTTGTTTAGGACAGGTATATTTAATAACACAGGAACATGTATCATACATCATACATCAAATCCGGTCCTCTGTGGATCCATCGCTACTTCTTCACTCCAGATCTCACTTGCTCCTCACTGTAATACTTTTCTCAAACATGGAGCCGAAGAGATAACAGTCTGAGGCGCTGGTGAGTATGGAGCCCGGTAAAGTTGTCCACCCAAATGAAGCGATTGTCTCCCTTGGCCTGATGCTTGTGTGTGGTCGAGAATTGTCGTACAGAAGGAGGACATTGTCGATTGGCAAGTTGGATTCTTGCTCTAAGTTTCGTTAGGATCTCAATGTAGCCCTTCGTTTTCTAAAAACAAAGAAATTAAAACGGCATTACTTTTTGACTCACCCTTGTAATAAAATTAACGAGCAAAAAGAAAAGAATATGTCTCCAAGAGGATTTTGCCGATGCAGCAGACCAAAGAATAGGAATTGTCTTTTAGGGCAGCGTTTCTGAAACATTTCGAAGTTGTGGACCATTTGACATTTTTTAGATCAATGCACGGACCGGTGTAAAAAATTTAAGAATTTGTTAAACTTCGAATAAAAAGTATTTATGCAGGCATGTTAAAATTAGCTTCATTTAACACAGAAATCTATCATCAATATAAACTAACCCCAAGTGTACAGTTAATGGGAACTGTGAGTTTGCTTCTTATTTGACTATTTGTCAGGTCTTGTCACGATAGAAGAGAGTGACACACGCAATGTTTGTTGAATATCCAAATTATTCCTGTACTTCATTTTTATCCCACTCATTTGTTGAAATCCCCGCCTCGCATACATATGTTAATGGAAATAGAAGTATATTGAGAGCGATTTCAGCCAGTTTAGTATACCTGCCTCTTGCTTTGATCCAGAAGCATATTAAAGATGCTGCAGATTCGAAGGCTATCTTCATGCTACATGTAACAGTAAGTTTCAGCAATTTGTTTTTCAATGCAATTGACAAATTGTGCTGTGATATCACAATAGAATTTCGATAAAACAACGTTGGCCAAAATATGGTTAAATAGACAACTTGGTAAAAAACTGATATTTTTAGAAATACGAGATCCGATTTTAATTTATATGTATGGTTGCTGTACTTCAAAACTGTACAAATTTTTACAATGCATGTGTGGCACCAGCGGACTGGCAGGTAGTATTTCCCGGACCGGCCCCGGTCCGGACGAGCTTTAAGAAGCATTGTCCTGGAGGATTTTGCCGTTCCATCGGACCAAAGAAGCCTAAGAAAAAGCGAATAGATAGACATATGGTTGGATCATCCCAGTAAGCTGAAAAGTCTGTAGAACTTGAAGCTGATGGTGATACCAATTGCAATTGGTGCAATTGGAAAGAAACTGGAAATGAGAAGAAGAATAAAGACAATCTAGACCAGCAGTAAATGAATACTTAGGGAAGTCCTGGATACCCAAGAAGACTGGCTGTCAGTCAGACTTCAGTAAAAAGGTATCAGTTAAACTGATTTGAGTGATGATAATGAATCAAGTTTAGTTAAAAACAGAAAGGATGAATAAACTATTAAAAGTATCCCAATTACAATGCAAAAAAGAAAATCCTTATTATCAGGAATTGCTTATCCGCTGAATTCTTATTTCTTATTAGTGTCGTCACCTCAGCTAAAAAAGGACGATTCTTTTTTTATTATAATGAGAGAAAGGAAAGAAAAAGGGCATGCTACACAGAAACAATATAATAAGAAAGAAAGAATGAATGAAAGAAAGAGAGTTGGGGAAGGATAAAGAGGTAGTGTGTTAGCGCTCTGAAGCGATACTGCTAATCTATTTCAATAAGAAAACAGTTCTGTTTAATTCTTCTATTGTCGTCCTATTCTGGACAAATGGCAAATTTATTCTTATCTTTTTATTTGATTCATTTTCAATCTCCTTATTGACGATGTCATCTTTTATCCCTAAGCCATCAATATTTCTCTATATTAAACTATATCAAAAGAAATTCTACATTTCATGATTTCATCGGTGTATGGGAAATTAGAATTTAGTATTTATGCCAATTACACTACGCTGTTCCCACGTTTTCTGATTTTAGAATCTTCTGGAAATAGAATGTATTACTCTTTAAAAAAAAATAGAAAAAAAAGAAAGAAGAAAAAAAAATCACAAGATCAAAAGAAAATGGATCTATGAGAACAAGGTGAAAACTTCCGGCGATGAAATAGGAATTCATTAAAGCATGATTCTTCAAGTGGAAACATTTCACGGAGACGGTAAAAGTAGAATTGAAGTTCCCAACATGTTGTTTGACTAGAAGTCTGAAAACAAAAACCAACAGAAAAACATGGGAAATATTATCTTATTTAAGAAAAATAAAATAAATGAACAAACAAAAAAAGAAAAGCAAGCAATTCATGAATGTCTTGTTGAATCAGAATTTGGTTTGGTTTATTTGTTTAACTACATATCAAATATTCATTGGTTATTTAATAGTACATAAGTACTTTAACTGGTACAAATGGAGAATAGCGCGCAAGAGATAAAATGCATGCATTTTACGTAAAAATAGCATTAGATTACGGAAACTTCTGAAGTGGCCTAACACTAACCCTAATACTGACACTAATACTAACCCTAACACTAACCTAACTACATATCAAATATTTATTGGTCATTTAATAGTACAGGTGTACCATCACTGGTAAAAATGCAAAATAGCACGCAAAAGAATATTAGAATAGTATTTTACGTATAAATAGCATTAGATTACGGAAACTCCCGAATTTGCCTAACGCTAACCCTAACCCTAAAATAAATAAGACAAATAATACGCAATTTACGTATAAATAGCATTAGATTACGGAAACTCCCGAATTTGCCTAACGCTAACCCTAACCCTAAAATAAATAAGACAATAATACGCAATTTACGTATAAATAGCATTAGAAACGGAAACTCCGAATTTGCCTAACGCTAACCCTAACCCTAAAATAAATAAGACAAATAACGCAATTTATGTATAAATAGCATTAGATTACGGAAACTCCTGAAGTGGCCTAACACTAACCCTAACACTAACACTAACCCTAACCCTAACCTTAACCTTAAAACTAAACCTAAAAGTAACCCTAATCCAAACACTGACCTTAACCTTAATACTAACCCTAACCCCTAAAACTAACCCTAACCCCTAAAACTAACCCTAACCCTTACCCTAACCCTAACCTTAGCGTCTTAAAGTTTCGGGTATTTCTGTGAAATGGAATTTAATACTTTTTATACGTAATTTAATGATATCTCTTGCGCGCTATTCTGCATAAGTACCATTTTGTTTTATGTGTGACGTGTATTTCCATATTTCTTAATTCTGTTAATGGTATAGCGTTGATTAAGTAGCGTTTTATTTCCTTTAAATCAAGTGTTATCTTCTCTTGAGATAGTCATATTCTCATTCAGTTACCTTCATCTGAAAGAGTCTGCGAAATTTCAATTTTGATAAAAGAACTGGTGAAATTTTAGTAAAAGAACAAGTGAAATTTTGGCCATACTTTTTATACTCGTGTACTGACTTTGATTTATCTAAAGTTATCACATAAATAGTATTATTTGCATTATTCGGACTATTGTCCTCATCTTTATTGTTATCTGAAAAAGATAAAGATGAGACCAATAGTCCGAATAATCCAAATAATCCAAATTATCAAACCTCATCTCAAGAATTGTGTACATAACTATAAAGATGAGAACAACAGTCTAAATAATCTAAATAATCCAAATTATCAAGCCTCTTCTCAAAAATTGTGTAGATAACAATAAAGATGAGGACAATAGTCCTAATAACCCAAATGATTCTATTTATGTGATAATTCAGATTAGCCTCATCTCAAAAATTCAGAGAAAAATGTTATAGCATGAAATCATTTTGTAAGTGTAATGGACACTAAATGCCCCGTACATTACGTCCTTGTGTCACATCCTACCCGTAGAGAACGTATAGGGTAGGACACTACTTAAGTGCAATGGTTACAGTGAAACGTGCTTGAGATATTTTAAGTGGAAAAGGGCTGCACAGACCCCAGTCCACTATCTTGACAATCCCACTGTTGGTCCAGTGGCAGGGGAAAGTCCAAGACGATTGGGCTGCCGAACTGCTGCAGAGTGCTGTCTCAGGTAGTATCAAGTGACTTCACGAGAGGCAAGCCTCCCCAGTAGCGTCCGCGCTTGCACCCAAGCACCAGGTTGTGTTGGGGATTTGTGTGAATAGTGAGTACCCCAATCCTACAACTATCGATCGATGTGGATGGCCGTTTGCTCACTAGAGCTCATCCGTCCTTTGACAATTTTTGTTTTTAGTGATGCTGTGTGCCCCCACATTCACCTCACCTAAGTGCAATGGTCACGCTTGATGCCCCATTCTTGAAATCCTGTGACCCCATACTTGAGATCCTGTGTCACATCCTACCCGTGGTAAACGGGTTGGGTAAATTCCTCGCCTAAGCGCAAAGCTTTTCAAGACAAGTTTGCTTGCCATTTTGTCATAACAGAAGATTAACTCTGATTTTTCTGAAGTTATCACATGAATAGTATTATTTGGATTATTCGGACTATTGTCCTCGTCTTTATTGTTATCTGAAAAAAAAAGATAAAGATGAGGACAATAGTCTGAATAATCCAAATAATACTAATTATCAAGCCTCATCTCCAAAACTGTTATCGCATGAAATCATTTATTTCGTAAATTCTTTGATAATAACCAACATCGGCCACGAAAATATCATTAAACTAGCAGGACCTGTGGATATACTATAATATGATAATCTAATTATTATAACTATCAAATATATGCACCCTCCGGTTGCAAGTATTTAAGTTTTAATGTAATAAAAGGTCATATTAAATTAGGAAAGCTAATGAAACTAAATAAGAATGCAGATAAAAAGATTTGAAAGATTTGTATAATCGAAAAATAGAACAACTGAAACTTGTTCTTCCATCACTTCCGTCTTTCATTGGTAAATTTTCCTAATTTAACTATTAAGTTAAAATAGAAAGTAAAAACTATTTGAAACCAATAATACTAAGCACATATTTATCAAAATAAAATTGTTGATATCAATATGCAAATTAGCCTTCCCGCTCACAGTGTAAATCGCTATTTTTTGTTTATGTAAATTACATATTTTTAGTATCTAGATATGGCCAGCATCGTTAATAATGTTAATAAATTTTATTAATAATTGAGGTTTAAATAAGATTAAAATCATGGAGAATGTGACATAAATAACTGGGGGAATTGTGACTTGAGTATTGTTATAGTTTTGATTACAGACATAAAAACATACAATCTCCATTATAAAAAGATGTTTGATGTGTTTACTTAAGAGCTATTATTAAATAGTTCAATATGTATAAAATATAATAATCTTGATTTAACACCCTCTCACACTTTTTTCTTCCTTTCCTTCTTTACATCATTTAATTATATTCGATTGAAACAGATTAGTGTTTTCGCTTCTGCGCACTCACCCCCTCTCTCTATTTTCCTGCTCTCTTTCTTTCTTTCTTTCTTATTTATTTTTCTGTGTAGCATGTCCTTTCTTTATGATAAATACGGAATGGTCGATTATTTAGCTGAGTGACAATACTCATAAGAAATAAAAATTCGGAAGGTAAGCGACACCAGATAATCAGAATTGAACGATTTGGACGGTCTCATTTTTTTTAACCAGAGGATTTGTAAGATGAGGACGTTCGGAAGATTAAGGAACAAGAGTATTAATATATAAATGTGATCTATTGACGATATTTTTAGAATTAATAATGCTGAATCCGTATGTCTGTCAATTTTCTTAGTTGAAATGTTGAGGCAAAATTTTCGCGTCAACTAATACGAGACTAATAATATCAATACGGTTAAAACGTGTGTAGAATAAAGAAAGGCTGGGAGCAATTCTTTCTTTTTTTACTTCAGACATGTAAGATATTCACATGTAACTACCAATAAACGACAAACACGAACTGCTTAACAATTCATTAAATAAAGTAATTAAAAATGCCTTTAGCAGGCAAAGGGTGCCAAATTATATAAATATCGCCCGATGATCTTTCACAAATGGTTCCAAAGATTATTTATGCGAAATTCAACCACGTTTGTGTTACGATTTTTGTGGCCATTTTTACGCTTCAAGTGAGAGTACTTTACAGTGGAGATCCCTTGTGTTAAGCAGAGACCAATCCTTAGTAAAAAAAAAAAACCTTTGATTGAGCAAAGTCCTTGGTTGCAGATCGTTCGTAAAGATCGGCGATTATATAGTTAACTAACGACGTATTTGTGCTGTTAATTCGCTGGCTTTCATGTACGCGCCCACGCAGAGTCTATAAGTTTAAGTGGTGGACTCTAGCACACCTTATATCTCACGTGGTAAAATGGTTAACAAGCTGGATTCGCAAAACATTCTTAGTGAGTTCGATTCTCACTGGGCGCCCCATACTTCTGACATTGTGCCACATCTAAGCTACACTTAGTAAATAACTATATTTCACCTGGTGTAATAGTTAGTAATCTAGATTCGGGGATCATTGTTAGGGAGTTCGATTCTGACTGGGAACCCCTTACGTCTGGCATTGTGCCACATCTAATCTTTGTAAATAACTAAATCTCACGTTGTGTAATGGTTAGCAACATCGACTAGCAGACCATTGGTATTGAGTTCAATTCTCATAGAGCGTCTCATACTTACGGCCTTGTGCTACATCTAAGCTAAGCTTAGTAAATAACTATATCTCGAAAACAACCCAACCTTTTGTAATGGTTCCAATATATCGACCAAATCCAGCTTCTTCATCTAAAACCTTAATTTTCTTAATCATCCATTTAGGGTCTGGCCGGTCACGTATATTTTGTATAGGAAGGAAGAAGGTGACTGTCCAATAATTATAACAATATCAAGTGTATGCTATAATAATTGTCCTTGAGATCCAAGAAGAATTATGAAGTGTCCATGAGATCCAAGAAGAATAGACCTAGAAAATGAAACTTTCTCTTACAATAATACTTAAATCGCAATTATTTATGCGCTTATAATAATCATTTAAAGACTTGAGACTGACGGTGAAAGAGGAAGGTACAGGGTGGACGAAAATGGTGTGACACATTTGGAGGCTTAATAAAAGCACAAAATAAGAAATAAGGAAAAGAAAATTCTATTTTCTGAATGTACATATAATGCCATTTCATTTTATTTACACCAAAATGTATTTATATATTTAAAAGGTTTTATTTTTACTTATTTTCAGAATATCCTTATGAACTGGACTGGCGAACATCGCGCATTCATTGTTGAAACTCCAAATGTGCCAATCATTTTGTTATACAGGGTGGTATAAACAATGCAAAAATGTTCTCGTGTGCCACGCAACTCGGAAATCGGAATGCTGATATTGACTGTCCACCTCTCTAAATTCTTAGACACTGTTAGTGAGACTAATAAGGTAGACTTAGACACATACCTGTTTTTTTTTCAATTTTTTCATTCATTAGTCTATTCCCAAACCTATGATAATTTATCTTAAATAGTCAAAAATCAAAGGTTGGATGCTATTGATAATAAAATACACATCGCAAGTTACCCCATCATCTACTCCAAACTTTTTTTTTAGATAGAGTTCAATAACTTTTTTATTCATTTATACCTCTCCTAATCTACAGTCTATGTAATTTTACCGCTTGCAATATAAAAAAAAGATTCCGCGGACTTACACACACACACATATATATATATAGACAGTTGGGTTGGAGTAAATCCGACAGAATGTGGTAACGATAAAGGAAAAGTGGACAAAAAGGAATAACTCAAAACAAATAGGTGTGGAGAGAAATATTTCGTTCCGCCTTAAGCGGTACTTCTTCAGACAAATTTATTAAAGCATCGTACATACACTTGTATTTATAGAAGAGGAAGTGAGTGGGCGGGGGAGAGTTTAGTGAGATCAAAGGATTGGGATTTGTTCGTGGTGATAAGATGAGAAGGTTGATGGGTGCTTGTTGGTGGTAGGGTGGAGTAGATAGAAGTTGGGTAAAATTCTTGGTTGGTTATAAGGAAATTTTGATTCATTGTATGAAAAGTGGGGAATTGTGTGAGAAAGTTGTAGGGTATGGGGGGGGGATTAGGCCATCAATTTTATGGTAGTGTGGATATAATTTTTGTGTGGGAGAAGGGGTCAGGAGACTAGATGATATGGGGTAGTGGTCATTGTTTATTTAGTTGGCTAGGGTTTTTTTCTTTCATGGGACGGCAATTTTTCTTCCCCATTTACTATCCATGATAGATGTCCTCTGACCAACCAAATCCACACAATCCATCCCCTTCCATCCTGAATTACTCACCAAACTCTCCCCCACCCACTCACTTCCTCTTCTATGAATACAAGTGTATGTACGATGCTTTAATAAATTTGACTGAAGAAGTACCGCTTAAAACGGAACGAAATATTTCTCTCCACACCTATTTGTTTTGAGTTATTCCTTTTTGTCCACTTTTCCTTTATCCTTACCACACACACACACACACACACAGACACACACACACACACACACACACACACATATATATATATAATATATATATATATATATATATATATATATAGGAACATGTATGTATATATGTATATATGTATTTATTTCTATTCTTATTTCATATTTTTTAGATATATATATTAAATAGTTCATAGACAAAAAAAAAAGTTTACTTATTAATCTATAACTTTTCATTCCATTCTTTATTTTAAATTTTACATGATCTTATTGTCTTGGGTATGACGTTAAACTCTATCTGGTGAATTTCCAGCTCTGAGTCTTGGGGGATCTGGAGTACTCCTTCATCACCATTACTCCCAGGTCCACTCGAACCGGAAGTGGTAGTATCTGTGAGCCTCCCATCTATGGGTTGAATAGAACAAAATGAGTTATAAAAACTGAGTTTAAATAATTCAGTACCCATCAAGAATACATTTAAAAATAAGTCTTCAGCATTAGATGACCCAACAAGGGTTGACGTGTCGTAAAATCCAACCAACATTAACAAAAATATGCTTACCAACCCCCTCCGCACGCGTAGGATGAGACATGTGGTCAATTTTTTTAGCGAAGTTTAACAGGCTGGGATTCAGAATTACCCTTCTCCTTGACTAGTTGCCTGACTAAGCTTAAAGGGCCCAGTCTGCCCTACTATTTACCCATAGTATACTCTTTCCCAAAGGTATTAGGGATATGTGAAATGCAAACAGCCTCTTCCAGGATTTGAACTCGTTTCAATTTCCTATTATGTTGACCAGTACACCACACACACACGCAGGCGCGCGCACACACACACACATACACACGCACACACACACGCACACACATATATATATATATATATATATATATATATATATATATATATATATTCCTATCTTTGTATACATTTTTGAGTTCTGTAAGCAAAGCTTGGAATAAAACGACTGTGTATACGTCGACTCCCTCATCCAAGAAGGGATTTCCTTGTTATGACGCTAACCTATATTCAAATATTTGGAGTGTGGAATAAATAAAATTTTAAGCATTTATTTGGATATAGGAGACCATGGACAGAATCAATGGTGCATGGTAACTGTCAGTTTCTCGTCTATGCCCTCTTCAGGTCATAAGCGAGAAACAGTTAGCAAGCGCAGTTGACTCTAAGTCTATGATTAGATAAACATGCTGTATTACTGATATTTTGCACTTTTTATTATAAACTATATTATCAATATCATTAATAACACGTATACACACAGACACTTACACACACACACACACACACACACACACACATATATATATATATATATATATATATGATGGCAGCAATCTCGTATTCAAGTACTGCCATTGTTGATAAAAAATAAATTTAAAAAAAATAAAATAAAAAGCTCAACAGTTCAAAGAATATAATGGTGAGATTCAAAAAGTTCAACAATGAGCTGCACGAAAGTGGCTCTTTAGTCCTGCCAAAGTCTTGCACATCTTCCCACATTTACAGGTATTTCCAGGGAGCACAGGGTATTTTATTAGTCCATCCCGCCGATGCACAGATTGGTTACTGATCAGGCCAGCCTTTCTCATACATAGCCTTCCATACTAGTTACATAGTAGACCGATTTGAAGCCCTTGGTTGTCTACGTTTTTTATTCTTGCGAATATATCGTTTCAACTGCTCCTGCTGTATACGGTTGGTCTCAAACTTTTTTGTGCCCTCCTGTAAAGCTGTTCTCCAC
The DNA here is from genome assembly GCA_023376005.1 of Doryteuthis pealeii. Lineage (NCBI taxonomy): Eukaryota > Metazoa > Mollusca > Cephalopoda > Myopsida > Loliginidae > Doryteuthis > Doryteuthis pealeii. The sequence goes on from CM042138.1 coordinate 90,844,910, forward strand.
TGCCCACGGTCCAAAGCCTTACTCTCCCAGGTCTTCTCATCGATGTTACATTTTTTCAAGGTCGACCCCAGGCAATCCTTGTATCTCATCTTGGGCCCTTGAGCCAAATGCTTTCCGTTTACAAATTCCCGATAGAACAGTTGTTTAGGAAGTCGCCCATCGTTCATCCTTACCAAATGTCCACTCCATCTCAATCTATGTTTGATTATGAGAGATTCTATACTTTGACATTTGGCTCGCTCCAGAACCTCAATGTGTATATATATATATATATATATATATATATATATATATACTCACACACACATATAGATCATCATGTCGCGCCAGTAGCACAAATATCCATGACAATCTCTCGCCAACCTCCTATCATTAATTGTCCTCGGGAGGTCCTCTGCTCAACATCCAGTATCCGCACAGAGCGGATCAATGTATATCTGCTGGACAGCCTGCACTGGCATGTCCATGTGCTGGTTTCCATAGGAGTACGTCGCTCATGAGTTCGAAAAATCAAATGTTTTTTGAGATAGAATTGGTTTGGTTTGGTTTGGTTTGTTGCATTTTACGGCACGTCAACCCTTGCTGGATTATTTTATGCCGAAGACGTTTTGTTTTATTTATTCTTGTCGGGTAATTTAAAACTCAATTTTTTAAACACGTTTTTTCAAACTCAGAGTTTACCCGGGAGAAAAGGCAATTATGTATAGATTACACTACATTTCTAGGGGGCTTATTACCCCTCTTCAGGTAATTTAAGATTGAATACATAATTTACGTTAATTTTTACGTTAATTGCATTTTCTAAGGATAAATGGTTCAAGGGTTTTAAGGAAAAACACAAAATATAATTAAAAGATATTTGGATGTTTTAATAACTTAATCTGACCCCGTGTACGTCGTCGCCCTCAGACAAGAATATGACAAAAAATTCTGTATGGTTGTATTCGACCTCCTGCCACGTTTGACATTCCTTTCACTTGGGGCATAAAAGGGTTAATTGGATTGTTTTTAGGATTCTTAAAAAATTGCAAAGTATCAATAAAATTGTTAATCCTGTTGAGACAACTGTCAAGGCCTCGGAAATTAAACATTTTAATTTAAATTTTGTAGATGATTTAAGGCGAAATTGAAGTAAATGAGAAATCTGAGACTCCTGGGGATCGGCATGAATATAAGTCCACTCCAAAAGTGCATGTATGCGCGTGCACACACACACACACACACACACACACACACACACACACACACCTGATTATATAAACATATAATAATAACACTAACAATAAATTTAAAAAAAGGGCGTAAGTTTCTAAGTTTTGATATTAGGAAATATATCTAATTAGAAAAGCTAACGAAATCAAATAAGAAGGCATAACAAATGTTACACTTATTTTAATTGGTTTCTACATAAAATCATTCATAGGATTGATTTTGATACGTTGCAGAATAAAACAATACTATTAGAGAATAATAAAAGTTAATTATTTATTAAACCCGGTTTTGTCAAAACCAGTAAGAAAATTAATCACACAATGTATTATGTAAACCTTTATTTTTTATAATATATAAGACACATTGCAGGATTTTAAAAGTACATAACTAACTGAGATTTTCAAAGAGACATCATTGATAAATAAAATTTATTCTAAGATTTAACAGTTTTGACTATAAATACTTATTGATAAACTTACGCATTTCCTGAGGGTATTGTGACGTTAGTAGTGACGTAGTTTCGGTTAAAGAAAGACACTGAATCTCCATCATAATAAGATATGACAAATTTATTTTAACGGTATGCCAAAACGTCTAGGATTATTTTCTGTCTCGAGTTTAGGGAATCGCGTTGATAATACATTCATATTTACATTTTTGTAAACTTGTTTCTTAAGACAGTTTATTTTTCACACAGTTATGTGATATAAAGTATACGTATCTAATAAAGCATAATTTGTTCATACTTGTACGGTTTCAAGTAGGTAATAATAATGCTGGACTGCCCGAACATAGTAAGCAAGTTCGAATTCTGCTTCGGACTTAATACACATGAGACTGGTATGAACCCTCTAACTCTACAGCTATTCGTTAAATAGTACCACTAATGTTCTTCTGCGAGGATAACATAGTTATTAAATAATACTTCCATTTCTTATCCCCAGGTGTCTCCGCATAGGAAGGATGTCACCACGCTCCTTGGGTGAGTGAATGCTCTTTCGAGGTTCACTGGGGTGGTAAGGCTGTCACAAGTTTCACCGGGGTTGGGAAGTCTTCAAGGTGCTCCGAGGGTGGAAAGGATGTCCATGTTCATTAGGGGCAGTTATGCTGTCACAAGGTTCACAGGGATTATGAAGACTGTCACCAGGCTCCTTGGATGTATGAAGGCTCTCTAGGGGTTCACTGGGGTGATAAGACTGGCACAAGATTCACGGGCATTATGAAGTCTGTCAAAGTGCTCTGAGGGTGGGAAGGATGTGTCAGTGTTCACTAAGGACAGGAATGCTGTCACAAGGGTCACAGAGGTTATAAAGGCTGTCAAAAAGTGTCCTGGGGATGGAGGTTGTCACAAGGCTCTTTTAGGTGGGAAAGCCGTCACAAGGCTAGTGGGGTGGTAGGGCTGTCATTATGTTCACTGGGGTGTTGTAAGGTCCAGCGGGTAGGCTCGAGGGTACTGCCAATCTTAGAAAGTTCAACCGTGGATAAGAAGGGAACACCCTACCTTAATCCTTAATTTGTCTATTGAAGTCAGTTAGTCTACTGTTGGTTTGAATAACAGCAGCTAACTAAGTAGAACTGAAGCAGTGTCCAAGACAGCTGGTATATGCAGGAATCAAGAATGATCCATTCATGAATTTGGGGGATTTGGGTGATTCCATTCCTTGAGTTCTGATTGGCTGCTTGATTTGAATGATACTGTGTACTTTTATAATTACCCTGTCTTTTATAATTACCCTGTAGACTTTGCGACTATTCGCGTTTGTATTGGGTTACAACCGTTTGTTGCCATGTCTTCCCAATTCGACGGTAATTGGAACTTTGATTATTCTTCATTGTCCTTGTCTTTTTCTCCGGTTGCTGGAATGCAGGTTTTTTGCTCACATCAGAAACCGTTATTTTAAAGCAAACAATGTGAAGGATCTATTTGAAAATGTCAACGTAGAGGATATTCTCTCCTTTTTGAGGGAAATAAAATTATACCATAAAATATAGACATGAAACTAATCAATACCATACAACATAATCCCCAATAATGCTAACACATTGTTAAAACCAATTACTAAAAAGTATAAATATAAATACACGATATGTATTACTTCCTAACCGTTAGACATGACATAACCCCAGACGGGTTGATATGCCATTAAAATCAATAAACCAACCAACCACCCGGTTGCTGGACATAAAACAACAAAGAATCTCAATGTTTCTTTGTGTCTTTGAAGAATGTCGAGCAGTATGTCATTCCAGATTTCCTTTGATGACGTGCTTCAACCATTTCATTCTTTTGATATAACATAAAAAGACACATGTCTTATTAGTAATTAACATTTCTGTTGAGATAGATTTGAGCACCTAAAAGTGTTTAAGTGTGGGTCTTTTTAATTTATTGAGTTGAGTTTTATTTTGAATTTCGTGGAAGTGTAAATAAAAAAGAAAAAAGTATGGAAGTGTAATAAAAAATAAAAATAAAAAAGGAAGAAAGAAAATTGCTATAAACTACTTTCACTATATATACATGTCGGCATCCGCATAGATAGGTTGCTATGTAAACACACAATACGTTAAATTATTTTACAATATATTGGTGTAACACACACACTCTCTCTTTATCTGCACACACACACATACAAACACACACACACACGCACACACACACACACACACACACATATATATATATATATATTTCTGTGTCTAATAAGTGGTGTAATGGTTAAAGTCATGGGAAATTGACTCATTGCCCCGATTTCAAATCCTAGATGTGGTAATTGCATTTCACTTAGTGCTAATACCCTTGGGAAAGGTATGAATCCTACTCTCCCTCTAGCTATGGGTAAATAGTTGGGCAAACCGGGCTCTTTAACCTTGGTTAGGCAACCGGTCTAGAAGGAAAACTCTGAATTCAAACCTTTTGAACTCCGCTTAAGAAATTGACCTTGTGTCACATCCTGCTCGCGCGGAGGAGTTGCTAAATATATATATTATGTGTCTAATTCATACTGTCGTAGAGTAATGGTTAGTAAGCTGGTCCTGCAGATCATTTACTACTGAAAAGCGTGTTCGATCCTCCCCATATCTGTGACCCTGTGTCAAAACCTACATGTAGGGTAAATATATATTGGGCACCTCATGTGGTATAAAGGTTAGCAAGCTAGATTCACATACCTTTGTTAGTGAGTTGCATTCTCACTGAGCGTCATATAATTTGGCTTTGTGCTACATCTAAGCTAAGCTTAGTAAATAAGTATATTTACTACGCTATTCCCTCCCTTTCTGTCTGTCTGTCTGTCTGTCTGTCTGTCTCTCTCTCTCTCTCTCTCTATATATATATATATATATATATATATATATATTAGTAGAAATATAACAGTAATATTGTTATGTTTTTAAAAACAGATAAAAACTGAATGCAAATACAAGACCAGGTTGTTGAAAATTAACAAGGTTTTATTTAACACAAGGTAGTGAATGCTTCCACCCTAAATGTGATTTAATTAGCTCAACCGTTCCCTGCACGTGAGTCTTGCCCATTCGAATCCCAATTCAAAAGTGTCACGGTGGAAACCCCCACACACAACTTTCGGGGAGAATATTGCACACGATCCGACATTTTACATTAATGTGGACTAAAACTGCATATCGCCATGCGTTAAGTATATTTTGGGGGGACTCTGTTTGCTTCCCGTGCCAAAAGGGTTAAGGGGAGTCATCATGGCGTTGTGGCTAACGAGTTGGACTGCGACATCGTATGTAAGCGAGTTCAAATTCCAGTCTCACTAGTACGTTCATTAATAACCTAGGGAAAGTTGAGAACCATTTAGTCGTGTTCAGTCATACTACTCTTGTTAATCGGGAGTTTTTGTAATCTAATTCTATTCATACGTAAGATGCGATTCTAATGATAATATCTCCTGCGTGCTATTCTGTATTTGATGCGATTCTAATGATAATATCTCCTGCGTGCTATTCTGTATTCTATTCTGTATTTAATGCGATTCTAATAATGAAATCTCCTGAGTGCTATTCTGTATTTGATGCGATTCTAATGATAATATCTCCTGAGTGCTATTCTGTATTTGATGCGATTCTAATGATATTATGTCTTGCGTGCTATTCTGTATTTAATGCGATTCTAATAATGAAATCTCCTGAGTGCTATTCTGTATTTGATGCGATTCTAATGATAATATCTCCTGAGTGCTATTCTGTATTTAATGCGATTCTAATAATGAAATCTCCTGAGTGCTATTCTGTATTTGATGCGATTCTAATGATATTATGTCTTGCCTATTCTGTATTTAATGCAATTCTAATAATGAAATCTCCTGAGTGTTATTCTGTATTTGATGCGATTCTAATGATATTATGTCTTGCGTGCTATTCTGTATTTAATGCAATTCTAATAATGAAATCTCCTGAGTGCTATTCTGTATTTGATGCGATTCTAATGATAATATCTCCTGAGTGCTATTCTGTATTTGATGCGATTCTAATGATATTATGTCTTGCGTGCTATTCTGTATTTAATGCGATTCTAATAATGAAATCTCCTGAGTGCTATTCTGTATTTGATGCGATTCTAATGATAATATCTCCTGAGTGCTATTCTGTATTCAATGCAATTCTAATAATAAAATCTCCTGAGTGCTATTCTGTATTTGATGCGATTCTAATGATATTATGTCTTGCGTGCTATTCTGTATTTAATGCGATTCTAATAATGAAATCTCCTGAGTGCTATTCTGTATTTGATGCGATTCTAATGATATTATCTCCTGATTGTTATTCTGTATTTAATACGATTCTAATAATAAAATCTCCTGAGTGCTATTCTGTATTATGCGATTCTAAGGATATTATGTCTTGCGTGCAATTCTGTATTTGATGCGATTCTATTGATAATATCTCTTGAGTGCTATTCTGTATTTGATGCTATTCTAATGATAGTATGTCTTGTGTGCTATTCTGTATTTGATGCGATTCTAATAATATTATCTCCTGTGTGCATTCTGTATTTGATGTGATTCTAATGATGATATATCCTGGATGCTATTCTGTATTTGATGCGATTCCAATGATAATATATCTTGTGTACTATTCTGTATGTACCAAGATGAAGGCAACTGTTCGAAAAATCAAAAATTATTCAACGAAAAGGGTTAAAAGTGAATGGGAAAATATTTCTAAATTGGGAAATCTAGCAATCATCATCTTTAATGATATTCTTTAAATAATGAAATAAAATAAAAGACTGTTTTGCAAAACAATCAGAGTTATCTGCGTCCGAAATTGTTAATTAAGCTCAGTGAGAAATATCCTGGATTAACTGCACTAAGATACAAGTCATTTTTATTTCAATCACATAATCTTACGACACTGATGGAATCGAAAAGAAAAGACAAATAATGACCCCCTGGACAGATTCTCATCGGATCCCATTTTATAATTCTTGCTCAACAGGTTTTTTGACTCGAATAAAGAACTTCCCCTGATCCAGCCCCTGCTTTTCGTTATATAAAGCTAGAAGAAAAAAATAAAAAATAAAAAAACAAAAAACGAAAAACGAAAAAAATAGAACGGATAATTGTGATGAGAATTTCGTGCTCCGTCCCACTTCTCACGATTTAGGTTTTATTTAATGCATAATTTTTAGTATGAATTGCTAAAAAAAAAAAGACAGCAAAAAAAAAAAAAAACTTAATGAATAGAGGTTTTGTTTTATGCGTACAAGTGTAGGAATAAATTTCATTAAGCTTTTATTGTCAACTGCACATCGAATTGTGTACTTTAACGTTTTTTTTTTTTTAATTTATTTTCATCCGCGGATTTCTTATAAATAGCGAAGTGTGCTTGATCAAATCACCACACATTTTGGTCCAGCTAATCGTGTTCGCGAGTCTCGTGAGGAATCCCGTAAGTATTAGCTACCATTTTCTTTGCATCTTTGGGACCTTGGTTAATCATTGTTCATAGAAACCTTCCATACTCTAGAGATAGATGCTTTTATGTTGTTTTTTTATAATGTAACATTAACACCATTCACACGAGTAGTTCCAAAGGATGAATGTTTATTCTTCTATGGTAAACCAAAACATTAGAACGTCAACAAGAATAAATATCCATCTTTTGGAACACTTTGTATTTGGCCTATATTTTTACACATTAATACCTATGTAGAAAATACAAAAGTTCTTTGGAATATTACGTTTCTTTATTTTGTACATACCGTCGGATTTATTTCCCTATTTTACTCCCATTAACATCTATCTCTCATGTTAACGTTTGTAATAATTTAAAACTGTCTAAACCAAAACACTGCCAAGATCAGCCAGAATACGTAGGAGATTGATTCATTTTCTTTACATCTTTGTGGCTTTTTTGTAATCTTATTGATAGAAACCTTCATACTCTATATATTAATGTTTTGTTTATGTTATCTAACATTAACACATATCTCCTATTTTAACGTTTGTAATAATTTAAGACTTGTATCATTTGGGTTATTTGGACTAGTGTCATCATCTTTATTGTTATATACACAATGTTTTGCCCGATGTGCTATCCGGTCTTCTTCAAGCGTTTCTTGTCGAACTCGGTAAGCTTCTCTTTGAACTCGGGAACCTTCTTGTCAAAATCGGGAGTCTACGTGTGTGTGTATATATGAATTAGAACTCGAAACCTGTTAAGTTCAGGACCATTTCGGGACGAAACCGATATATATATATATATATATATATATATATATATATATATATATATATATATATATATACATATAATTTGATTTTTTATAAAGTATCAAAAATATGAAGAAAATATTGTTTTGCTGGTATCCTATTTGTCAATAGAAGCTGCAGGCTTTGATCCTATAATAATTTATTTGATGTTAAGTTTTAATGGTCATTATATATATATATATATATATATATATATATATATATATATATATATATATGGGGGTATGTGAGTGTGTGATAATCGAATATATGAGTATCTGTTCATATCAATACTTTTTTCTTTGTATGAAAAACAACGATAATCGAGTTATAATATGAGAAGCGGTAAAAACAGTTACACAGACTTGAAAAATATTGTTCAATTAGGCCGTATAGAATTGTAATTAACCGATTGCCTTTGAATCATGACATTAAATTCAGATTTAAATGGCCTCCCGAATTGATTTGTTTTTATCAGACAAACATGAAAACAACACAGATGTTGGGTAATTTAGCACCGGTTTAACTCAGTCGGTAAAGTGTTCGCCTAGGAATCACAAGGTTACTGGTTCGAAACCGGCCCTCGCCAGCTCAGCGTATGAGTAGCACATGGATCTGTGCGGTAAAGTAAAGAGCTGATAGGAGGTGTGACGCTCCACATCAGAAGCAAAAAACTATCTTCTTGCTCTTCTACCGTTAGTGCAAAGGGGATAGGCTCCCTCACTGTCTGACGGATACCGACCCCGATGACTTTACTTACTTATCATTGGCGAAAATAAATGCGGTGAGGCAATTTCAATTTCTGAACAAAGCTTTTTCCTGATCCCTTATGGTGTGAAGTAACGTTTTTTATTATCATATTATAATAGAGATTCTGTGTCTCTCTATAACCGAAACAACGTCACTGTTTACGTTAAAATACCCTCAGAAATTTCGTAAGTTTATCAATGAGTATTTAATTCTATGTCGAAATTATTAATGTAGCGAATAAATCTTATTAATTAACGAGGTCTCTATGAAAATTCGAGTTAGATTTGTCTCAAAAGAGTCCATGTTATTAGTGCGTTTAAAATCCTGCAATGTTCTTATATATCACTAAACAATTAAGGTTTACATAATATATGGTGTGGTTAATTTACTTACTGGTTTTAACAAAACCGGGTTTAATAAAGAATTGGTGTTATTGAACTCTAATATTATTCTTTTGTTCTCCAAAGTATCAAAATCAATCCTATGAATGGTTTTATATAGAAACCAATTGAAATATATTTAAAATAACTGTAATCTTTTTATATTCGTTCTTAAGTAATTTCGTTAGTCTTCCTAATTTGATGTATTTATTAAAATTTAGATTCTTACGCCCGGATGGTGCATATTCTTGCTAGTAACAATAATAAACAATTCTGTATAGTTATATACTTTCAAGTAATTATCCCTATGTCGTAATAGTAATAACACTTTATCAGCAATGGATAAACCCTTACAAGAGCAAAAACTGTAAGCCAAATGTATCTCATGAACCTGATTAAGCAAAGCTTAGTAGTTCCTCAGGTCTCCAGGATTCTTCTGAGTATTCTAGCCGATTGTAGCAAGGCAGTAGTCAGGGTGGTCTCAATTCTCCTCTGATTCCCGTTTCCACCATTTTTCCAAACTTTTCGGGACTGTTCTAAGTGGTCCAACTACAATTGGTATCACTTTGACCCTCATATTCCACAGATTTTTCAATTCTCTGGCAAGGTCCAGGTATTTGTCTATCTTTTCGTTTTCCTTCATCTTCACCCAGTGATCTGCTGTAACTGAAAAGTCTACCCGTTGACAATTCTCTTTTTTTTTTTGTAAAATCAATACTAGGTCTAGTCTCCTGGCTGGGATAAGGTGACCTGGCTTTATCTCGAAGTCACATAGAATTTTATATGTTTCTTTCTCAAGAACAGATTCTGATTTATGCACATACTATTTTGTTGTATGGTTAAAATTTATTTTTTTGCATAACTCCAATTGGATCACCATTCCAGCCCAATCGTGTCTAGTTTTGTATTCCCGTTGTGCTAGTTTGCTACATTCGCTTAATACATGGTTTATGATCCCATCTGTGTCACCACACAGTCAACATTTACTGTTTTGTTGTGTCTTATTAATTGTTACTTTGATATGGTTTGTTCTTATGGCATAATTTTGTGCAGCAATTATTAACGATTCAGTTTTTTCTCTTGTGGTTTCCTCTTCTTAACCATGTTCAAATCTTTTCATATGCAAAGTCTCCTATTTGACATTAGAAGTATCCATAATATTGTTTTCCTTCCCATCTTTGTTTTCCTGTTTTCGTTGTTTTTGTGTTTATCCGCATATTACATCTGCTGTTGTTGACTACCATAAATAATCTTTATTTGCTCTTTTTTGTGTATTCTTCGAGTCCTTGGATTGTGGCATACACGCAGTCCACTATGTTGGTAAACCTCTTCCACCTTCCTTTTTTTTTATACATATAGCCTATCTCTATCATATCTAGTGTGTAAAGCCTTGTGCATTGTCATTATTTTCTAGTTTTGGTCAATTTGTCTGAGTTCCTCTTTTGTCCATTTTAAGAATGGTCCAGAGTATCTTATAATGGGGACGTACTTGGAATATAAGTTGTGTCATAAAAGTGCCGTGTTTGAAGCTGTATTTACCAAGATAGAAATTACCAATAAATTTATATGTATATATATTATATATATATATATATATATTATATATATATATACAATGTGTTGCAAAACGTATCGAGATTGAAGCTGTATTTACCAATAAATCTAACGTTAACATTTCCAGAATTCAAGGTGTGTCAAAAAGTACAGATTTTAAAGCTGTATTTCAATGAAGATTGAATGGAATGTTATTTTTTTTCTTCACAATACAAGGTGTGTCATAAAAGTATTGAGTTTGAAGCTGTATTTACCAAGATAGAAATGAACAATAAATGGAACGTTAATTTTTTCAGAATACAAGGTGTGTCAAAAAATACAAAAAATCACGATTCTTTTTTGACACATCTTGTATATTCTTATTTATTTGTTCAATGTTTGCAAAGTATCACATCATCTAAATTGTGTTTTCCACTTGTGTTAAATTCAAATTATTTCCCTGTTTTGCGTTTAGTTGATTAAATTTATTTGAAATTTATTCTTAATATTTGTCAATCTTATGTACGTTCCGTTTTCTGTCTTCTCTCTCCAAATAATATATTGACAAAGTTAAAGTTTTTTCTTGCTAACTTCTTCTTCTAAGAGTTTTAAAACCTTTCCAGAAATAAGTAACACCCTATTTTTCTGGCTTTCGAATGAATATTTTTCTTAATCGTCTATCGGAGATCGTGAGAGCTCACCGTGTCTTTATGATTAAATTCACAGTTCTAATAATCGATATCTTTGGTTCTTTTAACTTGGTATATACATACATATATATACATACATATACATACATATATATACGAATATCTACATATATATATACATATATCTACATATATATACATATATATACATGCATATATATACGTACACACACATACATACACACACTCTCTCCAACTCTCTCTCTCTCTCTCTCTCTCTCTCTCTCTCTATATATATATATATATATATATATATATATATATATATATATATATATATATATATAGTTTCTGAAGTGTGGCACTAAATTGACTGTTCTCCTAATTATATCAACAGCAGATGGTATGTGTCTGACTAAACCAATTTTTTTAATTTGATGTAGCCAAACAAAAAGATGTGAAGGAACAATAATTACAAAGTTTTTAAATCAGCTTTTTTTCTTTTATCTCGTCTTAAATAAACTGATCAACGGAAACTTTCTTGTGAACATCGTTATCTTAATTATAACTCTATAAGAATCTCCATTATTACGTTTAACAAGCTGGATACATCACCCTTCACATTCTTTCTTTCTTTTTTCGTTCTTTCTTTCTTTCACACTTTTACTTACTATTTATTTTTATTTCATTCTTTGTTTTATTTATTTGTTTATTCGCCTTCTTTCTTTCATTCTTTACTTCCTTTCTTTATTGCTTTTCTTTCTTTATTTGTTTCCTTTCGTTCTTTTTTTTTTCTATGTTTTTCTTTCTTTCTTTCTTTCTTTCTTTCTATTCTTCTTTCTTTCTTTCTTTCTTTATTGTCTTTCTTTCTTTATTTTTTCCTTCCGTTCTTTCTTTCTTTCTATGTTTTTCTTTCTTTCTTTCTTTCTTTATTTATTTATTTATTTATTTATTTCTATTTTCTATTTCTTTCTTTCTTTCTTTTCTTTCTTTTTTTTCTTTTCTTTCTTTCTTTCTATGTTTCTTTCTTTCTTTCTTTCTATTTTCTATTCTTTCTTTCTTTCTTTCTTTCTTTCTTCTTCTTTCTTTTTCTTTCTTCTTTCTTTCCTTTCTTTCTTTATTTTTTTTCCTTTCTTCTTTCTTTTACACAAGTTACCTCTTTTACATTGCTTTCTATCTTTCTTTCATACTTCACTTTTTTATTTCTATTTAACTCTTTGCTTTCTTTCTTTCTTTCTTTCTTTCTTTCTTTGCTTTTCTTTATCTATTTGGCTCCTTATGTCTTTACATTCTTTCTTTCTCTAGTTGCCTTTCTTTCTGTCTTTTTTCCTTCTCCCTTTCTTTCTTCCTTTTTATGTGGCTTTCTTTCTGATTTTCTTTCTTTTTTGCTTTCTTTCTATACACCCTTTACTTTCTTTCTTTCTTTCTTTCTTTCTTTCTTCTTTCTATGCACCCCTTTCTTTCTTTCTTTCTTGCACCCCTTTTTCTTTCTTTCTTTCTTTTTCTTTTATGCACTCCTTTCTTTCTTTTCTTTTCGAGTCTTTTTTACTTTCTTTCCTTCTTCACGTCCTTCCCGATTCAAGAATTTAATGAATCTTTTCAATAAGAACTTAACTCTGTTTGAGTTCCTCATTTAGAGAAACCCTCAAGAAAGTCAAAATCTTTTCAATTTGGTTTAACATACATATCCCTTACCTTTATAATTATTTCATCTCCTGCAATGTGCCAATACATTTCCACGGAAAATAAACAACTCTTATCTTAGTGATAACTTGGCTATGGCGGAGACTACGTGGCGAAGCGGCTAATGTGCTGGACTGCGACATTGTAGTAACCAGGTTCGAACTTCAGTCATGCTACTAAGTTCACGTTTAAACTAATACCCTTGGGAAAGGTATGAATTCCCATTATCCCACTAGAAATGAGTTAAATAGCCCCACTTCTAAAAGGATGGTTTTGGTATTAAATAACATACAAAAGTTGATACGCCAATAAACAAAGAAACCATAATTAAACGCCCCTTCTGCTATTTTATCACTAAATTCATTTTTAACTTTTCGTTAGTTAATATGTCTGTTATGGTGTAAAACTAAGAGATAAAAATGAATTACCATTATAATACATATATATATATATATATGTGTGTGTGTGTGTGTGTGTGTGTTTATGAAAAGGGTGTGAATTACCGGAGAAGACAAAATATCGAGTGAGTCGCAAATTTGGCTGTTGATAATTAACCGAATAGTCGGGGTTATAAAAAATATAAAAGTGCTCAATACGTTTGTAGAACGGTTTAGAAAAATGGTATAGTCAGAAAGAATACTCTCTCTTTTTATAATGCAATTTAGTTTATGAAATTGTCCGATATCTAAAAAAGATCAATTGTTTTGTCTTGCTTTACAATTTTGCTGTTTTTATTTAAGAGTTCAATGAGAATTTTTCGTTCGGTCGGAACGTTGTGGCGTTTGGCCTGTTTGTAAAAATTTCTCGGAATTTCTGAACAGATATGAATTTTAAATAATTACCATCATTATTTTGATTTCTAATAATAATCTGACATTTTCTTTTCATCTTTTCACAGTTTTCTATTCAAGGACAATGGCATCTTACCGATTGATCTTCGTTGTTTTGGTTGCCGGTAAGTATATTTCTTTTGTAGATTTATATATATATATATATATATATATATATATATATATATATATATATTGGTTAGGAGGTTGATTTAGAAGGCTATCACAATGCAGTTTGGAATAAATTTAAAAAAAAATAATACGGTAACACTGGTGTTGTGTGTTGACCTGTATTTTTTTATTTATTATTTCATAAAAATTAAAAAATACAGGTCAACACACAACACCATTGTTACCGTATTATTATTTTTTTAATTTATTTATTCCAAACTGCATTGTGATAGCCTTCTAAATCAACCTCCTAACCAATACATACACAATGCTTCAAGCAAATTATGAAACTTATATATATATATATATACTAATAGTATACCCCTATGGCAAGAAAAACATTCCGACAAATGATTTGTTAGTAAAAATATACTACCAAACTTCACCTGGGAAAAAAATGAAAAAAACAAAAACAAGAAAAGATGAAGAGGGTCGCACCAACGCAAAATAATCGATTAACACTATAACACTTAGCCAAAAGAGAAAAAAATGTATATATATATAAGTCAGACGAATCCTATTTCGACCTTTTCAAGTTTTCTGGCCAATTTCTTAATATAGAAATAAAGTTTCGAGATAAAGTTTCCTATTATTTCTGTGACTTTCTCCCCCTACTTACTTTCAATGATATTCTGTCGTTTAACCACATTCTGTTTTTAAATAGAAACAGGAACTCAATTACATGTACTCCTGATGATGGCACTAGGGATGAAAACTTTGATGTGCTAATCAACAGACTTCACTCCGATATTAAGAAATTGTCCAGAAAACTTGAAAAGATCAGAAAGGAACTCTTCAGAATTTAACACTGTATACATTAAAGAAAAAAAATGCTGTCCATATCAAGTTTAACGTGATACCCAGTAAATTAATACTCCAAACCACCGCCTATTTGCACATATATGATAAAAAAATCTGTAAGTTTACCAAAAAAGCAATATGGTCGGGACAAGCACGAGCAGGATGTGACACAAGGTCAATTTCTTAAGCGGAGTTCAACAGGTTTGAATTCAGAGTTTTCCTTCTCCTAGACCGGTTTGCCTAACCAAGGTTAAAGAGCCCAGTCTGCCCTACTATTTATCCATAGCCGGAGGGAGAGAAGGATTCATACCTTTCGCAAGGGTATTAGCGCTAAGTGAAATGCAATTACCACATCCAGGATTTGAACTCGGAGCGACGAGTCCATTTTCCATGACTTTAAACCATTACACCTCGCGCTTCCACGACAATCATATATGTGTTAGGGTTTGACATGACCAGTCGATTCATTAGAAGAGGCCGTCCCGACCGCCTGTCTAGCTCAATTAAGGTCCAAAGTAGAATTTTGCATGTCATGAACTAAACAGTCACTAGGATTCGGTCCTTAAGCATGAAGAGTCACCACCACCGACCAACAGGTAGCCCCATTGGTTGGGGGAGGCCTTATCCCTCTGTTGTGGTGAAATCGGCCTATTTTACAGTTCCAGCCGACAGAGCGGTAGACACCAACGTGTATGTTAATTATTTATGCAGTTGAATATATCTAAAAAGAAAAAAAGTTTCCAATTTTTTTTTTTACTGAAATATTTTGCCGTTTTCTTTTTCAGCTTTTGGTTTTGCCTGCGGTGAAGAAGCTAAAAAGACAACAACACCAACAACAACAGCAACTAATACTGCAAATGCAAGTAAGTAATCATCTGTTGCTCTTAACGATGAACAATCAGTTAGCATATATATATATATATATATATATATATATATATATATATATATGAGATTATGTAGCTGTCTGTCTGTAACCGAAACTACGTCAACACTGACGTCACGATTCCCTTAGTTATCATTATTATTCGTTATATTCTCAATGGTTATTAAATAATCATTATTTGATCGTAATTACTATCTTAGTTATCAATGATGTCTCTATTAAATATAATAATAATAATAATAATAATAATAATAATAATAATAATAATAATAGACTGGAAGATCTGGAAACCAAAGAAAGAATTGAGACCATCCAGACTACTGCATTGTAGCAATCGGATAGATTTACTCAGAAGAGTCCTGGAGACTTGTTGTCACTCAGACACCAGTGAAATAGCATCAGCTAACGCTGGTGTAAAAACTATAATAATAATAATAATAATAATAATAATAATAATGAAGCATCTAATAATGAAAAATTTTCTTTTCAGATTTGTATAACCCGTGGTATTATCCTAATTATAACCTCGGATGGGGAAACTCATGGGGTAACCCTTGGGGACTTGGTTACTATGGCTATGGAATGCTTCCAACCCTTGGCGCCCATACAGTGACCCATCATGCTCCCCAATTTCCCTTCTATGGATACCCACAAGTTTCAACCAGTCAGGTGACTCATCACGCTCCATTTGTACCTCACGTGACCAGCAACACAATTACTCATCATGCACCATACCCACTCGCCAACCTCGGTCTTTATGGAGGGTATTATTAATCCAATTAATTGATAAGATCTATAAGGTAAGACAAATAAGAATTCTTGCTTAGACGCATCTTATTATAATGGAGATTGTGTGTTTTTCTCTCTGTAACTAAAACTATATTACTACTCAAGTCACAACTCCCTTAGTAATTTACGTCACATTGTCCATGATTTTATATTTATTCAAACTTCAATTATTAATAAATTGTTATAATAATGGACCATTCCGATTGTAATAAAAAGAAAGAAAGGGAAGATAAAGACATGCTACTCATAAATATATTATAAGAAGGAAGAGAGAGAGAGAGAGAGAGAGAGTGAGAGTAGTGGAAAGATAGAGAGATGGGGTGGGCGCGCGGAAGCAATAACACTAATCTGTTTCAATCGAAAATAACGAAAATATGAAAAGAAGGAAAGAAAGGGAGAGAGCGAGATAATTCAAGATTTTTACTTTTTACATATTGAATATTTGCTAGAGCACTTAAGTAAACATATCAAACGTTGTAATAATTAAATTACCATACTGTGATATATCCACAGGTCACGCTAGTAAATCTATAATTTCTTATTATAATGGAGATTGTGAGCTTTTCTGTCTGTAACCGAAACTATATTACTACTCAACACACAATCTCTGTCATTTATTTACATCACATTATCCATGATTTTATGTTTATTTAAACCTCAATTATTAATAATTGTTTCACGTTATTAATACTGCTGGTCTTATCTACATACATGCAATTACATTTATATATACAACAAAATAGCGGGTTACAGTGTGAATGGGAAGGCTAATTTGCATATTGATGTTAGAAATTTGATTTTAATAAATATGTGCTTGGTATCATTGATTTCTAATTGTTTGGTTTTATCTTGTATGAGCCAAAATCTTGTGGAGAAATCTTAAAAGAAATCTATTAACAAGAATAAGTAACTGTAATCTTATTCTTTACTTCCTATTTTAAGTATTTTAAGCTCAATTAAAAAAAATAGCAATGAGAGACGGAAGTGATGGAAACATAATTTGTAGTTGTTCTATCTCTTTTTTAATTATTTTTTCAGGATGTCGACTGATTGATATCGATCTGAAAGGAACTGATTCAACATTCCCAGAAATCCTTTCTTAATCTTTGTGGAATTTCCACCGACGACTACCTCCATGTAACGGAACGAAAATAAAAATTTGGGCATGATCAATTCGTCTTTTATTTATTTATCTATATTTTATTTGTCTATATTAAAAATGTTGGTGACGCATTGTGTAATGGTTATAGTCGTATATATCTTATATACCCTCCCCTAATAAAAAAAACAAGAAATTACACTCCCATTAAAAAAAACTAACGTAGATAACTTTTCTATATGTGATAAAAGAATAATTTGAAAAATCAGTACAATCTATGTTTTACTCTCTGTCTGAAGATGCTTTAACGAGCTAAGTTTGTTGAAGTTAAAATAAGTCATTGCAAGAAACAAATTTAAAGTACGAGGTATGGCAAAAAAAGTTCTATGACTGGTGTCACAAAAAATTATTTCAAATCCAAACAACAAGTTATCCCCTGGAGTGTAATGCACTTTCCCATCCTTTTCTGTCATGCTCGCATGCATATCTGAAAGGATTCTTCCGGTATTCTCCGTATCACTGTCATCACGGCCATTTTGATGTCGTGCACATCCTCAAAACGGGTTCCCTTGATGACCCCCTTGAGCTTGGGTAAGTGGAAGTCACATGGAGCCAGCGAGTAGGCAGGTTGCTCAGCACAGTGACGTTCTTCTGGGCCAGGAACTCTCGGATACTCAGGCAGTGTGGGCAAGTGCATTGTCATGGTAAAGAACCCGCGAGTTGTCCTGCCACATCTTTCGCATCTTCTGCGCACTGAACAATACAAACACCTCAGTATCTCTTTGTAGACATGCTGGTTGATCGTTTGGTCCTGTGACAAGAACTCGCAGTGGACGGTGCCCTTTGCATTTTTGTGACACTAGTCCTAGAACTTTTCTGACATACCTCGTATTTACCTTGATTTATATATATATATATATTATATATATATATATATATATATAGAGAGAGAGAGAGAGAGAGAGAGTCATCTACAGACACCGTGTTTCGACTTATCAAGTCTTCAGTGGGGCTAGACACTTGTAAGATACCTACAGCCGGGATAGAGACCCGATCGATTCAGCATTCAGCTTAACTGCTCGGCTATCGTCACCTACAGAATGCGAAGGTAATTGTAACTGTTTTAATACACTCATCTGTATGTATGTAGAGGCCGCCATAGAGTGCTCGGTCCCTTTTATAGGAGAACGTTATATGTATATATATATATATATATATATATATATATATATTGTATGAAAGAAAGAATTGACGCACAAATATCGATAAATTTCTATATAATTCCGTATATATATGCGTATTACATATATATGCGTATTACATATTATATTTCTATATAATTCCGTATATATATGCGTATTACACTAGAATTATTTTTTCAATGTATTGGTTAAAAGTGGAGATTTTTAACCGATCTATTCTTACATCGAGGATTTTTAGTTAAAGAAGACAATATGGGAAATTGAATTGACAGCTTTCGCCCAAAGTCCAACTTAATCCGAAATCAAATTGTATTTAAAAATAAGAATTAAAAATAAATAAATAAATAAAAAACAAAGGCAGAGAAGTGATGTGTACCGATTTAAAAATATAAAACAAGCATGCATTCCGTATTGTTTAAATTTGGGATTTTATTAAATGAGTTGTTTGTGCATTATACTAAACTGCAGCCGGTGACGAAGCTCCAATACTGGAACTTTGGGGATTGTGGAGTTTCGTTTCTATTACCCCCAGGTCCACTCTGATCCAGAGTTGTAGTTGTTGTGGTAGCTTTTGTAGCGATTGTCTGCCCCTGCTGGAATGGACCTGTGTCCAAAAGGTTATTCTACCTTACCGCGATGATTTCGCCAATAGGTTGACACTACTAGCTGGTGTATTTAAACTCAGCCCAGAATGTTCTCTGTCTCTTTCTCTTGGTCTAGCATCCACAAAAGATGGACTTAGATGCATGGTGTCTCTGTCCATTAATTGGAGGTCTTTGCCCGCACACTATCAGTAAGTAACTCTCATATTATTTATAAACTCTTTCTTACTTCCAAGTACTTTCGTCCAATCTATTTGTATTTTGTCATGTACCACATGTTCCACATGGTCAGACAATAAAGTCTGTATTGTTATAATATTGTACTTCTTTATTGGATGTATTTATATATATATTCGCCTACGTTGGAAGGTTTCCCCGAGCCTTCTAAGGTATTATAAGAACCATACATTTCATTCTTATACATTCACCCAGGATGGGTTGTGCGAGCGAATGGGTGATCCCCAGCTAGTCACGTTCCCAGCGGCGCAACTCGTAGACGCAAGGGCTGGTGTTTCGTTTAAGACCAACCCTCACGGTCATTAGCCACGTTGTTCGTTGACCACCACGACACTTCTTGCATTCAGGAGGGTAGTCTAAGGCAATCGCCACACGGATGTATTCTCTAGGTCAGTGGTTCCCAAACTTTTTGTATGGTGACCCACCAGTGAGCTGTTTAAAATTTTCGCGGCGCAACCATAAAAGGAATACATTCTATAGATTCAATAGTTCAATTTTATCGCTAGAATTTTTGTTGGTTAAATAGGGTTTTACCAAGTTTAGCTAGTTTTAATAAAAGTGAATGCAATGTTACTACTCTAAACACTACTTTGTTGGTGTGGATTCAACCTATAAGACCTATTTCATGCACTGATAGGCTCTACTGGAACAGAGGGCAACGTCTTGCATTGAAATTCTGTGTATAGATATAGTCTTCAGTTCTAATCCTCACCGAGGCATTTTTCATATCGCCCTACATCGTTACAGTGAAGTTTTTCCCACTATATTGCAGTTTCTCCTACATCAATATATATAATATATAGGCCAGACTTTCGTTCATACCTTAAATATTGAATACTTTCTCGCGACACACCTACTGACATCTAGATTGGGAATCACTGCTCGAGGTTGACGATGGAGAGCATGACCGGGGTAGCGGAGAGTGGTAGTACCTGCAAGTGTACCACCTATTAGTCAAACAGACCTGTTTAAGATGATGCAGAAAAATGCTTTTAGACAGCATTAATACATTGGCTCTGAAAATATTGATATTGCAATTAAATATGAAGTGTTTATCTGTTTAAAATAATGGATAATGCTTTTTTTAAACATGTAATTCATTGTTAGATAGACGTCAGCTCAAAACAATTTATAATGAAAAGCAATTTTAAGGAAGATGAAGAAAAACAAGGAAAATATCAATAAAGCTTAACAAATATTTGTCTAATAAGACTCTAATATAATATTGCCAAAAACATTGGTTATTAAACGAAGGTGGGTATTGTGAAAGTTATATAATGTGGGCAAAAATGACCCACGAAAATATTTTTTATACTTATAATTGTACTTGACCACTGCGCCCTGAACTTTACAGGAATTTAAGGGAAAAATCCTAGAAAAAAAAAGAAAATTATTTAGCTTTTTTGAAAAAAAAAATCCCTTATTTATTGAATGACCTTTGTATAGAAATTACTTAATAAGTTTTTCATACTAGCAAAATTGTGCGTCCACTGGGCGCAAGTATTTAAATTTTAATGGAACAAAATATTATATTAAATTAGAAAGACTAAAGAAACTAAATAGCAACGAATATTTCACTTATTTTAATGTTATTTTAATTGATTTCTATAGTTATAATTTGTATATTATAATTTAATTGATTTCTAGAATCATAATTTCTATACTTATAATTTAATTGATTTCTATGATATCTTTTAACAATAAAAATAAAAAATAAAAAACCAAAAAAAAACCAACATGCCGCTTTTAATAAGATTTGTTTTAAACGTGCCAATTATAATTTAAGAGGAATATTTTGTTTTGTTTTTAGGGAGTACTTTCCTTTTTTCTTGCCTCCATTTTACTTAGTGAAGGTTTTTATCGAAAAAACTTCTGTATACGAGGTTGTGTCAAAAAGTAATGCCGTTTTGTTTAGGACAGGTATAATTACCAACAAAGGAATATGTTATCATACATCAAAATGAAGCTGGTCCTCTGTGGATCACATCCATACTCCTCCACAGTCCCTGTTTTCTCAATAGCGATGTTCCAACTTCGAATGAGAGCATGTATCCCTGCCTCGTAAAATTCTGTTGACTGTTCTTTGAGCCACTTCTTCACTCCAGATTTCACTTCCTCGTCACAGGAATGATGTTTGTCTCTCAAACCTTCTTTCATGGGGCCGAAGAGATTATAGTAAGAAGGCGCTAAGTCTGGTGAGTAAAATGTAGTGAAAATGTGTGTGCCTCTGGCATGGGGAAATAAACCCAGCCCTGTTGTCTAGGGATCAACGACGTTCAATTGTAAGGTCAAGCGACTGAAACTCACTGGACCCCCGGTCGAAAGTTCAATAAGTTGAAGATATCTACATACTAATAAAATTGCAACTGTATTTATATATACAACAAAATAGCGGTTTACAGTGGGAATGCGAAGGCTAATTTGCATATTGATATCAATTTTTTTAATTTAATAAATATGTGCTAGGTATTATTGATTTCTAATTGTTTGCTTTTATCTTAATGAATATGAGCAAATATCTCGGGAATAAATCTCAAAAGAAATCCATTAACAAGAATATATATATTATTATAGGGCACAATACATTTATGGTATGATTGTGATTGTTGCCATTGGTTTCATAGTGGTGCGTTAGCCTCTTATCATCAGGACAATTCGCTGCATTCCTTTTACAGCCACGATGTCTTGAGGATTTGGCTAATATACTGCTTTAAGACCAATGGTAACAATCACCACATTAAACGTATTGTACCCTATAACAAATAAATATATCTCTTACACCCTAATCGGGCACTTTACTTTCAATTCTCCAATACTAGAAAAGTATTAGTGCTACTAATATATATATATATATATATATATATATATATATATATATATATATATATATATATATATATATATATATATGTTGCATAGCGCCTTCTTCAATGGCACTAAATAATTATAATGTTATATATTTTTTTCTTTCTTCTATATCTGGTCATATTTTCTTCTGGCCGGCTTTGCTTCTGATCGTCTTTGGTATTTCTATCATCTTGACTTGGTCTGGCATCTTCTAAAGTCTAGCGTCTGGAGTTGACTTCGGGACTTCGGTCTGGTTTTCTGTTACTATTTTCCTGCTGGCTGGTCATCATTTCTTAGTCTTGTTACCAAGACATTCATTAACCACAAGAACATATTAATTATCCAAACTTTTAATTCCTTAACTATACTTAATCCTCTAACTAACATAGCGCGCGTGAGTCCCAGTTTAGACAGAGCATAAAATAGCCGACCGCTCTGCCTGACGCCCAACTGCAAACTGGGGACTCAAAAGGTCCCACGTGACTTCACATATTTGGCGGGCTTCTGTAATTTTCCATGGAAGGACCCGGCCATGATATGAAAAGGGTCATTCCCTCAGAATTACAGGAGATTGACAATAATCTTATGCAACCGCATAGATTATGTAATATATATTATATATATATATATATATATATATATAATGAATACACTTACCGTTAGATAAAACCTTAAACAGTAGTAAATAGTAAATTTAGTATAACTTTGAGAATACTTGATATGCAAAAGTCGTAAAGTAATAAAACTGTTAATAGGCTAAAATCACAGATTACTTTTAAAATCCGCCGGATGTAAAATATGGCTCAATAATTTTTATTTAATAATTAAGATAAAATCACAAAAAGAGTATAGTTACTTTTCGCCCATAGGTATCTTGGTTTCATAATTAATTAATTAAGTTTTAAATGAGTAAAATATGTAATAAAAACTACTTAGCTCTGAAATATAAATTAGCCAATGAGATTAGTGATTTTATCTGCCATTTTATAATCAGCCAAATTATTGAACCATCTTTTACATCCGACAGAACTGAATAAAAATTGCTTTGGGACTGTGCCTATAAGGAAATATCATAATATTAAAGTATGATAAGAAATAAAACCAACAAACAATTATGAGTGTCACGTTCTCGATCGTCAGGAGAGTTTCTATTGAAAACAATTATGTAATTACAAGACTAGTGAATTTACAATGCTCTGACATAAAATATTCATTTACCTCGCATCTCCCGTACGCGGGTGTGACACAATTTATTTTAATGTGGGACCAACCACGAACCAAAGCTCATGGAATGGTGGGTGCAAAAATACGTCGATCCCTTCGGCATTCCCACTCAAGGGGGCGCCTCAGGTACTGGACAATAAACCCAGCCCTAGCTCTTTAAATCAAGGGGGCAGGTATTGCCTGAGGGGATAGCCCACTGGGATCAGAGCTATTAACATTACTTAAAACATTACTATTGTCGGCAAAAGTCGGACAGCAAGGAAGTCTCTCCCCTTTTCGCTTGTGCAAGACCAGTGAAATTGTTTTTCTGAAGTAGAGCACCACACCGAACGTGAGCATCTCCACTTTATTGCACAGATCAGATTACCCTAATAGTGCTACTCATACACTGAGTTGGCGGAGATCGGTATCGAACACAGATCATTACGATTCCTAGTGCTCTACAGACTGGGATACGATACAAAACTTAGTAAATATTGTAAAACTCTTGTGGCGAAATTGAAGGGCAGAGCCGTGGACGAGCGGATTCCCAGCCTCCGCAAACAAAGCGCGTCAGCATATGTTTGGCCTGTGCTAAAGGGAGGAGTGTGGCGAGTGGCCACGGATGTTTGAACTCGTTACCTCCTCGAAGCTGAAATGCTGTTGGCAGAAACCCGGATGAGGTATGTCGGAATTTGCATAAGGGTAGCCGAACGAGCATAAATAAAACGGACAGTCGCTGATACTGGGAGTAAGGAAGAAAGCAAGTGTTTGGACGACAAGTGAAATCTGAACACTGCTGTATTTGGAGTGTCAGGAAATGAGAGTAACGAGCTCAGTTGGTAGAGACTGTGCTGACGGCGAAAGGAATTTACATTTCGTTTGCTAGAGAGATTTGCAAAAGATTAGTATTATCTTAAATTTTTAGGCCATTCAAAATAACTTTTTATTTACAACGGCAGATGTTTAGCGACATTTCAATACGAAGCCTAATATAAAAACAGAAATAAATGTGTTATGATTATGTTAAATGTTGCTATTTTCTTTTTTCAAATATCAACCCACACGAGTATACACAGGTGCAAATTATAGACACATCTATTCAGCGACCAGCCCGCACGCGGAGGATGACACAAGGTCAATTTCTTAAGCGGACATTAACAGACTTGAATTCAGAATTTTCCTTCTCCTAGACTGGTTACCTGTTTAAGGTTAAAGAGCCCAGTCCGCCCTACTATTTTCCCATATCTGGCAGGAGAGTAGTTGGAAATTATAGACACATAGTTTTTTTTAATCATAGTAGTAGTTATCGAATTTCCTATCAGTAAGTCTTTTTTCACCTAATTGTCCATTCAGCCGGACAGCGAAAGAGTCTATCCCCTTTTCGCTTGCGATAGACCAAGAAAATATTTTGCATTTAAGGTGGAGGGCCACAACTATTATCAGCTTTCCACTTTACCGCACAGATTAATTCTGTGCTACTCATGCGCTGAGTTAGCGAGGACCGGTATCGAAAGTAGAACCTTGCGGTTCCTATGCGGATGGTGTGCCAGTAGAAATAATAAAATCCTTTCATTTTTCCTTTGGAATAAAATCAAATTATTATTAAAAATGGTGGGACAGTACACATTTATCGGAGTTTATTATATGTGCTAGGGCTTGACGTGACCAGCCGTTTGGTCATAAGGGACCTCTGGCAGAGGAATGTCTGATTGTTTGGGCTAAACATTTCAGTGTGGCAATTTGACAATATACAATAGAATTAAGATATCACGCAAGAAAGTAATCAGCTGATTATCGGTACGTAAGACAATAATCAGCGAATTTTTTCGTAATTATAAAAGAGGGGGTGAATAGTCGAAAAGGGCGGAGAACTAGAGGAGAGCAACTCGAGACCACGAAGGGTCTATTAAAGCAGACATCACGACGCAAGAATTGCCCTGTCCAAAATAGAACGGCATCTCTTTCTATCTGTTATCCTCTCCAAACCGCCAACTAACAGGCGAATGACAAGTTTCATCATCATGTCGCGCCAGCCGTGCGGATATCCATGACAATCTCTCGCAACCATCCCTATCATTTATTGACTCCAGGAGGTCCTCCGCACGGCATGCTGTATCTACACATAGCTGGTCTATTAGGTCTTCGCTGGACGGCCCGCTCTAGCATGTCCATGTGCCGGTTTCCACAGGAGGACGTCGCTTATGAGTTCATCCTTACTTCTCCAGCAGTGTCCGGCATGTCTTGTTCGTCTTACGGACAGCTTGTGTAACAGGGGATAGGTAGATGTATAGCTGCTTTCTTGTGTGATGCTGCTTCCACGATTTGTTCAAGGTCACCCGTAGCATCCTTGTACAGCTTTCATCCAGTCTATTTTCCAGGCGCCTCGTCAAGGTCCAGGTGGTGCAGCCATACAACAACACCGATACCATTACGGCCTGGAAGAATTGTCGCTTCAACTTGTCGGGGAGGTCTGAATTCCATATAACTATCAGTCTGTTTATAGCAGACCATGCCTTCCCTCTGTGTGCATCAATATCGCTTTCTGTGGATGCGATATTACTATCTAGGTACGTGAATTAAGCGACTCTGGTATTGCGACCTTCTTTTTATCTCTCTTTTTGCGTTGACAACTGCTAGGATTTTTCACAGGCAAGGAAATTAATATTTGTTGAAAGAAAATGCAGGCTTGGGATACGGGTTACCATGAAAGGAGTCAAAGGGACGTTTCACGAGCCCATACATAAGAAGACAAAGGACCCGTAATATAACACGACGTCCAGGATTTGAGCTAGGATTGCTAAGTATATTTTCTTCGACGATAACCGTTATGCTAAGTATTGTACAAAAGACATCTGTGACAAAATGTAGAAATAATGGTGGGAAAGTACTGATATGTATGAAATTGAATCGGTAATAATGAGGGAGGATGCTAAGCGTATAGTTGTCAAAGAGAATTAGGAACATAAAACTGAATATAGATAATAGCATATATCTTTGACAAATTCTTGGACATTCTCTATTAAGAGGCAAAGTAATGGAAACGGATATGTCAATCGGCAGAAAAATAGGCATCTTAGCGCAGCATCTTTCATATCATTTTTGTGCGAACCAAAAAAGTAAATATATAGTTAAAAAGATAAACATAAGAAATACAAAATATATACATTAAAGTGTGTTAAAAAAGCTATTGGAGATTACGCCATATCTACCAAGAAATAAATGAGAAATTAATAAAACTTTAATTTTGTTAAAACAGTCCAGTTTGGATTCAGCTCATTTATTCCAGCGAGTTTTTCATTATTCGAAGCACCTCTCAAAATCCTCTTTTGAATTGGTATCGTTGACACGTTCTACAGCTTTTTCGGCTCTCTAGAAAGTTGTTCGTATTTGTCTATTTTTCTTTTTTTTTAACTCTATACCACGCCTTTTTCGTTTTGTATATTTAACGTTATATATACTAGCAAATATATGCACCCTTCGGGTGCAAGAATTTAGGTTTTGATGTAATAAAATATTGTATCAAATTAGAAACTATTTAGAAAATTATAAACTGAGGGGGTATAATCGAAAAATAGAACAGCTTTAAATCTAACTCTTCCATCATTTGCCATCACTCGTCTTTCATTTTTCCTAATTTATCTATTTAGTTAGATTATGAATTATTTAATAAAATTACAGTTCTTTCGTCTGGTTTATGGATTTCTTTAAGATTTATACCGAGATTTTTGCTCAGATTCGTTAAGAGAAAACCAAACAATTAGAAATCAATAATATTAAGCATATATTTATTAAAATCAAATTCTTATTATCAATATGCAAATTAGCCTTCTCGTTTACACTGTAAACCGCTATTTTGTTGAATATATAAATATACTTGCATGTTATTAGTATGTAGATCCAACAGTATTAATAAGGTATAACAAATTTATCAATAATTGAGGTTTAAATAAAAAATAAATTCATGGTGAATGTGATGTCAATAACTAAGGGAATTGTGACTTGAGTAGTGATTTAGTTTCGGTTACAGACAAACACCCAATCTCCATTATAATAAGATATATATATATATATAGAGAGAGAGAGAGAGACAGACAGACAGACATATACAAGGTGTGTCATAAAGTATAGAGATTTTTTGTACATTAGACAAACCTTGTATTCTGAAAAAAAAATTTCCACCTATCATTTAAACCAAGTTTAAAGCTGTATTTACGAAGATAGAAATGAAGAACGAATGGAACTTTGTTTTCAGAATACAAGGTATGTCAAAAAGTAAAAAAATCTTGATACTTTTTTGACGCCCCTTATATATATATATATATATATATATATATATATATATATATATATATATATTATATATATATATATATATATATATATATATATATATATATATATATATATATATATATATATATATATATATATATATATATATATATATATATATATATATATTATATATATTATATATATATATATATATATATATATATATATATATATTATATATATATATATATATATATATATATATATATATATATATATATACTATATATATATATATATATATATATATATATATATTATATATATATATATATATATACTATATATATATATATATATATATAATATATATATATATATATATATATATATATATATATATAGTATATATATATATATATATTGTCTCTTTAACTCATCAGTGAGATTGGATTTCCATATGATATAATCTATTTATAGAAGACCATGCATTCCGAATTCGTGCATTAATATCGCTTTCTGTGGATGAGATATTACTACCTAGCTACATGAATTGTTCTACTGACTTTAGAGGCTTACAGTTGAGCGTGGAGAGTCTCCTTTGTTTTTACCCCCCTCCCCGCCGAACATATTATGTAAATCTTTATTTGTTAGAGATATATGAGATACATTACAGCATTTTAAATGCACTAATAACGTGGGTTGTTTTGAGGCAAATTTAACTCGGATTTTCATAGAGACCTCGTTAATGAATAAGATTTATTCCATGTATTGATGATTTTAACTATAGATTATATACTCATTGATAAACTTACGAAATTTCTGAGGGTATTTAGACGTAAGCAGTGACATAGTTTCGGTTACAGACATACAGACACCGAATCTCCATTATAATAAGATTTAAATATCATGTGACGATTGATAAAATTAGTCGTCTACTCGCACAGCCAGAAAATATCTGTCATGAAAATGTATGTATATAAATTAATATTGTTGTTTAATACTTAATTAATGTTTTTTCATCTTTTTTATGTATAATTTTATATAGAAATCAATTAAAATCAAATCAAAATAAGCATAATCTTTTTATATGCATACTTTCGTTAGTCTTACTAATTTAATATGATATTCAATTACATTAAAACTTAAATACTTAGGCCCGGCGGAGGGCGCATATTTTTGCTAGTATATTTAAATATCATGTGACGATTGATAAATGCAGCCATCCATTCGCACAGCCAGAAAATATCTGGCATGAAAGTGTATGTATATAAATTAATATTGTTGTTTCCTAATTTTTTTAATGGTTTTCTTTTTCTCTTTTCTCTTTTCTTTTCAGTTGTTTGATAAAATACCCGGAGAAGAAAAATAAAATTTCATAACATATCTATGTAATATTAATCAGGCTTCCTAGGGCGCCTTTAAAAGCCGACTGTCTTGTTCGTCTGACAATTCCAAATGTAAAACCGACTGGAAAGATTCATTTCAAATTCATTTCAAATGACATTATTTCCATTTGCAACACGAAATATGTTGCATTAATTATACTTTCAATTGAAACATTTTTTTTTCGTGCTTACATAAATAAAATTAGTTTACATGTTTTGCTATTACTGACAGAAAAAGTGCCACGTTGTCTATCTTTATCACCAGTCTATAATTTTGTGCATTTCTTTTTTTGTATATTACAAAATGTAAAGCCACATGGAACTGGTTATGAATCTATGGCTGGTTGGTTGGTTTTATGTTATGTAAAGCCATTTATACATACTAGCATATATATGCACCCTCCGGGTGCAAGTATTTAAGTTTTAATGCAATAAAATATTGTATTAAATTAGAAAGGCTAATGAAACTTAATAAGAATATAGATAAAAATATTTGAAACAGAGGGAGTATAATAAAAGATTTGAAACAGAGGGAGTATGATAAAAAATGGAACAACTGAAACTTACTCTTCCATCACTCTCGTCTTTCATTGTTATTTTTTCTAATTTAAGTATTTAGTTAAAAGAGGAAGTAAAGAATAAAATGACAGTTATTTTATCTTGTTAATGGATTTCATTTAAGATTCATTGAAGAGATTTTTGCTTATATTCATTAAAATAAAACCAAACAGTTAGAAATCAATAATACTAAGCACATATTTATTAAATTCGATTTTTAATATTAATATGCAAATTAGCTTTCCCGTTCACACTGTAAACCGCTATTTTGTTGTATATATAAATATAATTGCATGTTGTCAGTATGTAGACATAGTTAACAGTATTAATAACGTAAGACAATTTTATTAATAATTGAGGTTTAGATAAAAATAAAATCATGGAGAATGTGATGTCAATAACTAAGGGAATTGTGACTTGAGTAGGAATATAGTTTCGGTTACAGACAGAAAAACACACAATCTCCATTATAATAAGATATAAAGGGCGGCTATGTGTATGTATGTCGGGCGGAAACTTTGAAAATAAAACAATTAATGAAAAAGTAAATATATATTTTTTTAAAAAGTAAAGTCGTCGGGGCGGCCTAATGTCGGTATCGGCCAATCAGCGAGAGAGTCTATTCCCTTTTCACAAACGCTAGACCAAGGAGAATATTTTAGCATCTGAGGTGGAGCGCCACACCTACCATTAGCTCCTCAATTTACCGAACAGATACCTTATACGTTAGCGAGGGCCGATATCGAACCAGGAACCTTGTGATTCCTAGCCGAACGCTCTATCGACTGAGATAACCCGGCCCTCACACATTATCACTAGATTATGCTTTTTGAACAGCAATAATGAAGAATTGATTTATATTCGTTTAAGATGATTAAAAAATGAAATTTAAATGATGGATTTTTCAAATTGGAGACATTGATGTTTCTTTACAGAGTATCTGGATCAACGCAAGGTCTTTTTACATAGGGATTTAATGGGGCATCCTGCGAGGATCCAACTCGCAATTCAAGAGTAATGGATCTGCGAGACTACATTTTTTACTCCCCTCTACCCAGGCGACACCGGGTAGCCGCTTCTAGTTTATATCTAAACTAGAAGTGGCTACCCGGCGTCGCTGAGACAGAGGAGCAGAGAACAACAACAATAACAACAAACGAAGTGTAATGCTTAGCACTCTAGTCTTGCATATAATTTACTACTGAATTGTGAGTTGAAAATCCCTACATAATATAGACCTTGTGTTAATCGGGCCAGGTGATAGGGAATATGTATACATATATATATATATACACACACACACGCATATATATATATATATATATATATATATATATATATATACCATATATATATATATATATATACACACACACGCATATATATATATATATATACACACACACACACGCATATATATATATATATATATATATATATATATATATCTTATTATAATGGAGATTGTGTTTTTCTGTCTGTAGCCGAAACTCTATTACTACTCAAGTCACAATGTTATTTACGCTACATTCTTCATGGTTTTATTTTTATTTAAACATCAATTATTAATAAAATTGTTAAACATTATTAATACTGTTGACCATATCTACACATTAATAACATGCAATTGTATTTATATATAAAACAAAATAGTGGTTACAGTGTGAACAGGAAGGCTAATTTGCATATTGATATTTAAAATTTGATTTTAATAAATATATGCTTAGTATTATTGATTTCTAATTGTTTGGTTTTATTTTAATGAATATAAGTAAACATCTCTTCAATGAATCTTAAATGAAATCCATTAACAAGAACAAATAACTGTCATTTTATTTTTTACTTCCTCTTTTAACTAAATACTTAAATTAGAAAAAATAACAATGAAAGACGAGATTGATGGAAGAGTAAGTTTCAGTTGTTCTATTTTTCGATTATGCTCCCTCTGTTTCAAAACTTTTATCTGCACTCTTATTTAGTTTCATTAGCCTTTCTAATTTAATACAATATTTTATTGCAAAAACTTAAATACTTGCACCCGGAGGGTGCATATATTTGCTAGTATATATATATATATATATATATATATATATATACTTTGGCGTTGTTTTATTTTCGTAGTTTCATTCTCACATACATAAATACATACATACATACATACCGTGGGGAAAATAAGTATTTCACTTCCAGCTGATTTTCTGAGTTTGTCATCTTACAAGAATAGGAATGTTGTATAATTTTCAAGGTAGGTCCGTCTTAAAAGTGAGAGATAGAATATTTTTAAAAATCAGAAAATCATATTATATCAATTTTTTAACGAAATATAACTCAGTACTTGGTGAAAAAAAAACCCCGTTTGCAAACACAGCAGCCAGGCATTTCCTGTAGTTGGTTACCAAGTTTTTACAGATCCGGGGGTGGGGGTTAATTTTGCCCACTCGTCTTTTCAGTTTCTCTCCAAATCCTTAAGTTTTGTAGGTTGTTGTTCGTAAACCCAAAGCTTCAGCCCCCTCCACGGATTCTCTAAAAGATTATGGTCCGAAGACTGACTAGGACACTCCATTACCTTAATGGGCTTCTTCTTGAGCCACCCCTTTGTTGCCTTAGCCGTATGCTTTCAGTCATAGTCATTCTGGAATACCCAACCACGACCCATCTGCAGTGTCTTGGCTGAGGCAATGAGGTTTTCACTCAAGATTTTCTGGTACTAGTCCCCATCCATCTTTCCCTCGATCTGGTGTAGTCGTCCTGTCCCATTTGCAAAAAAAAGTCCCCAACGTATAATGTTTCCATCCCCATACTCAATGGTTGGGATGGTGTTCTCGGGATCGAAATCAACTTTTGTTCGTCCAAACATGATTTCGTAGTGAACTGAAATCGTGTAGTGCCCGCAAGCCCCCCCCCTATTCTACAACGGACCCGCCTGAAGTTTGCAATTAAGCACCTGGATGATTCTGAGGAGGGGTTGGAGAAAGTGCTGTGGTCAGATGCGATTAAATGTAGTCTTTTGTCATCACCTCGACTCGCCGAGTTTGGAGGAAAAAAAGCCGTTACGTATGTAGCTTGATTTTTATTTTCTATTAATTACTGTCTTGAAGAAATTGGAGTTTAATTTATCAGCTATTACACCGTTAATATGAAATCACTTTTGAGCATTTGTTTTAATGATTATTTTGACCAGGCATGTCAGAACACGTGGCCCATTGGTCGCATGCAATTCTCAGCATGCACAGGTCCAGCCCACATACAGACTGCACTCTCATACAGCACTTTCCCAGGTTATAAAGTTTTTTTCTAAAAATTCATGGGTGAAAACAGTTATTTCATTTCATTAGGGCAATGAAAATGAGTGAGTCTTGCTTTCAGTCAACGCATGGCTATAATTAATAGTGACAGTGACACTTGCGTGTTTTATTATTTGAACTCGGTCAGTAATAGTTTTTTTTCCTTTTTTTTCCCGTGGATTGAATAAAGTTTCATTTTTTTCTGTTTGAAAGGAAAACGATAGGCACGGTATTTCCCCGAAAATGAGACTCGGCTTTTATTAATTTTTACTTAGAATATAACAGTGCGGCTTATTTTTCGGGGGGTGGGGGTTATTCATTATATATCGAAAAACGGCACTAAGAAGTAGAAACTCATGAAATTTCTAAATAAATAGATATTACAAAAAACATCTACATTTATTACTGTTGGATTCAAAGGTATAATATCAATTATAATTGTTGGTTGAACCAAAAACTACGACTAAGTTGTATTAAATACAACAATAGACTTTATATATATGAACACATGGAGAAGCATTTATAACAGAAATACAAATACAAGATACATAATAGATATATAAGTAACACATAAGGGAGACATACAAAAGATACGAAGAGTTCATGAGACAAAGTCACTTACTGACGTAGTCTTTGTGGGGGTAAAAAAAACCACACAAGAAGGGTGTCCACCAAAGTGTCTAACCCATGTGTTCGTGGAGTTGCCGAGAAGAACACAGGATTCAAACTTGGCGCTTGCCTGCTTAAATAGGCAAGACGCCTGGTGAGGAAAAACTGAAACACGAGGGAAGATAACTCTTCCAACCAAACAAGGGCAGATAATCCCACATTACCATTAATATGTTTTTTTATTCAAAAACTCATTAACGACAATTCATCCAAAAATAATCATCATCCTTTGGGATATTATTGTTCAGCACATCACTGGAAGGTCTTATCCAGCTAGCCTGCTCGTAGTGCATTGGCAACACAAATTTCTGTGATCGCGTTTAGTCTTCATCATTGACGAAGACGAGTGTTTTGTCACATAAATATGATTGTGGAAAATGCTTATTTCTTTCGTCTGTCTACCGCTCTCAACTAGGGCTTATTTTAAGGAGAGGACATATATTAAAATCATGCTGAAAAACATGCCAGTTCTTATTTTATATGTAGGTTTTATTTTTGAGATTACATGGTAGTTACACTTTGGTTTGTCTTTTTCATTCACTTTCAGAAGAAAAGAAAAGAAAACCAACATTCAAAGCCATTATCTAATTATTTCAATCAGCCTTAGAATTAGCATGTTCCGACGATACTGAAAATAAGATTTACAAAAAGAAAAGAAAAGAAAGAATAGCGTTCCTTTAACTAAGAATTTTTCTTCCCATTGAGCGGTAATCTCCACGTTTTCCATTTAATACGTTGACTTCACTGGGAAAAAGTTAACTTTATTCGCTAATGAGATATTGTTTTAAAAAAAAAAATGAATTAAAAAAAAAAAATCGCGGTAAACTAGAAAAAACGTGACTCGTTGTGTCCCCCATTCAGCCCTGCGTAGGGAAAAGTGAGATGGCAAAGTGAATAAAATTTAAAAAAAATAAACACGACCGGACAAAACATTAAAATCATTTTGTAAGCTTTCTAAGATAGGGAATGTTTGACCTAATTTAAGATACAGTTTGCTACTTATGAAATTTAACATAGCAATACATTTCAAATTCTCCTGTCTCTGTCTCTGTCTCTGTCCACTCTCCCAGAGAAACTAACATTATATAACTAGGAGGTAATCAAAAGATGCATATAAGGGAAGAAAGTGATAGGCAGAAAGTAAAGTAAGAGATTGATCAGTTTTTGACTTAATTGAAATTACGACTAATTAGAACCAATTAAAATGGATTTTTTTCAAACATAATTCAACCCTAAAAGTAAGGAATAATTTAGTATAATTTTCGTGTCATACACTAAACAGTCAAAAGTCTTTAGGAGACAAAATTTGATTCGCTCAGCTTTAGTATAATAATAGATTAAGTACAAGTCGTAAGATTATTATTATTTAAAAAAAAGGACGTCGGGTCGCTTTTGTTAAAATTTAGGATAATTATTCATATTCAAAGAGTGAATCTGTAGAGAGAGAAAATACTCACCTCGTGGAGCAAAGTGGACAAGGGCTTATCGGGCGTGTAGTTCCATGATTTAGGTAAGGTGTTGACAAAAAAAAAAAAACGTATTGCTTTCCTTTGCTACTGAGAAAATATGTCTTGTGACCAATGAAATGGGACGTGACAAAAAAGATTTGAGAGAGAAGACTAGTGTTACATACTCTTATACCTATACCCATGTTGGGTATATACACAATAGAAGTTTTTTCACTAGAGAAGAGGAGAGAGATAGACATGTAGACAGAGAGATGATATGCATATTTGCATTACTTACTTCTTTGTCTGTTTGGCCATTCGATCGTCTAGCTTTGACTTCTATTTTGTTGGTTGTTCGTCTTTGAATCATTTCTTCTTCTTGGTGAGTCTTTTTGCCAAGACATGCATCAACCAACAACTCCATGTTATTTCTTTAAACTTTTATTCTTAACTACTTTTCTTTTTCTAACTAAACACAGTGTGCGTGTGCAAGTGAGCCCATGCTTCTCATCTGACGTCCGAGCAGGTGCTGATGCATTAACTATCTCTCACGTGACTTGACGGGATTCACGGGCTTTCTGCCTTATTTGTAATATTCCATGGAAAGGGCTGCCCGTAATATAAAAGGGACCATCCCTGCAGAATACAGGGCGTTGCCAATAATCTATGCCACCACACTAGTTCATTTATTTGATTAGTTGCTCATGCTGATTGGTCTGACCATCTAATCATAAACGAGCCACGGCAATATAAACGCAGTGTCGCCTGAGATAGAAACTGGAGTCTGACCTCGAAGTAAAATAGTGCTAGTGGCAAGTAGAATGTGTTTAAATAATATCCTGGGAAACATTGTGTTACCTGTGGGGATTATAATCCAATTAAAATGAAAATAAAGATAAAGATAAAAAATAACAAATACCCATGAGCCTTCACCGGAAGAACCCTTGGAGCATGTGCAGAAAAAAGTACCCACGGCCGACCCTCAAGATAATCGCTCGGTCATTCTGACTGAAGCCTTAACTGCGTCTAGACACTACTAGTGACCAGGAAGATATTTCCTTGCCACGTGGTGGCTATGATACGTGAATGAAACCTAAATTCCTAAACCACCTTTTCTTTGTCTCTTCCTTCTTTCTTTGAATTCCTTTTCAGCGTGACCACCAAATATGATGGGGTTAAGATCAAACCCTAAGAACACACACCAAGAATAACCAGCTACTTTTAAACTAAAAAATTAAACAACTTCTATACCCCACATACCCTCAAAAACTATACTTACTCATCTACTACGTAAAAGACAATTTCTGTCTGTCTGCGTATAACCAGTTGGCAGCTACACCAGTGATCTGATCATGATAAATCTTTACACACATGTTCAGCTAATACACAGAAAGAGGACTGCCGAATTGATTTTAATGAATCAATAATGGAATCCCTGAAACATTTTTACAATGGAGGAGGAAATATAAAACGTTTCAGTGAGTAATAGTTCGTTGAAATCAAATAACAGCGAAACAAATGTCAACTACGTCACAAACGATTATTTAATTGATTTAAAAAATACTCTTCCAGTATAAAATAGAATAATCAAACAGTTTGTTGTAAAAAATGATATAATGATATTGTTGCTAATTTTTTTTTTTAATAGACCATCATTATTTAAAGGAATTATCTTAAAAAATCAGAATATTTTTTCAGTGAAATAACATATACGAAAAATATTTAAAATAAAACGTTCTTTTGTGAAATAACATTACTTACTTTTTTCCTTAATTCAATTAAAGAAATTAAAAACGTTTTTGTTTTCATCAGCTTAAACAATCGGAAAATATTTTTAAAGGGAAAATTAATGAATTAAAACTAAAACTAAAAATAACGTAGTCGTCATCGTAGTTGTAGTAAAACAATTTTAAGAATTAAAGGAAAAAATAGATGAAGCAGTCATGTTACGTTACGGCAACAAATCGAAGTGTGTTACGTTACAGGTCTTTTGTTCCGTGGTTTCCCTTACATGTCCAAGACCAATTACTTGGTATTTCCTTTTTTATTGGAGACGATGAATCATGTGACGATGTGGGATTAACGCAATTTAACGACGAGATTTAGCGAGATCTCCTATAGCATATCAATTAGAAAATGGATGTACTTTAGGAGGGTAAATCAATGAATCTATAACGTTGATTTAACACATCAATTGTGTATGATGTGATTCATAATGATTAATAATTAAATTCAACATATTATTAAGTGCATTTATCAGGGAAGTCGTTATCTTGATTATCGTTGCATAAAATAAAAGCTTTTCTCATCACGTGATGGTGAACCGATGGATTTATATGCATACATTACACATACCTTACCTACTCCCACCTCTCTCTCTCTCTTTACACACACACACACACACACACACACACACAGAGAGAGAGAGAGAGAGAGACGAGAGAGACAGAGAGAGAGAGAGACAGACAGACAGACAGACAGACAGACATATACACACACATATATATATATATATATTTATATACATATACATATATATAATGTAATAGAGCACAACACATTTATGATGCGTTTGTTACCATTAGTTTCAAAGCAGCGTATTAGCCACTGATCATCATGACAAAACGTGTCTTAATGAAAAGTGGCTAATACGGTGCTTTAAAACCAATGGTAACATTCGTATTTAAATGTATTATTCTCTATAACAAATGAAGACAGGTCTTACAACTGTAATCGATCACTTTAGTTTCAATTCTCCAATACTAAAAAAATAAAAAAATAACTACGAATATATATATATATATATATATATATTTCTTGGCAACCTTCCGTCTATTTTAGACGATGGCGTAGTTTTTTTTAAATGTTTTTTTTTCTGTTTTGTTGTTTTTGTTTTGTTTTTTTTTGTTTTGTTGTTTTATATATATATATATAATATATATATATATATATATATATATATATATAGTCTTCCTGAATCTAGCGAACGCATTTTGCGCAGTCCTGTATTCTATGATATGGAGGGCGTTTGAATTTTCCCCCGTAGCCAAATCAATTACCAACTTGCTTAAAATGTGTTTTTAATGACATTCAATTCTATATAAAAACAGGAATTTATTCTCCATCGTGGCAATGATTGAGAATTTATTATTCGAGCTTTCAAATGAGTGGTAAGAGGAGAAATGACAACAACAGGTGGATTCTTCCCTCCCATTCCTGCATATAGACGACATGACAACACTTACGTCAAAGCATAGGTGCACTTAGAAGTTATTGGAAAAAATTCATTCTATATTATAATAGTCTTGAATAAAGTGCAACCCGAATAAATGCAGGAGTCTCTGTGTCACAAAATGAAAACTACGTGATCATAAATATCTATTAATAAGAAATATGATCTCTATTTGTCTGTAACCAAAAACTACGGATAAAAGTAAAAAGTGAATTCGTCGGGGTGGCCTAAAGTCGGTATCAACCAGACAGCGAGGGAGACTATCTCATTTTCACCAGCGCTAGACACAGGAGATTTTTTAACGTCTGAGATGGAGCGATACACCTACCATCACCTCTTCACTTTACCACACATATCCCTGTGCTACTCATATGCTGAGTTGATGAGGGTCGGTATCGAACCCGGAACCTTGCGGTTCATAGTCCGACGCTCTACCGACTGAGCTAAACCGGCCCTACAGCATCCAACCTTAGACAATTCTCATTGTTTTTTAAATAATTTCTAATAAATATATGCCCGTATTATATATTTATGTATGGTTTATTTTATTTTAATATATATCTAAAGTTATCAGAACTAAGTTTCCGTTTCAAATCTATATCTTTATTCCTTTAATAAATTTGATGATTTTACTTACTTATAGTACAAACTCTATAACATTGAATTTTTAACTCCCAACCCCTCAGACAATATTTCTCAAAGAATAATTTTTACACTGCCCAGGGGCGTTTTTTTTTTTTTTTTGCTAGACAAATAAATGAATGAACCATTCCAACTTTAGCTGAAGTTTAGGACGGTGGTACATCGAACGCCTTCATGTCAAACAAGTTACCAACGTCCCAGATTTCATCACAAAGTCTAAATAATATCGATAAGATGTTATTACAAGGTAGACTAAAACTGTGTTGTATGCAATTGGAGCTATTCCCTCGTTAATTGGGACCCTTAATGGTATATGAAATAAGTACTAATAAAATAGAAAAGCTGGACAAATAATCGGCAAATATGTAAGAAAATCCCTCGGACTACGACGATAAAAAGTAATATCGCATTATATGTTAACAGCGAAATTCTAGATTTCAAGCCAATGCAAATAAGTACTAATAAAATTGAAAAGCTGGAAAAATAATCAGCAAATATGTAAGAAAATCCCTCATATAATTAATATCGCATTATATGTTAACAGCGCGCTAATTTAAGATTTCAAGCCAATGCAAATGGAGGTTGAATATTTGTGACGAGTGTTTTCTACGGCCATTTTTGCTGCTGATTACGAATTCGATGATTTGTTTTTGGATATGACGTCATTTTAATGGCTACTGAAAACCGCTATTTTTTTCAAACATAATTAACAATTTTAGGAGTTACAGTGGTGTAATATGTCAAATCATATGTTTTGTGGGTCACAAAATATGAAAATATATTCATTTTAGTGATTTAACCAACTATTTATTTCTATTAGGTATTCTAAGTGAAAATTATTCAATTATGTCCTGTTTTTTATGCTATTTTGTACTGGAGGATCGTAAATTTCAAATATTCATTTTCATATGCCATATCTGTTCATGTATGAGAAAGTCAGATATGACATAGCCATAGTCATACGATGAATGTGATCCAGTTCCCTAAAGTAGTAACCAAGTTTAAAATGGCAGAAAGAAAATCAAGAAGTGAAAGCATAAAAGAACGTTTTGGCTCTATATACTCGGAGATTAAGGAATTCACTTAATATGCCAATGATATTTGTTATAAGGATCCATCTGATCAAATCCAAAGGAAAAAGACTTTTGTGTCAAAATGACACCTGACGATCGGGAATTTATGAATAGAACTGTTTCAGAGCTTACAAAGCAGTTTTCTCCAATACAGTTCCTAAAGATTGGATAAGGATGAAAACGAGAAAAGGGAGTCGAGTATGTTCTGCAAAGAAGAAGTGACTTGAACAAAAGAAAAGAAAAAAGGAACAGTAAGAACTAGATGAAGTGATGATGTTTGGTATCTGTTTTTGAAGAAAACTGTCAAAGTAGATGTAATTTCTAGGACAGTGAGCAATCTACATAAAAAAGAACTCTATTTATGGATAGAAAACCTTGTTCTCCACATGTTGGTGAAAATGACACCGCCACCAGTTGTGCTCTTGCATTCCCTGGATGTGAAGGTTAGGAATGAACACAGACCACTCAATGAGCCTGTAATTCGTTGTTTGGACCAGTGTTTGTCAGAATTCACAGCTTCCTCAAATTACTTTCCCCAAGTTATGCAAAACACTCTGTTTCATTATACAATGATTATAGGCAGTAGATGAAAATAAACAATGTTCAACATGAGGGATTCAAAAGCTTTGTAGCAAACAGATTTGGGTGTATTGTAGAATTGGCAAAGTTATTTGTGGCACACCAGGGGCATATACAAGTTTTCTTTGGTGACATAATTGGTATCAACATCAAAAAGTTAGTTCTTGCCGTATCTACATACATTCAGAATGAATGACTTGTCCTGTGCCCAGAAATCTACAGGACGATGGGAGACATCCTCCTATTCCCTCTGATGCAGTTTCTGGGGGTTGATGTGCCACTTGACAAAAATTGGACTGGGATGAAAGTTTTCTTTCAACCCAAATTAATTGTTATCAAGGAATTAAAAGATGTAAAACAAGAGGGTGAACCAAATGGGATTGAAAAGTAATGGAGAAAGTTATTGATGCCGTTATAAAAAATTTTTGGAGGTAGAACATTTCTAGCAAGATGATAATGGTGACAGAGAGGCACTAGAGTATTCACCTCTCACAAATTTAATATGTGAATCCAGTTTGCTAGATTTGATAACCAAATCAGGACAAATCTGTGTCAAGTGACTAACTTATATGGAATTTCTTATGTGTAGAAGTTAACTATTGTGATCTTGATGTGTAGTTGGTGATATCTCTGGGCAAACACGTCACTAATCTTATAATTTTAATTTTTTACCTGATAACGAAATTAGAGTTGTTTAAATCAATAAAATGAATGTATTTTCATATTCTGTAACTAAGAAAACCTATGATTAGACATATTACACCATTATTAAGCCATATATTGTCCCTTTCTTTAATAAAAACAAGGATTTCCAGACGCTATTTTGAAAATCCTCACGGAACCAACCTAAAATGACATCCTAGGTCAATGATTTCATCAGAATCATAATCAGAAGCAAAAATGGCCATAGAAAACACCTGTCTTATTCATTTTTTTGTTGTTCCATTCATTCTTCATTTTTATCTTGGTAAATGCAGCTTTAAATTTGGTTATTTATTTGACATACCTTGTATTCTGAAAAAATTATTGAATGGGAAGTTATTTTTTCAGAATACAAGGTGTGTCAAAAAGTACAAAAGATCTCTATACTTTTTTGACTCACCTTGTATATCTAGACTTATTTGTAACTTTTGAAATCCCAGGAAACGACGTGTAGCTCAGCAAGTACACTATATAAATTCTTAATAGTTAATACAAATTGAATAAAAAAGTTGAACATCTTTATTTAGTTCCATACAAATTCAAAAAAATCAATACGAATACACGGATGGTTTTCCGGAATTTTGTAGTCCAATGTTTGTGTGTATTATACATGAATGCGTGTTATAAACGAGTAATTACGGTAATAACAAATATGCTATGGTGCGGGGGGTTTGATGGATTACTGTTACACAAACATGATGACAATAATGAAGTGGGGATTCAAGCTCCAAAGAAAATTTCCTTCCTGGCAAAATGTAACATCTACCTAAAAAACAAAAAACAAAAACAAAAAAAACTAACTTGATGGTACCCGAAATCCGACGAAAGGTGGAAACCACATATTTGGTAAAAGCAGTCTCACAACCACAACAAAGTCAATGGGATAGTTCGGGAAGTTTAGGAAGCCAAAAACTCACATGCAGGCTGTTAGAAGTGTTGTGGCCATTTTTAGGCTTCAAGTAAGATCACTTTACAGTTGAGATCCCTTGTGTTAAGTAGAGGCTAATTCTTAGTGTTAAAAAAATCTTTGGTTGTTCCTCAGTGTCCTTTAGTGTTGGGTAGAATCCTTTGATTGTAGGTCCGTTCATCAATATCGAATACGTAAATGAACGGCCTTCAAGATCAGTGATTAAATAGTCAACTAACCAC
This sequence comes from Doryteuthis pealeii, assembly GCA_023376005.1. Classification (NCBI taxonomy): domain Eukaryota; kingdom Metazoa; phylum Mollusca; class Cephalopoda; order Myopsida; family Loliginidae; genus Doryteuthis; species Doryteuthis pealeii. The sequence continues at coordinate 90,887,506 of CM042138.1, forward strand.
GCATTCGAGTTGTTGATTTGCTGACTTTAATCCACGCGCTCACTCAGTCTATAAGTTTAAGTGGTGGACTACAGCATACCTTATATTACAAAAAAATCCAGCACAAGGATATTTGGAAGATTAATTCTCGCTTTGTCTTATCAGAGAGATTAAATTTTTCTAGAACATCGTTTATTTGAAATGAACCATAGCTGGTAATAAAACTGCACTATGTCAATCTCATTTTGGAAAACCCTTTCTAGAAACTCCGGGTTTTTTTATCTGTTTTAAATGCTCTTCAAGTATTCAAGTTGTTTTAATATAAACTATTGAAATTTAATGATAGCATATCAGTTTTACCGTGGTATAAGGAGCACGGGAAAAAGAAATGGATCTATATGACTTTACGTTTATGCTAGAGCTCCCGCCCAACAACTAGGAAAATAATTTGACCCCAAAATAGGGAGGTTTATAGAACCAATACATAAGTTAATCCCACATAGGAAGGGTACATTCAGTTGTCAAATTAATTTGAGATCACAGTATTTATACTGCAGCGTTGAAGGAAGAAAATAGCGCCGCCTTTCTGGAATAAAATGTCACAATTTTTGTCACCATTTATAGGTTGCAGATTAAAGCACTTTACAGTGGAGATCCCTTTGTTAAGCAGAGGCTGGTCCTTAGTGAAGAATCCTTTGGTTGTCCCTCGGTATGCCTTAGTACTGGGTAGAATCCTTTGGTTGACCAGAGTCCTTGGTTGCAGATCTGTTCGTTCGTGTTGAATACATGCAAATGAACGGTTTTCAAGATCGTCCATTAAGTAGTTAATTAACCACATATTTGAGCTGTTGATTGGCTGGCTTTAATAAACGCGCCTACGCAGAGTCTATAAGTTTAAGTGCTGGTCTTCAGTACACCTTATATACCCAATATATAGGCACCTCACGTGGTGCAATTGTTAGTAAGCTAGATTTGCAGACTATTGTTAGTGAGTTCAATTCTCACTGAGCGCCCCACAATTCAGGCTTTGTACTACATCTAAGCTCAGCTTTGTAAATAAATATATACCTAAAATATGGGCACCTCACGTAGTGTAATAGTTAGCAAGCTAGATTCGCAGACCATTGTTAGTGAGTTCGATTCTCATTGGTGCCCCATACTTCTGGCCTTGTACGACATCTAAGCTAAGCTTAGTAAATAACCCAGGCACCATATGTAGCTTAATGGTTATCAAACCGGCTTAGCAGACCATTGGTAGTGAGTTCGATTCTCACTGGGTGCCCGATACTCTGGCATTGTGTCACATCTAAGCTAAGCTTAGTAAATAACTAAATAACCAATATATGGCCACCTCACGTGGTGCAATTGTTAGTAAGCTAGATTTGCAGACTATTGTTAGTGAGTTCAATTCTCACTGAGCGCCCCACACTTCAGGCCTTGTGCTACATCAAAGCTCAGCTTAGTAAATATATATATACCTAAAATATGGGCACCTTAATGGTCAGCAAACAAGCTTAGCAGACCATTGGTAGTGAGTTCGATTCTAACTGGGTGCCCATACTCTGGCCTTGTGTCGCAGCTTAGTAAATAACTAAATACCCAAAATATTCCAACAGAGAATAAAAAATATATTCAATAAAGATGATTGTAAGAGTTTACTAAATTTCCAGATGTGTCAATGTAAAAGTTTATACAGAACATTTTTTCATTGACTATTTATTTATCAATTGATGAGTCAACAAATTAATTTGATTAGTCATCGATTGCGACTCATTAATTGGTAAATAAACAAATAGATAAATAGTTTATCAGACAGGAATAATTATCATTTGAAAAACCTTTTTTATTCTTTTCTACAGAAGATTAGTTTATTTGTTTTTAATTTTTAAGACTGCGACTCATTGTTACATAACATACACATCTTACGTTTAGTATGGAGGCTGGTGGGATAAGAGTCATAGGAAATGGACTCGTCGACCCGAGATCAAATCCTAGATAAGGCTGTTTACATTTCGCATAACGCTAATACCCTTGGCAGAGGTATGCATCCATATATTCTCCTTCCAGTTATGAGTAAAATAGTTGGGCAGACTTGGCTCTTTAATCTTGATAGGTAACCAGTCAATGAGAAGGAAAACTCTGAATTTGAAAAACCTGAGCTCAGTCGTTGATTGGGTTTGTGGCATTCCTTGTGCACCAATTCTTTCCTATCGACTGTGCCAAAAAGTGCTGATGGTCCAGCACAAGCATTCACCACTATAAACAAAACACTGTGTAGGTTGGATGAACCCTTATGCATCGAAATCGACGAGAGAGTTAATTTATAGTGTAGTATAACAGAGTATACCTGCATACTCTTAATTGTATACAGATATACTTATCTTGTTCATACTTATCTTGTGTATCTTCTTTCATAGTTCTGAGTAGATAGCTTCATCTATCTGTTATCTTTTATCTTGCTAATTGGGTTGCAATGGGCTGGTAGATGTTCTTCTTAATCTGGGCTGAATCTTCTGTACTTGATACTGGGACTTCGTGTGTTGTTTGCTTTTAGTTAACTAATACAAGACTTTGCTTTAATTAGAGCTCTTTATTATTTTATAAGATCCAGATGAACAAATACGCGTGTGAGAATTTAGTTTCAACGGACAGGTCATCATTACGATCTGTCGTGTTCAACGCCTGACTTTTCACACTAACACTTTCTCCCGAAGGCTCAAAAAGTGTCAATACATTTTCCCTGTGTTTTTCCACCAAAATGTTCATTTTGAATCAAAGCAACACTTACCGTATATAATTAAGAGGCTACTTATCAATTATGTAATATCATAACCATCCTTTTGCGTATAATGGATCAGGGCAGATGCTCAAAATAGATAAATGAATAAATAAGTAAGTAGATTAGTCGGTTGAATTAATGAGTACTGTAATGGGCATGACGTAGAGTCATGAAGGTGGCCTGATATGTGGATTAGAACGGAAAAGTTTAAGTGATGATTTGGCATGGACACATGGCATGGTTTGATTGGATGAGAGTGTGGCACGTGGCGAAGGGGAGAAGGGAGGGGTGAGAGGTCAGAGTGTAAATTGAGTCTGGGATAATGCGTTAACGGAGCAAGACATTAAATTTATTGCTCTGGGTAGAGAGATAGGAAAAGATAGAGGAAGATGTGAGCGTGTGGAAGCAATAGCGCTAGTCTTTTTCAATCGAGCATAATGAAAAGATGAATTGAGAGAGAGAGAGAGAGAGAGAGAGAGAGAGAGAGAGAGAGAGAGAGAGAGAGAGAAGGAAAAAAGATTGATATAGAGTTAAATCAAGATTATTATACTTTGTACATATTGAAATAATTGCAAGAGCTCTTAAGTGAGCATATCAATCGATGTAATAATTAGATAATAATATTGTGGTATATACACAGGACCTGCTAGTTTTAATCATTCTTATTGGTGTAAACATATTTTGAATTTGTATAATATTTCCATAGTCAACATGTCGGAGTTTTTGAATGATCATGATTTTTGCGGTAAAAAAATGATTTTCTTGTTTTTCTTTAAATCTTCTATCTCTGCTCTAAATCCAAACATCTGATTTGAAAAAAACTATTAACTATTTTTCCCACGCACAGTCCCTTATACCAGTCCCTCATCGACCACCGATGAACCCTTCTCTGAAAAAATAACCCGAAGCAACGTCTCATTGCCTGACCATCATAAGAAATAAGAAAATAAATTTCCATATTTCTTAAAAGAAAAAAAAGATATTATGGCTTGAAGAACATCTACATTTTCTGTTGTTTTTTCTTCTTCAAATGTTGGCATAGATGACAAGAATATGGGAATGGAATTTATTCATACTAGCAAATATACGCACCCTTCGGATGCAAGTATTTATATTTCAATGTAATAAAATATTATATTAAATCAGAAAGGCCAATGAAACTAAATAAGAATACAGATAAAAAGATTTGAAACAGAGGTGTGTACAATCGAAAAGTAGAATAACTGAAACTTACACTTCTATCTCTCCCGTCTTTCATTGCTAACTTTTGCTAATTTAAATATTTAGTTAAATTAGGAAGTAAAGAATTAAATTACAGTTATTTCTTCTTGTAATTATTTCAGACAAAACGTCTTCGATATGAAATGATCAAATGGGTTAAAATGCCGTAAATTTCAACCAACTAACCAGCCAACCGTTCAATTTCAGGCAACGTTTTAATCTTGTTCCCGTAAAGAAGTATTTCCCTAGACCAAAACAAATGTATGTTTATCAGATCTTCAATACAACAAAGACAATAAAATTCACTGCCGTTTCTTCTCAGCTTCCTTTTCTATTTGTTAAAAGATTTCAACTGATACAAAATAGTTCAGTGTCTGCAAAATGGCTTCGGGCTATTTCTTCTGATTTCTTACAGTTTTGTTTCGAAGAAGAACAAAGATTTTCATCACTATAGGATTCAAAAAAAAAAAGAAAAAAAGAAAAAAGATGAAAACAAGTAAACAGGTTCTATCGACACTCTTATTGATTAAAACTAAAGAGGAAGATTTGCTCCAGACATTTGAATGTTTGAAAAGAATAAAAACACAAGACAATTGAACAGAAAACAATAAACATAAAACAATAAAGAGGGAAGTTCACTCGATACGATTATCAATACATCACATGTATACCTATCATTAAATCTTTATGCGGCAATAACTTATATATATATATATATATATATATATATATATATATATATATATATATATCTGCACGATCAGGATATGATACAAGGTCAATTACATATATAGAGGTTAACAGGTTTAAATTCGAAAGTTTTCCTTTTCCTAGACTGGTTGGCATACCAGCTAGTCTCCTCTCAGCTATGGGTAAATAGTTGGGCAGTATGTTCTCTTTAACTTTGGTTGGTTGGTTCGTTGGATTTTACGACACTTGTTGGGTTATTTTATACCGAAGACGTTTTGTTCTATTCATTCTTGAAAGGTGCTTGATTTTTAAAAAACTTAAATTTGCTAAAACTCAATTAATCAAAACATATTTTAAACTCATTTTTGATTCCAGCCATAAATATACCTATTATTACGTAGATATGCAGAGATATCTGCAATGTATTTAAATATACATTTATCAACCCCTATACATGAGCAGGATATGACACAAGCTTATGCAAGTTGGCATACCAGCTATTTTCACCTATGGGTAAATAGTAGGGCATACTGCTGTGACGTAATGGTTCTTTGTCTTCTTATTCGTGGGCTCGTGTCTTTCTGCACGAAACGTCCCGTCACTCCTCCGTGGCAACACGTCGATTAACAACAGGCCTACACTTTTTGCAAAAAAATGTTTATTTTTGGCTGTGATAAATCCTAGCAGTCGACAAGTCAGTGAAAGAAGGCTAGAAGGTTAGAGTCGCTTAAATTAGATACGCTAACCTTGTCTTTCGCCTGTCAGCTGGCGGTTGGAGAGGACGACAAACAGAAAGAAAGGCCGTTCTATTTTTGACTGAGTAATTCTTGGGTCGTGGTGTCAAACATTCCTATACCAGTGTTTGTTATTCTCCCGAAAATATTCAACCCCGGCAATTCTCTGACGGAATTTCAACAAACGTTTTAAACAAAACGAATTCCAAATAAATTCTTTCTTTCAAAATATTTTTCAAAACATTCCTTTCCTTCTTCAATCACAACTTATTTTTACTAAAACTGATCATTTTTCGAACCTTATCAATATCAATCCCTTTAAAATTGACCAAATGTCGAAAATCGCTGGTGACAGGAAGGCTTTAAAAATACGTATCTATATTTACACATGTGTTCCTTGTATGACCGTCATCATCTTGCAACTAAATGTAACAAAATATGAAGCACTGGGATCACATCTTATTATAATGGAGATTCGGTATGTCTGTCTGTAACCGAAACCAAGTCACTGCTACGTCAAAATATCCTCAGGAATTGCGTACATTTATCAATGAGTATTTAATTTAATTTATAGTTAGATTCATCAATACATAGAATACTAGCAACAATACCCTGTCCATGACCGGACTAAAAACAATTAGGAACACCAGAGAGTGAATAAGAAAGAAAAAACAGGGATAAGAGAGAGAATAAGAGGAAAATGGTTTATATAAAAATAATTTTTTTAAAAGTGTACATATGTCAAAAAATTAAATTCAGTTCTTAATTGCTTATTGCGTTAAAGTGATAAAAATAAATTTGTTTAATTTATTTTCTTTTTTACCCATAAATAAAGTAACAATTAGGAGGAGCTAGGTATTAAATCTGTGTCCTTATTTATTTAGCTCTGTTGACTGGGGTTGTATAATACGCCGACTGCACCTCTGTTGAGAGTAAGACCACTTTCCAATTGGGCCTCCTGTAGGCCGTGGGTGGGGATCCGTGATGCTTATGGACGGAATCCTGGTGGCTGGGCCGTCCATGACATGCTACACTCCACTTTAATCCTTTGGGCTAGATGGGCGGTCGGAAAGTCCCCCATTCCCAGTCAATAGGCTGGTTCCGTCAAGCCCTAGCATCTATATGATTATCCCGACCGTATCACTCTCATGGCAAACTACCATCCCTTTTTATCATATATGTGCTTAAAATGCGGTTGCTGAGGGTCTTAGTGCATGGGTATGACCTTAAATTGTATCTAGTGGTGAGGTTCCAATTCTAGATCTTTTAGAAATGTGGATTATACTTGCATTGCCATTACTCCCAGATTCCACTTTGACCTGGAATGGTAGTACTGTTAGAGTCCCACATATGGGGTAAATAGATAAAAATAACTTTGCAAAAAATTGAATACCGAACAATAATGGATAAAACAAACACGACTTCGGCATAAAGTAATTCAAGGGTTGACATGCAATTCCAACCAACCAGCAGGTGTCTTTATTTGTAGGAGGATCATTTCTTGTATTGATTTATTCGAATATAAATTGTTAGTTTATCAAGGATTGAACGATAAAAAAAGCTAAGAATTAGTGTATTATAATATTCGTTTATTTTAAGAATAGTCTCTTTTTGTTTACATTTTTAAACAATTTTATTTTTCTAATTTTAACAATAAAATGCAAAGAACTAAATCTTTACAATTGTCCGTGTTACAATTTCTTTTTTGGTTTATAATCGTGTTTTTTTTCTAAAACTCTTTTGTACATGTGACATTTAAATTTAGTTCTTAATTCCTCTAAAAATGTATCGGTTGAATTTATTTCATTTTTTACCCATGTAACAAGAGAAGCTAATAACTAAACATTACCTTATGTTCATTTCATGAATAGTTTCTTAAAAAAAAAAAGTTTGAGTTATATTGATTAAAAATGAATATACTTTATTCTAAAATGAAAATATCAATTAAAAAAGTTAAGTTATCGTTAAATGTTTTCATTTAATTTGTTATTTTGTTATTTAATTCGCTATAAAAATAATTCAATGGATAAAACACATACAAATTACATATTTAAAAAGATTATTTTCTTTTCTAACTGAATAAATATTTTAAAGATTGGGTCAGAAATATGCGAGACATTCCGATTGAACCTATTTGTTTACTAAAATTAGCCAGTAATGCTACAATAATCAGCACCTAGGCAAAAGATTATCAGCAGGCAAAAGATTATCAGCAGCAGCATCATGGAAACAGTTCGGCAAATCGGTTGATTTTTGTTTAATTAATTAGTTATATCACTTAATTAAAAAAATCAATGACTAAATTTGGTATGTTTCTTAGTTTATGAGAATATAAAGGTGTATGCAAGATTGTAAATCTGAATAACCTCGCTTTTAGAGTTATAAGCAGACATGTACACACCAAAAATCCTTTATATATATATAGATAGGTTATTTATTAACGACATCTCTATGACAATCTGTGTTAGATTTGCCTCAAAACATGTTATAAGATTACATAATATATGGTGTGGTTAATTTGCATACTGGTTTTAACAAAACCAAGTTTAATAACTAATTACTTGGTGTTATTGATCTCTAAAATTATTATTTTATTATCCAGTGTATTAAAATCAATCCTATGAATGATTTTTATAAAGAAACCAATTAAAATATAATTAAAAAGGGTAATCTTTTTATATGCGTTCTTATTTAATTTAGTTAGTATTTCCAATCTAATATATTCAATTACATTTAAATTCAAATACTTACGCTTGAAGCGCGCATATTTTTGCTAGTTGCCGTAAAATGCATTGTGAATTAAGAGGCTTGATTACTTTAAAAATAATGAAAATGGATGATTAGGAAAGTGTTTAAAAAATTTCGTTGAGATAACTATTAATAAAATGAACTTTACAGGTGTGCAAAACACCTGTGTTCAATTTTTTTAATTACGTTTTTATTGCTGCAATCAGTTATAGAATTCTTATCATCTCAGGTTTCTGTGAATTTCAAGATTGTTTGCCTCATGAATTCTCAACTGGTTCAGAACAATGGAAATTACTATATTAATTTTTTGTATGCAATATTGGGGAAAGAAGATGTGAATACGTCTCTTCTCTTAACTCTGCGTAAATAGTTGGTCGTGTCAGACAAACAAACTCGGAAAAGAATAAACGTTGCATTCAAAATATAAAAAGTGTTCTTCAGAAAATCTGTGACACTGTGGGGATTAAGATAAAATAAAAATAAAAAATAACAAAGTCCCCTGAGCCTTCACCGGAAGAACCCTCCGCGCATGTGCGGAAAAAAGAACCCACTTCCGACCCTCACGTGAATCTCTCGGCCATTCAAGTTTAGGCCTTAACTGTGTCTCGTCACTAGAACTGGCCAGGGATATTTTCTTGTCACGTGGTAGCTATCACCGGTGAATAAAGCCTAAATCGTAAAACCACCTTCTGTCTTTTTCTTTTTCTTTCTTTGAATTCCTTCCTTTTCAGCGCGACCACCAAATAAGATGGGCTTAAAAGAATAACCTTACGATCACGCACCGGGAATAACTACAACCCACCTTTAAACCTAAAAACATTAAACTGTTTGACACTCCATAAAACACTAGAGCACTAATCTCTCTCGTTTTACTTATAATCTTTTGTATGTTTCTATAGGGCTTTATTCCATGTCAAATCATCCAGGCCATGTCACCCACCCCCTTCAATTGTTCTGAAATTTTGTCCAAGTGTGGATTATGATAAAGTTAAACAATCCAAAGTTCGAGCTTCCAATTCCAAAAATCCGCGGATTTATGTCGAGTTTTAGATCTCCAAATTTGAAGGAGGTCGCGAAAAATCGCGACATTTTGTAACTTATTTTTGTCTGTAAAATGAGTTCTAGAGTTTCCCTACACCTAAAAATGGTTTATAATGGGCTAACATAGTCCACACCTGGAAGGAATTTCAGAAAAATTGAAGGGGTTGGGTAACAATTTTACTTTTTTCTGGATTTGACTCTATAGAAAACATTTTTGATTTTCACGCAATTTTCTTCTCTTCCTCTTCTCACCCCAAAAAGTGCTCTAAACCAGGCGCAAGTATGATAACAATTATTATTCGTCTAGACGTCTAACCTGTGGTGGCCTAATCGTCTAGATCTCTAAGTTGGTTGTATTCACGATCACACAGACCTCTAGGATACTTCTATTTTGGATGGAGCAAAAGTTACGAGTTAGCCAAACATATTTATCATTTTTATATTGAGTGTTTGGAGATTTCAAATCAATAATGTTCAGAACAACTCAGACCAAAAACAATATTCAGTTTCTTTTAGAAAATAAATAAGTAGCTGGTTGGAACACACACACACATACACACACACACACACATATATATATATATATATATATATATATTGAGAGAGAGAGAGAGAGAGAGAGAGAGAGAGAGAGAGAGAGAGAGAGAGAGAGAGGAGATTATTGATAAAAAAATTACATTCAAATAAATCTATAGATATATTCTGCAGTTTCATTGTTTTTTATTGGGTGCCAAAGCAAGTGGGATTGTTTTGGTTAAAAACATTTCGAAGGGGATTATTTCGCATGCATATGCCATCGATTGAGTCACATGCGCAATGCTAAATAATAATAATAATAATAATAATAATAATATATAAGGCGCATATATATATATGTATATATATATATATATATATATTTATTTATTGATTGATTAAAACAAAACCAAAAATCGATAGGTCATCGATTCCTTAGGCTTCGATTGGAAGTCAACAAGAGAAATATATGGAAATTACTAAGAATAAACTTTAAACATAGTTACTAATGTTATCAAGGGAGTTGTCTTCTTTATTGACTTGAGGTAAATGTCTTCATTGGTAATATTTAATAATATTTTCGACATTTTGTTTTTTAGAAATACAAATGAAACACGCAATCTCAAGTAACTAATAACAATTCTTATTAAACAATGAGTGTTTTAAGTAACTACGATGGTGAATCAAAAAGTAATGTCATTTTGTTTAGGACAGGTATAATTACAAACAGAAGAACATGTATCATACATCAAAATGAAGCTGGTCCTCTGTGGATCACATCCCTACTTCTACACATAGGTGAATCAAAAAGTAATGCCATTTTGTTTAGGACAGGTATAATTACCAACACAGAAATATGTATCATACATCAAAATGAAGCTGGTACTCTGTGGATCACATCCCTACTTCTCTACATTTTGTCCAGGTATGGGTTATCTTAAAGTTAGACAATCCCCAAAATTTGAGTTTCCAATTCCAGAAATGGGCGGAGTTATGTTGATTTCTAGCTCTCCAAATTTGGTGGTGGGTCACGAAAAACATTAACTTTAACTTTTAACTAAACTAATCAAGTCATTTTTGAAACTAATAAAGATATACAGCTCATTCAACTGTGGCATATGGAAATCTGATAATTTGAAATTGATTTATTAGAATAATAATTGAGTAGAATAATTTTATTTATTTTGTTATTGTCAAAAATAACTACAATGGTTAAATTACAAACATACTAATACCAACGGGTATTATCATTTTAGTATTGACCCCTCCCCTTAAAAGTATTAGGTACTTTTTACAATATCACAATTTTTCTTCAAGGGGGACCCTCACCCTTTCGGCATATATCTCCGGTACCTAAACTTTGACCCCCAGTGTTTTGTACCTTTCATGCTTGACTGCGACATTGTAGTAATTGAGTTCGAACTTTAGTCATGTTATTACCTTCATTTTCGGATTAACACCCTTGGGAAAGGTATGAAACATCTTATCCCTATAGCATCTCTAGAATGGCTTTGGCATTAAATACCCCACGAAAGTTGATAGGCCATAAAACAGAGAAATCACACCAAAACTAACCAAATCTGAAATATGCTTTTATTTTTATTTTTTCAATTTCCAGTTTGTTTTATTTTTACAACCAAAAACATGCTCCTCTGGGTGCAAATATTTAAGTTTTATTGTAATGAAATATTCGATTAGATTTAAAAGACTGACAAAACTAAATATGAATGCATTTAAAAAGATTACGTTTATTCTTACTTTATTCTAATTGATTTCAATATAAAATTGTTCATAGGTTTGATTTTAATACATTTGAAAATAAAACACTAATATTAGAAATCAATAACCCCAAGTAATAATCTATTCAATCTGGTTTTCTTAAAATTATCCACACCTTAAATTATGAACAACTTTATTTCTTCGTGATATATAAGACATTTTGCAAGATTCTAAACTTGTTAATAGAGACACTGTTAATAGATAAGATCAGATTACATAATAATTATTTAATTGAAAATACAACGTAAATATCTAAACGAATTTTGACGTCGATAGAGACGTAATTTCGGTTACACACAGACATATACATAATCCCCATTATAATATCAATTAGCTAGTCTAACCGATCATTTTTAGTGATTTCAATTCTCATAATGTGAGCAATAATTCTAACCCCAATCCTAACCCTAAATTTAACCCTAACACTCTATCTCAGGAGTTACCGACATTTAATAATATTATCTCTTGCGGGCTAAAGTGCATTAGTACCATCTTGACTAAACGACCATTTTTAGTGATTTCAGATCTCATAGTGTGACCAATAATTATATACTAGTGCCAAACGTAGAGCCTTGAATAAAACCGAATGATGATGATGATGATGATGATGATGATGATGATGATGATGATGGAGTAGACTTCAAGGAATCTTTATATTAAACTTTGTCTTGAGGAAATTCTCATTTTTTGTTTTTAGTACCGCCTTCAAGAAACCAAAATGAATCAAATAGAATTTTCTTTTTTAAAACGAAAGAACAACAAACAAATGCAAAGATAAATGAAGAATGTTTGTCTTGGTCTGATTTACTTTGCTCGGGGGCCGCTATACAATCTTTCATGAGAGAGAGAGAGAGAGAGAGAGAGAGAGAGAGAGAGAGAGGAGAGAGAGAGAGAGAGAGAGGGATGAGTTTGATATGAGATAAGAGTGGCTCTGTTGGGAGTCTGCTGTCTAAATCTACACCAAAATTCTCTCTCTCTCTCTCTCTCTCTCTCTCTCTCTCTCTCTCCCATTCTCACCTCTCTCTTTTTTTCAGATTTCTTTCTCAAGATCTCTATTTAAAGATGATAAAATCATCCCCTTTCCTATATCTGATACCGAGGCTTTCTTTTTTACATTCTAAAGAACTCAATTCAAAACAGGAATAATCATTCCTTTCTTGTCTATTGGTAAAGAAGGGTTTATGAATCTCTCCTATTAATGGTCTGTAGTAAAAAAAAACAAAAACTTACTGACCAAAGTCTCTGATACTGGGTGTGTGGTCTGATAGGGTTCCCTAGCATACTGACAAATGAAAAAAAAACCTACGGGGAGAAAATGTGTCTTCTTAAAAGAAAGTACAAATGCATTGTGGGTAAGTAGTGGACATAAAAGGCACCCGCTTACCATGCCAGAGGAATTCATTTACTGAGCAGGTGTCAGTCAGTCAGGAATTGAGAAGAAGGAAAGAACGAGGGAAGAGAAAGGAAAGCAGGAAGTGATAGGAAAAGAAAAGGCGAAACGAGGGAATAAAAGATAGATCAAGTTTTTTTTTTTCTATTTCTTTGAATTTTTTAAGATGAGGCTTGATAATCAGTATTATTTAGATTATTCGAACTATTGTCCTCATCTTTATTGTTATCTGTATAACGTTTCGTCTGATGTGCCTCCGGCTTTCTTCAGGTATTTCTTGTCGGATTCGGGAGCCTTCTTTTACTCGGGACCTTCTTTTCGGACTCGGGATCCTTCTTGTCGTAATCGGGAGCCATCACAGAACTTTGAACACAACCCTTTATTCAATCCACAGGGGTATCCTGTTCTCATTCCGCTAGCCATATCTGGGAGTATATGTGTTAAGCTGTGTTAATTATTATTCTATGTTACTGTCGTCCTTGGCCAGGATTGATCCTGTAGTCTAGAGATTACTGTCATTTAGAACTGTATTAACCCAACGCCGTTATCCACTACACTATCTGTGCATAAAAAGCGACATCTAAGAGAAAGACCGAGGGAACGACATGGTTAATCTAATATCTAATTATTGAAGATAGTTTAATAAAAATATAACTATTATGAGATCAGAATACTTAAAGACCTTTGTCGAGTTCACATTCCTTACATTTACGGTTAACTGCCGTGTTTCCCTTTTTAACCGCTAGGTGGCGCGTCAGTCAGTAACAGAACGTCGAAGAGCGAAAACCAAATTCTTTTTTTTTCTCCAGTTCTTTTGGATGATTTAGACGTGCATTTGCTTTCTTATGTCTTCAAGTCAGCGGGGCATCTGAATCCCCACAATTTCTCAACAAATTTATACGAGAACTCCATTACGACATGTAAGTCAACATTTTCTCCTATAACTAATAAGTACATTTAACATGAACATACAAGTAAAACATGATATGGAACAGAAGAAAAAATGAAGCGGAAATAATCTGTTTGGGTCTATATATCAATTAACTGATTAATCCTCAAGTCTGTAGCGAGAGAAATTACGTGTGTGGTAGCTCAAAGCAAGCAGAACATGTCTGGCGTGCAAAATGAGATCATGTAGCGTGAGATTGAACTCGCATCCTCCTGATATCGTGGCCCGATATCAGACTACCTCGTTGGCGCGTATGCAGATTCCTAAACTGCGCGATTGACCCGGATGTGGGATCTTGGTCAGGGCAGTTAATGATTATTTAAGGCCTGCCTCCCACCCCGAGACAGTTGCGTTCTGATCTGGCTGACGAAAACACAGACGTGCGAACAAGAGGTGAGTGAGCTTTGGCAGAGGACTGCTAGAAAAATTGTTGCAGGCAGCAAGGACTTGGTCAGGGGACTTTGGCAGTTGGGAGAACGTCTTTTTTTGGTGGAGAGATCCGGCTGTCCAACCCGATGAACATCTGTTCTTTCGACGAATTCCAGTTTACTTATTATAAAGTCAAATATAAGTTAAAAGAAAGGAAATGAATCCGAGATATGAGTATAGATAAACGGATATGAAAACAACACAATATGCTGTTAAAGTGAAAACATTTTATAACATATTCATAGCTAATATTGAATAATATTTCGATTTTATAAAAATCATCTTCAGAGCTTGTTTATACTCCGTACTATCAAGAGCGGAGACGAAAGTCATATGAATTCGAAACGAAATAAGAGATATATGATTCGTGACCGAGATAAGTGTGGCGGAAGTGCTCATATTTGAAACTACCACATAACTTTTTTGCAACATCAAGGTTTTCGTTTTGAATTCATATAACTTTTTTGCAGCATCAAACTATGATTAAATTAAGTGTAATCTTTTTATATGCGTTTTTATTTAGTTTTATTTAGTTTATTAAGTATTTCCTATTGAATATATTTAATTACATCGAAATTTTTTTAAAAATATGGAGGGTTCATATTTTTGCTAGTTTTATAAATGTAAGGAAAGTTTTAAAAAAAAAGTTATTTCCTCTTTTCTAATGTATTATTTAACTTGTCCGTTAAAGTAAATCTGAGTAATCTGTGTATTTCTAGAAAACTGTCCAAAACTTTCGGCTATATCCAGCTGATTGAATCCTGAGCAAAGGCCAGCTGGCTTGGCCAACATTTTCATAAGGCCCGTCTTTGTATGTTGTTAGGCACCCTAGAGATGACTTCGCGGATTCTTCTAGCGTGACATAGATGTACGCATAGTTGAATATTGCGCTCCTATATATAAACTGGCCGATAGCCAGAATTTTATTTTTCAAATTATTGTATATTATATGGGGAATACATGAATTCACTCTTGTGGGCGTCTCGTCCTGGTGTAATCGTTAGAAAGCTAGCCTTCCAAATCCATTACTTCTTAATAGTGAGTTCAATCCCCGCTTAATGCCCCATACTGACTTTCTGTCAGATCCTATCTATATCCGAACGGGTTGCGTAAATACCTACGTGAACTCTCACTATATGTATATATATATATAAGGTATGTCAAAAAAGTAACCCGATGTTTTGTACTTTTTGACACACTTAGTATTCTGAAAAAATAACGTTTAATCCATTCTTCAATTCTATCTTCGTAAATACAGCTTTTACTTTTTGACATACCTTGTATTCTGAAAAGAATTAATGTTATCTAATCCCATTAATATTTATTATGGAAATTTTTTTTTCTTCTGAATTCAAGGTGAGTCAAAAAGTTTTAAAAATTTCGATACTTTTTGACACACCTTATCAACACACACACACACCACACACACACACACACACACACACACACAATGATATATGTATGTGGATACTATTATTATATATATATATATATATATAATTATATAATTAATACTATATATATATTGTTTTTTTGATAGCAAATTATTTAGGCAGGTTTCTTAAAGACCACAGAATATGTCTTCTTGTCGATCTTCAGGGTAGACATTCAAGTCTTCGTGATGGTGAGGAAATGTCCCCAAATTTTTACCCAAGCGCTATCAACCATTTCGCTGGTCGTCCTCATGAGATTTTTGGTTGAAGTGTTTGTTTGTTTATTCATTACGATTTATCTATTGTTTATTCAATTAGGAGTACGACAACCGAAATGATTGGATCGCGATCTACGAAAAATAGTTTTGGTAACCAGGTGATGAGGAAAATTTCCCATATTTTTAACCAAGCTACAAAAAGACTTGAACGTCTACAAGTGAAGATCATAAAGAAGAAATATTCCGTGGCCTTTAACAATACCTGCATATATATATATATATATATATATATATATATATATATATATATATATATATATATATTAGGTGTGTCATAAAAGTGCCGGGTATGAAGCTGTGTTTACCAAGATAGAAATGAGCAATCTATGGAATGTTCATTTTTTCAGAATACCAGTGTGTCAAAAAATACAAAAAATCTTGATACTTTTTTGACACATATATATATATATATATATATATATATATATATATATATATATATAATAAGTCACCCACAGACTCAGTGTTTCGACGTTTCACGCTTCCTCAGTGTGGCTAGACACAGCAACCACACCTGACCGACTGACTTTTTGTCCGCCAGATTTGTTAACTTCTTGGCCATTTGACAGCTGCCATAACGGGGTGATGTTTAAACTATTAAATACCACATTTGTTTATATATTTTACGATTACCTGGGAGATCCAGTCTATAAACAGACGATCCTTGCTTTATGCTAGCAGTGAAAGTTAATTTAATTCACCCCTAGAGAGCTCTACCAGGTTTTGGCGGCATACGCAACGCTCTTCTATATGAGGAATGGAACACTCTGTGACGGCCTTTACACACAAAGCGATGTTTGTATTAAAACAGTTAAAATCCCCTTCCCATTCTGTAAGTGAGGACAGCCTAATGGTTAAGGTGCCGGAGTGACACCCAACCGACCGGATTTTAATTCCGGCTGTAGGTAGCTTACAAAATGTCTAGCTTACAAAATGTCTAGCTGAAGAGACTTGATAAGTCGAAACACGTGTCTTGAATGACCCTATATATATATATATATATATATATATATATATATATATATATATATTATATATTTGTGTGTTTGTGTGTGTGTGAGTTGAAAAAATGGAAGTGAATCCGACAATATGTTGAAAATAAATAAATATTTTCTTTCCTTTATTTATTTCACACACACACACACACACACACACACACACACACACACACACACACACACATATATATATATATATATATATATATATATATATAAGATAACCTGATAGAAAATATACGAGTGATGTAATCGATGTATTTTTTAGTCTGTTATTCTTGATCGATTTTGTCATCTGAAATATCTTAAATACTTAAGTAAAATAAAAACAAAAAACAAACAAAAAACAGTTCTTTTTTTCTGAACTAATTCATTCTGCCTCAGTTCTTATAAGATGAAATGTTTGAATTGCTGATTCATCGGAAACAACCCATCTTCTACAACATTAGAGACTTTTCTTTTTAATCGAACAATTATTGATGAACGATATCGATTTTGAAATTGCAATAGGGCAATTAGATCTTTCCCGCAGATTTCAACGGCTTAACCAATCCAGTTTCGATAATAACTTCACACATTTGAATAGATTATCACCATTCTCGAAATTCCCACCTTGTCCCGTTCTTCTTCTTCTTCTTCTTCTTCTTCTTCTTCTTCTTCTTCTTCTTCTTCTTCTTCTTCTTCTTCTTCTTCTCTTCTTCTTCTTCTTTCTCTCTCTTCGCTTCATAATTATATCTGTGTAAACCATCTTATTCTTCTTCTTCTTCTTCTTCTTCTTCTTCTTCTTCTTCTTCTTCTTCTTCTTCTTCTTCTTCTCTCTCTCTCTCTCTCTCTCTCTCTCTCTCTCTCTTTATGATTATATCTGTATACACCCTATCCGTTCTTCTTCTTTTTCTTCTTCTTCTTCTCTCTCTCTCTCTCTCCCTCTCTCTCTTATGATTATATCTGTATACACCCTATCCGTTCTTCTTCTTCTTCTTCTTCTTCTTCTTCTCCTCCCCCCTCTCTCTCTCTCTCGCTTTCATAATTTATATCTGTGTAACCATCTCTATCCTTCTTCTTCTTCTTCTTCTTCTTCTTCTTCTTTCTCTCTCTCTCTCTCTCTCTCTCTCTCTCTCTCTCTCTCTCTCTCTCTCTCTCTCTTATGATTATATCAGTATACACCTTCTTCTCCATCTTCTTCTTCTTTCCTATTCATAATTATATTTGTTTATTCTGTTTATTCTGCTCAGATAAATATGACGCATTTCTCTCATTTCTCCAAGATTGTCATCCCAGCCAACAGATAAAAAACATTCAACACTTTTCACTTAGATAAGGAAACGAGCTGTAAGTTTGAAATTAATATAAAATATATTTATTTCCGGATTTTGCTGAATAGCGAAAATAAGAAACATAATTAAAAAAAAAAGATTTATCGTTTATATTTTTCTTGTAATCAGTTTATTTATTCTGGCAAGTTGGGATTAAAAAGGATCTTTAAAAAAGATCGCCATTGGCTAACATGTCTTATCTCACTGCCAATGTGACGCTGGCAAATTGGATTGCTTACATGAACGAACAACTTCGTCACAGGGATCGTTTTCTATGTTATCTTATTATAATGGAGATTCGGTGTGTCTGTAGCTGTAACTACATCACTGCTTACGTCACAATGCCGTTAGGAATCCAGTAAGTTTATCACTGGGTATTTGATTTATATAAAAAATCATTAATATATAGAATAAATCTCATTTGTTATTCGGACTGTTGTCCTCATCTTTATTGTTATCTACAGAAAGTTTCTACCGATTTGCCCTCCAGTCTTCTTCAGGTGATTCTAATTGACGTATTTTTTGAAGTCGGGAACCTTCTTGTCGAACTTGGAAACATTCACGGAACTTCGAAACGAAACTTTTATTCAATCCACCGGAGTAGACTGTTCTCATTCCGTTAAACATGACCAGCTACAAAGTATTAGGCCACGTAAAGTATTCTATGTTATTATAACCTATGACCAGGATTAAAACTGTAACCTACAGATGATTGTTACTTAAAACTGTATTATCTCAACTTTTATATCCGTTGCGCCATTTATCCAACTGGACAATTCAGTGAATTTTTGGAAACTATAAAACAAATGTTCTTTTTTACCTAGAATATCACCTTTATACTTCCTAGCAAATATATGCACCCTTTGGGTGCAAGTATTTAGGTTTTGATGTAATAAAATATTGTATCAAATTAGAAACTATTCAGAAAATTATAAACTGAGGGGTATGATCGAAAAATAGAACATCTTTAAATCTAACTCTTCCATCATTTTCCGTCACTCCCGTCTTTCATTTTTCATAATTTATCTATTTAGTTAGATTATGAAGTATTTAATAAAATTAGAGTTCTTTCGTCTTGTTTATGGATTTCTTTCAAGATTCATCCCCGAGATTTTTGCTCAGATTCATTAAGAGAAAACCAAACAATTAGAAATCAATAACACTAAGCATACATTTATTAAAATCAAATTCTTAATATCAATATGCAAATTAGCCTTCTCGTTCACACTGTAAACCTCTATTTTGTTGAATATATAAATATACTTGCATGTTATTAGTATGTAGATTAATCCAAGCGTATTAATAAGGTATAGCAATTTTATCAATAATTGAAGTTTAAATAAAAATAAATTCATGGTGAATGTGACATCAATAACTAAGGGAATTGTGACTTGAGTAGTGATTTAGTTTCGGTTACAGACACACAAACACACAATCTCCATTATAATAAGATGTAATGATTTTTTTTTACTTGACTCATATTGCGCTTTGTAAATCTAATCTAGCCTTTTTAATTATTGGTTACATATTGTATTAATGTTTGGTCTGCTTAAGATATATATAGCCAAACATATGAACTGATTTTGAGATGTCTTTTTCTCCAATGTTCTTCCCTATCTGTTACCTTAACTTCATACCATAAGAACAGATGGTTTTCTTTTTCGTTCCATATATGGTCAGCCATACCCGACTGTTCTATTCCCACTCATGTCACTGCTTTTCGGTGTTCATCTAGTCTTACTTTCAGTGGCCAGCATGTTTCGCCTATGTGTATTTTGTCACAGCTGCATGGAATGAATATACGCAATTCTTGGTCATGCAGCATTCTATTGGAGGCTTGACTTTACGAAGAGTCGGGTCACTCCTGAATGTTGTCCTGATGTCATATGGATTATATTTCGTTTGGGTCTTTTCGGCCAAGACTTTGACATAGGACAGACGGCCAGAGAGGAAATATTTGATTGAAAGCAGAAAAGTGATATTTAGCTATAACAATCTAACATTAACAAATGAATCAGATTCATACATTAGATAACCATAAGAAATTGATATTGTTACACACTGGAACCGTCAAAGAACACGAACATTTAGGAAAATATAAGATGATATGTTTATTCCCTAGGTTGTGTACAGCTGAGTCGTTGGCAGGGTTACGGAAACGTGGAACCTTTGGGAGTTGTCTTCAAGTGATCTCGAACCTGATCGTTGTCTCTTTAATCTATCTCAACGGGCTTCTTTTATTGTAGTCTGACCACCGGTGTCACGCATCTTCCAGTTTTTCTGTTGACACACCTCTTCGCCCACGCTGCCTGTTTTCATTGGCTATAGGCTACGCCTATAGATTTCTACGCCTAAACCGTGTCAAATGTACACCTGCATTTCCAGGTGCATAGGGTAGGCTCATGGCCACATCCTGTTTTCGTTTCCAGCCTGAACCTGACACCCACGCACTTCCTGTGGGCAGTCTTGTTCACAGGTGCACTGATCAGGCAATATATTACAATATGCCATTAAAAATTAAACTAAACCTTGTATCAGTTTTAATTTCCGTGAGCAGTAGGCATTACCTTTTAGTTGTATATTGCAGCAAATGTGTTTTTTTCTCACTATTTTAATGGACTTGTGTAAACTTTCAATGGCCAGCAGCCCAAAACATTTGCGGCAAAAAATAACCCAATAATGGCTGACATGTCGTAAACCCCAAACCAACCAGCCAACCAACCAACCAACCAACCAACCGACTAGCCAACTCAATGGCCTGCGAGATTAATTATAGGTTTAATAGAAGAAAATGAGTTCAAAGAAGTGTGTTTAAAAAAGAATTGAGTACCCATCATGCAGGAGTAATAAGAAGACAATGGTTTTTTTCACACATTACACAAAATAAACAATGTCACATAAAACAAAACAAAACAAAAAACGTAATGTTGGTTTTTGTAATAATGTGTGGAGGATGATCACGGCCTATTCTAGTAGTGACCGCCTCAGTTGTTATTTTACATAGTTAAAAAGAATAAAAAACGTTTACGACATAACATGGCCCAGTGGATTGACATGCCGTAAAACACACCAACCAATCAACAATTTTATATTGTTGTATATCCACATGTCCTGCTTCTACTAATTAACAACCCAAGAAAAACAATCAGACTATTACTTCCATTTTGATTACCCTATTTTAAAAGCAAGTCCCCATGTTTAAAAACAACGGAAAGTTATCGCTTTCATGGAATTAAAATCGATTTGAGCGACGAACAAAAACAATGTCTTCCAACTTTTCGTCGTGTGTTGAACTGCCATGATAAATTGAGTTACACGAAAACTAATTTGCTTGATTTTGATTGGCTAATCTAAAAATTCGATTAAAACTTGATTTCTTTTGTTTTCTTTTCTATCTTTTTTCTTTTATTTTGTGACTAGTGCAGCACATTTTTTTTTCGCCAACTGAACTTTTAATGTTGTTTAATCTCCAGAACCGTATTCCTTTGTCCATTCCTTTGTCCATCATTGCCAATATATACGCTTCAAATCATTTTCCTTCATTTAAAGTTCTCATTCCGTTTTCATTCTTCGCAGTCACCTAAAAGGGCGTCAGTCACGTGATAACATTAGGATGAATGATCGTCACGGCATAAGGAGATTTACATGCGTTTCGAGTTGTTTGTTTTGAATGTTGAACGTTGATATTGAAAGTTGTGTCCGTATTATATATATATATATATATATATATATATATATATATATATATATATATATATATATATACGTAGATAAAGGTTCAATTTCTGTCGGTCAGGTACGGGTTTTACATTAAACTGTGTCGTGAAAACAAACATTTTCCTGTCTTGACTTATTGACTACCAATTTAATTATCACAACGTTTAATATGTTTACTTAAGAGCTATTGCTAAATAGTTCCATATGTAAGTTTGTTTTGTTTTGTTTTGTTTTACGGCATATCAACCTCAGTGGGTTATTTAATGCCGATCAATATGTTAAACGCATGATAATCTTAATTTAACTCTACCTCACTCTTTTTTCTTTCTTTCTTTTCGTTTTTCATTATGATCGAATGAAACAGATTAGCGTTATCGCTTCTGCGTGGTCTCCCACTCTTTATCTTTCCCATATTCCCTTTCTTTCTAATTATATTATTTGTGTAGCATGTCCTTTTATTTCTTTATGATCAAAACGGAAGGGTCCATTATTTAGCTGAGGTGATGACACTCATAAGAAATAAGAATTCGATAGATAAGCAACACCAGATAATCAGTATTTACATTTTTGCATGTCATCTTGGACAATTTGGACGGTTTCATTTTTGACCAGAGGGTCTTTCAAGATGATAACGGTACAATTAAGGAACACGAGTATTAATATAATTTCTCTGAGGTTGTTTTGTTGACGATATATCACGATACCAGGTTCTTGAGAAAATATTTTGAAGGGGGATTTTATCTTTCATTATGTCCGAACAGTTCTTAATTATTTGAGGAAGAAGAATATTACTATAGACTTGTTAATTGGCAATGTTGTTATGGGGGTATAAGATTTAAGTTTCTTTTCTCGGATCTCGTCTAAGGGTTGAAATACCTGTGGTTATCTGCTTTTCAATTAACGCATGTTGATATCACTATATATGTATGCATATGTGCATGTATATATAAATATATATATATATATATATATATATATATATATATATGTATTTATATTTATATATATGTGTGTATATACATATATGTATATATGTCTCTATATATGTGTATATATATATATATGTATATATATATATATTTGTGTATATATATATGTATATATTTGTATATATATGTGTATATATTTGTATATATATATGTATATATACGGATATATATATATTATATGTATATATATGTATACATATATTTGTATATATATATGTATATGTATGTATATTTGAATGTATATGTATGTATATTCGATGTATATGTATATGTATGTATATGTATGTGTATATGTATGTATATGTGTACATACATATGTATATATATGTGTATATATCTGAATATATATGTACGTATATGTATATATGTTAGTATATATATATGTACATATATGTATATGTGCATATATATATGTATATATATATGTATATGTGCATATATATTTTTGTGTATGTATATGTATATATATGTGTGTGTGTATGTATATGTATATATGTATATGTATATATGTATGTGTACATATATGTATATGTGTATATATATATATATGTATGTGTACATATATGTATATAGGTATGTGTACATATATGTATATATGTATGTATATATATGCATATGTGTAAATATATGTATGTATATATATATGTATATGTGTACATATATGTATATATGTAGGTATATATATGTATATGTGTACATATATGTATATGTGTATGTATGTGTATATATATGTATATTTGTATGTATATATATATATATATATGTATGTATATGTGTGTGTATATTATATATATATATATATATATATATATATATATATATATATATATATAGCATAGGCGAGAAACTAACAATCGACTATGTCTACCCTACCAGTCCGTGTTTCCTTTTCAAAATCCACGTTTAGCAGAATAATCTGGGATTATCATAAGTCTGTTTGGTTAACCCCTTCCCAGTGGCAGAATGCTCGATTAAGGCAATAAGCTTTAGCATTGTTTACAACTCGTTTCTGGATACGTGACTAGCATTATTTATATCGGCATAGAAAATGGATTTGATGACCCAAGTTTCCAATAATTTTTTTATAGTGTAAATACAATTAAAAGCCGATTATTACCATTGGTTTCAAATCAGCGTAACTAACCACTTATCAGGACAACGTGCATCTGAAGAAGAAAGACAACTCCTTAGCCAATGAAAAATTGTTATCACACAACTTGCTAAATTTTGCCACTCGAATACCCAGTCCCATAATAAAAGGCGGTTTTAACAACCATCTTCAGTCAGAATTATCCTGAAGAATTATTCGGGTGAACTCAAGGTAGAAAGTATCTGACTCATGTGGGTCCTTATAATTACACTCTACTTTGCGTTTTGAGCAATTTTTACACATATAACTAACTAAACGCCTTCGGCAAACACACACACACACACACACACACACACACACACACACACACACACGCGCACTTTTGTTTTTTGTGCTTTTTTACCTAATCTTCTTCCCCCACGCTCTATTATATGAATACAAGGTGTGTCATAAAAGTATTGAAGCTGTCCAAGATAGAAATGAACAATTAATGGAACGTTAGTTTTTTCAGAATACGAGGTGTCATAAAAGTGCTGAGTTTGAAATTGTATTTACCAAGATAGAAAGGAACAATGGATTGAACGTTAACGTTTTTCTGAATACAAGGTGAGTCAAAAAGTACAAGAAATCTCGATACTTTTTTGACACACCTTTTATATTTTGTGAAAGATTTTAGAATACACGTCGTAAATTTGTTGCCACATGACGACAAAAATAAACCTACACATTTTTCTCTTCTTTATAATATTACCACCACTCCCCCCCCACAGAATTACTCGAGTTCGAGCCAAAGCTCTTGGACAAAAGGCATTATATCATCTCTCCTTTAGGCACCCCTTTTTGATCTTGGTTAAGAAAAGACATGTTTTTCATTTACACCGCCAATATCCTGTTGTTTGTTTGGGATTAGGGTTAGGGTTAGGGGTTAGGGTTATTAATTTTTTAAAATCTAAAAATCGTCTATTAAAACAACCGGATATTGACGGTGTAAATGAAAAACATGTCCTTTCTTAGTCGAGATCAAAAAGGGGTGCCCAAAGGTCATAAATAGAGGTCATCCATAAATAAATGTGCAAGTTATTTTATTTGAGAAAATTTGATTGGTTGGTTGGATTTAATGGCATGTCAACAATTTGATTATTTTATGTCGAAGGTGTTTTTGTTTAAGATAACTCATTTTCCCATTTATGGGATCTTAACAGTTACAACCACTCTGGGTCACAGTGAACCTGTGAGAAATGGCAATGAAGTGGTACTCCAAACTACCCAAATCTTTAGTATTGGAACCTCACTAGTAGATGAATTTTAACGTCATACTCAGTACACTAAGGACCCAAATTCAAAACTAGTTGACCCATAGATGGTACATTAACAGGTAAAACCACTATGTGTTAGGGTGGACCAAGGTGTAATAGCAATAAAACTGTATTCCACATTCCCCGGAGCTTCAGAATTGGAACCTCACCACTAGATGCATCTTGGTGTCATACTCAGGACACACAGCCACTACTTTTTAGCACATATGATAAAAAGGGTTAGGGGTATGCCGAAAGATCAATACCGTCTGGACAATCGTATATATATATATATATATATATATATATATATATATATATATAATATATATAACCAACCCCTTCACACGAGCAGGATGCGACACAAGGTGAATTTATAAGCGGAGTTTACCAGGTTTGAATTCAGAGTTTTCCTTCTAGACTGGTTTCCTAACCATCGTTATAGATCCCATTCTGCCCTGATATTTACCCATAGCTGGGGGGAGGGATTGGATTCATACCTTTCCCAATGGCATTATCGCCATGTGAAATGCAAAGAGTGTCGTCCAGGAATTGAACTCTGATCGACGAGTCCATTTCCAACGACTCTAACCATTAGACCACGCGCCTCCTGGACAGTCATATAGGCGCTCGGACTTGACATAACCAGTCTAAGTAAGGGCCCAAGTGGAGTTTTACATGTTATGGACTACTCGGCCACCAATATTCCATCCTTAAGCATCACAGGTTACTATCCAGGAGCAACAGGTGACTTTACTGGTCGGTCTTACCTCTCAGTAGAGGTGCAATCGGTGTATTCTAAAACTCCAGGCTCTCGAAGTAGTAAATCTTCTAAAACCCAACGAGTTGTACTTCTCATAAAATGACATCGTGCTGTATCCTACTTCTAACAAAGGCATTGTGTTATAAATGTACAACTGTACATGTATCACATGTGTTGTACAGTCACGTCAACGCTAAGCTCCTTTATCTTAACCATCGTGTTAACGTAAGAATATCAATGGTGACACTCTATGCACCATATGCTGGAATTACCACAAATGTTAATAATTAGTGTAGAAGGCTTTCTCGATGATATAATTATGTAAATTGCTTATACTAACACGAACCAATAAATCTAAACCAACATTTTCTACTGTACGAATAATTTTGTCTTTTTCTACTTTGCATAATCCGACGGTCAAATTTGTTGTAAACCTATTTTAATCTTAACCATCGTGTTAACGTAAAAATATTAATGGTGATACTCTATGCACCATATGCTGTTATTTGCTGGAATTACCATAAATGTTAATAAATAGTGTAGAAGGCTTTCCCGATGATATAATTATGTAAATTGCTTATACTAACACGAACCAATAAATCTGAACCAACATTTTCTACTGTACGAATAATTTTGTCTTTTTCTACTTTGCATAATTCGACGGTCAAATGTGTTGTAGTCAACATATTTTTCTGTAAATTGAGTTTTATATTCATTTTTTGTGCTTATTAACTTATAAAAAACTGGCATTAGATTCTGAGAAATGGATAGAAATATTCGAAATCGTTGGGTGTACGAATAATTTCGTCGTTAACTGTATATCGTCTTCACGGATATCCTGTAGTAGTAGCAGTAAATACACGAGTTCCGTCAAACTTGTAGAAAGAATTTCTTCCAGTGGAAGTCGGGTAAGTTGTCCTCTGAATTGCATAAAAAATGGAATTACCACAGACATCATTCTTTATCAGATACGAGAAGAGGCTACCGGCGTCGTCTGGGTAAAGGGAGGATTTTTTAAAAGTTAGTCCCTCAGATCCATTATTACTTGAGATTGCAAGTGAGATCCTCGCTGGTTGCCCTATAAAAATCCCCACGTAGATATATAACAACATATTAATAAATTTTCATTCAATGATTTACAATTAATATATATATATGTGGGGGGGGATTATGTGCTTAATTAAAGTCATACCTAATTATGTTAATTAATTAATTATAATTAAATGAATTAGGCGTGCATATCGGTTTAAATGTAAAGCGTAAACAAATCGAGAAAAAGTCGATCACTGTATGTACATTTCAGCCCATTAGGCCTCATCAACACAGCTATAGACAGGGCAGTGCTTTGTGCGTGATTTGAACAGGCTGACATTCTAACCACTACACTAGCTGTCTTCCCCAGAATTTCTCGTTCATTTTAAACTGATATGTATATCGCACTTTTTGGGTGACTTATGGCACGACAGTATGAAGTAGTCAAATGATGTGTTTGAAATGGCGAAGGCCGACAATTTGTGGAAGATTATGTGCTTAATTAAAGTCATAACTAATTATGTTAATTAATCAATTATAATTAAATGAATTAGGCGTGCATATCGGTTTAAATGCAAAGCGTAAACAAATCGAGAAAAGTCGATCTCTGTATGTACATTTCAACCCATTAGGCCTCATCAACAGACATAATCTCCCGCAAATTGTCGGCCTTCGCCATTTCAAAAACATATAAACTACTTATATATATATATATATATATATATATATATATATATATATAATATATATATATAAGGCGATTACATCAATCAATGAATGTTATATTTCAAAGCAAAAAAAAAAGTAAAAACATGCAAAAAATAAAAAAATTAAAAAAATAACATGCTAATGACTTTCCCTTCTGTTACTATTCAAATTTTAATTTTTAAATATCTTCCCAAATATAAATAAAATCTTCATTACTTTTGCACAAAAAAAAAACAAGCTCTACTGATAGCGAATATAATATATATATATATATATATATATATATATATTATATATATATATATATACTCTGTCGTTAAGTGTTTTATATTCATAGTTTCCTCCAGACATACATACATACACACAATTGCCCTTTACATATGTATAGATTAATATTTACCAAAATTATATGGAAATATTTCTAAATACTATAGATTAATAGCAGGACTTGTGGATATACCACAGTATGATAATTTGATTATTACAATGTTTGATATATTTACTTAAGAGCTATTGCGTTAGTTCAATATGTAAAAAGTATAATCATCTTCATTTAACTCTCACTCTCTCACTCTTTTTCTCTTTCTGTCCTTCTTTTCGTCTTTTCCTTATGTTCGATTGAAACGGTCAAGCGTTATCGCTTCCAGGCGCTAATCCGCTCACTTTAACCTTTCCTACTGTCTTTCATTCTTTCTTTCTTTCCTTCTTTGTATATTTTTACTGTGTAGCATGTCCTTGTTCTCCTCTTTCTTTCTTATTATAAAACCGATTGGTCCATTATTTAGCTGATGTGACAACGCCCATAAGAAATAAAAATTATGCGGATAAGCAACACCAGATCATCAGGATTTAGATTTTTGCATTTCATCTTGGACGATTTGGACGGTCTCATTTTTAACCAGAGGGTGTTGCATTATGATAGCAGTCGTACTATTAAGGAATACGAATGTTAATATATATTTTCAACTTGGACGAATTAGACAGTCTCATTTTAACCAGAAGCAGTTGCAACATGATAACGGTTGTACTATTAAGAAACATGAACATATGTATAAAAATTCTTATATATATATATATAAGCTGGATTAAGAGTTGCTTACTAAAATGATGTTCCACAAAGGGACTTTCTTTCTTTGTGGGTTTTATATTTTGTTTTTCTCTCTTAAAGCAATAAATATCTTTAATAGATAACCTGTCTCCACATTTCACAGTGGCCTTTACTTATGTCGGAGCCTATTATCCTTAAGCCTTATTAGCGTCTAAGAAACCTAATCTCAAAGGTAATTCGTTACCTACGTGCTAATAGAAACATTAACTTCAATAGAAAGAGCGGGAAGTTGAGAATAAGAGAATGCTGAGTGAGCAATAGAATGGTGACTGCAAGGGTCAGTGTTCTTTACATAGTTATTGGTCAACCAGTAATATTGAACTACGATGGTGAGTAATGCCATTTTGTTTAGGACAGGTGTAATTACCAACACATGAACATGTATCATACATCAAAATGAAGCTGGTCCTCTGTGGATCACAACCTTTCTCCTCCACATACTCACTATTCCTCTCAATATCAATGTTCCACCTTCTAATGAGAGCATGTAAAAGGATGAATCAAACAACAATGCCATTTTGTTTAGAACAGGTATAATTGCCAACACCAGAACATGTATCATACATCAAAATGAATATATATAATATTACAGTTATTTCTTCTTCTTAATGAATTTCTTTTAAGATTTATCCCAGAGATTTTTGCTCATATTCAATAAGATAAAACCAAACAATTAGAAATCAATAATACTTAGCATATATTTATTAAAATCAATTTTTTAAGATCAATATGCAAATTAGCCTTCCCATTCACACTGTAAACCAGTATTTTGTTGTATATATAAATACAATTGCGTATTATTAGTATGTAGATATGGTCAACAGTCTTCATCATCATCATGTCGCGCACGCAGCACGGGCATCCATGACAATCCTTCGCCAACCCTCTCTATCATTCATTACACCTGGAAGCTCCTCTGCGGAGCAGCCAGCATCTTCACATAACTGGTCAATGTATGTCCTTGCTGGGCGCCCCACACTTGCATGTCCATGTGTTGGCTTCCACAGGAGAACGTCGCTTATGAGTTCATCCCTGCTTCTCCAGCAGTGTCCTGCATGCCTTGTCCGTCTCACTCGGATAGTTTGTGAGATGGGGGGCAGGTGACCGTACAGCTGTTTCCTTGTGGGGTGCTGTTTCCACGACTTATTCAAGACTGCACGCAGCATTCTTGTGCAGCTCCCATCTAGCTTATTCTCAAAGACGCTTTGTCAGGGTCCAGGTGGTGCAGCCATACAGCAGCACCGACACAACCACAGCCTGGAAGAACTGTCGCTTTAGCTTGCCAGGGAGATCGGACCTCCATATGACTGATAATCTATTTGTGGCCGCCCATGCCTTTGCTATTCGTGTATTAACATCGCTCTCTGTGGAGGAGATATTACCACCTAGGTATGTGAATTGTTCTACTGGTTTAAGAGGCTTGCCGTCGAGTGTGGAGATGTCTCCTTTATTTTTGAAATTCATGAACTCTGTTTTACCGGAGTTCACATAGAGGCCTATATTCTTTGCTGCCTCCTCCAAGCTATGTAGCAGTGATTCAGCCTTTGCCGGTGTATCTGCAAGAAGTGCAAGGTCATCAGCATAGTCCGCATCTGTGATTGTTTGTGCGGGATATCGCCTGCTTCTTGCCTTTTTTAGTGTGAAACCTTTTTCTTTTATGGTATCTAATGATGTTCGGAGTACGTAGTCTAGACATATTATAAATATATATGGTGCCAGTGTGTCCCCTTGAAGGACTCCAGCGGCGATGTCAAAGAAATCTGTGTCGCCATCAGGTGAGCGTACCATCGCTTTAGTATCTTTGTATAGCATCATTATAGCTGAGACCGTTTCATTGGGGAGGCCATATGCTAATAGTATTTGTTCCATTTTTCCTCTATGTATGGAATCGAATGCCTTGGAGAAATCTACGAATAATAGCGTTGCCTCTAGATTCTTTGCTCGTACCCCTTCTATGATCCGTCTAATAGTCAGGATCTGAGAGGTTGTGGATCGATTTCTGCGGAATCCATTTTGGTTTCTCCTAAGGATTTTTTCTATTTCGGGCCGGATGCGATTAAGTAGAAGGGCATTATATATCTTGGCTGCAATAGCAGTGAGAGTTATGCCTCTGTAATTTTTAGCGATTCCGAGATCTCCCTTTTTAGGGAATGGGAGGATGCAGCCTTTCGTCCATTTATCTATTCTATTTTGTCTATATACTGCATTGCATAGCCTAAGCAGTATGTCATTGAACTTTCCTATCTTCCACACCTCCGGGGGTATTTTCGTCGAGTCCTGCTGCTTTTCTACCTTTTAGCTTCTTTAAAGCTTGGTTAATTTCATCTATTGTGAAATCTCCCAGCTTGATATCTAGTTGTTTATCTACAATATTTTGGATATTACTTTCTATGATTTCTGGGGGTTTCCTAGCAGTTTCTGGAAGTGGTCCTTCCATTTTTTAGTCTATCTTCTTGGCTGTTGCCTTTAATTTTGATTTAGAGGTGCTTTTTCTACCACTAATTTCGTTTACTGTTTGCCAGGCTAATCGCGACTGTCTGTCTTCTACGATTGTCTGATATTATTTATTTGTGCCTGTATGTACTCTATTTGTTCCTTTTGTATGTTTTGTTTAAGGCTACCTGGGCTTTCTTAAGGTTGTATAGGTTGGTGCTAGTTGGGTTTGTTTTATTAATTTTGGGCTGTTTCTTTGATATTATTTCTCTTTTCTCTAACTGCCTCCGTCTCCCAGGGGACAGAGCGTTTGGCTCTCAGTTCGGTCGGTATGCATTCGGATGCTGCTTCTAGATGGGCATTGACGAAGTTTTCGTATTCTTCGTTTGCGGTCTTCAGTCTTCGGTCAACAGTCTTAATAATGTAAAACAATTTTATTAATAATTGAGGTTTAAATAAAAATAAAATCATGGAGAATATGATGTAAATAACTAAGGGAACTGTGAAATGAGTAGTAATATAGTTTCGGTTACAGACAGACAAACACACAATCTCCATTTAATAAGGTATATATATATATATATATATATATATATATATATATATATATATATATATATATATAAAAATATCCCTACTTCTCCACATATCACCCTTTCTCTCAATAGCAATGTTTGCCTCTCAAACCCTCTTTCATGGAGCTGATGAGAGGTAAAAATTATTCCAGTGACAAGGAAGTGAAATCTGTAATGAAGAAATGGCTCAAAGAACAGTCAACAGAATATTATGGGGCAGAGATACCTACTTTCATTCGATGGTAGATCTTCGGTGAGAAACTGGCCAACCACGTCTTAATCATTGGGTAGCTAACCAGAAACGCACCATATTAACTATAATTCTCACGCTTACTCCGCAAAACAGGAAGCGGGGGGTTCAAACTAAGGTTACGAGACATTAATCAAAATCTAACGGTCCAAATTTGGATTCAGATAATTCTTTAAACTAACTATGTAAAATTGATATGACACTCGTCCGTTATGCAACGTCTGAACAAAATTTTTTTTTTTTTATCTAACAATTTGCTTCAATTAGACATTTCCAGATTTTTAGCATTCAGAATCACACAGCCTAACTAAATGCACGCTGATTGTGCAATAAAAATTGCATCTTCGTGAGTAATTTTCCTGTTTTTATTTCTGAAACCCCAAGCAATTAGAGGTGAATTGTCTGTTCCAATACGCATGCGCAGTGGTGTACATACAAAACCTGAAGTTTATTATAGAGATTAACATGAATTTATTTGATTTATAATATATATATATATATATATATATATATATATATATATATATATATATATAGAGAGGAAGAGAGAGTATTTTGTGATTTGCTTGAAGCATTGCTAAACACAGTTTTAAAGTATGTTATTATCATCTGAAGATGAAGATACTTCGAAATTAATAAGACCTTGGACAATTACTTGTATTATGCAATAGCATTGAAAAAAATATAATAAAGTACTTTTTATATATAAAGGACACATTGAGCTCTGTAAATTACGACTCAATCATTGGATTATATATATATATATATATATATATATATATATATATATATATAATGACGTAATGGTTAGAGTCGTAGGAAATGGAATCTCCGACTCGTTCAAATCCTGGTCAAGGCTGTTTGCATTTAACATAGCGATAATACTCTTAGGAAAGGTATGAATCCAACTATGCTTCTTGGAGCTATGGGCCAATAACAGGGTGGACTCTGCTTTTTAATCTTGGTTTAGTAACCAGTCTAGGAGAAGGAAACCTCTTAATTCGAACCTGTTAAACTTCACTTTAGTTATTCACCTCGTGTCATATCCTATACAATAAACCCTCCGCAAGAGCAGGATATGACACAAGGCACCCTCCCATTTTTGGCATACATGCTCAGTACTTAAACTTTGACCTCTCTCTTCTCCGACCCCTTCCTGGTCATCAACGGACAGAATTGTCTACTGACATTAATTCTTTCCATCATCTCCGTCAGGATGATGCTCTAACAGGCCATAGACCATGATGAGGAGGCTGGAGTCTGCATTGATGAGGTAGGAGTCTTCATACTGTTGTCATGACAACCTGTTTAATTTCCGACGATTAAAGCTTTAGCACCTATACGATTGTCCCAACCCAATTCCTTTTCTCCCTTTTCGTCATATATGTGATACAAGGCGGTGGTCAAGAGTTTTAGTGTCCTAGGCATGACATTAAAATACATCTAGAGGTGAAGTTCCAGTTCTGGAGCTATAGGTTAGGTAGATAAAATTGTGTGTTTAAAAAAATGAGTTTTAAAAATTATATACCCAACAAGGATGAATAAAAGAAAATGTCTTGTCCAAAAAGGATTGACATGTCGTAAAATATAATCAACCATTCAACCAACCAGTATTTATTAAGGCACATAAAGTTAATGAAACTTATTTCTTAAAGTAATTATATATATATATATATATATATATATATATATATATGAGATTTGGTATTAAATAACCCACAAGGGTTGATATGCCATTAAATCCATCAAACACATGGAGTAAATGATCGGAGACCTCATCGTTGCACACGGAGAAAGCGCATCATTTCTTGCTTGACAGAGGCTGCACCAACCTGCATTTATCAATGAGTATTTAATTTATAGTCAAAATAATTAATACATAGAATAAATATTATTTATTAACGATGTTCCTATGAAAATCTGAGTTAGATTTGCCTCAAAACAGCCCATGTTATTAGGGTATTTGCCTCTCATCCCACTTATGAGGACAGACATCAAGGATATTTTTATGTGGGCCCACCCACGAGCCGAAGCTCATGGGTGGTAGGCACAAAAATGCGTTGATGCCGTCGGCATTCCCCCTCAAGGAGGCGCCTCAGGTGCTGGAAATAAACCCAGCCCCGTCCCTTTAAATCAAGGGGGCAGGTGTTGCCTGGGGGATAGCCCCCTGGGATCAATGCTGTTAATTTACATTAACAAACACAGGCCCCGAAAGGCCTATGTTATTAGGGTATTTTCGAGGGCGTGACACAAGGACATTTTTATGTGGGTCCACCCACAAGCCGAAGCTCATGGGTGGAATACACAAAAAATGCGTCGCGCCTCAGGCGCTGGGCAATAAACCCTGTCCCTTTGAATCGAGGAGGCAGGTGTTGCTTGGAGGGATAGCCCCCTGTGATCAACGCTGTTAATTAACATTAACAAACACAGGCCCTGAAAAGCCTGTGTTATTAGTGCGTTTAGAATCCTGCAATGTGTCGTATATATCACTAAGAAATAAAGGAGAACATAATATATGGTGGTTAATTTGCATACTGGTTTTAACAAAACCGCTTTTAATAAATAATTACTAGGTATTATTGATCTCTAATAGTATATCTTTATTCTCCAACGTATCAAAATCGATCCTATGAATGACTTTATATAGAAATCAATTAAATATAATTAAGATAAGTATAATATATTTATATGCGTTCTTATTTAATTTCATTAGTATTTCTAATTCAACATGTTTAATTACATTAAAACTTAGATACTATAACACGGAGCGCGCGTATTCTTGCTGGTTTAATCAATAGACGAAAATTGCTCGTAATTGATACATCCTACACTTCTGCTCTCAACTGTTGCTAAGAGACGGTCTACTTAGCAATTTGCATTGAATCAACTCAAAGGAATTTGATTTTAGTCCTTCGGCAGATGATCAAAGTGTCAGAGATTCGGAAATAGCCCTTAAAATATTCTTTATCGACAATTCACAGCACTCTTCGTATTAATTGGATTCCAAGGTCTCGCAGAGCCAATTATATCCGGAAAATGTCATTCCAGGTTTCTACCTGCTTCCAACAAGTTTGAATCTACTTTGCCATATAACTTTATAAAACTAGTGATTCTTTCCTAGATCATTTGAATATATTAATATAATGGAAGTAGTGTGTTTATCTGTCTATAAGCGAAACTGTATCTCTACTCAAGTCACAATTCCCTTTGTTATTTATGTCATATTCTCCATGATTTTATTTAAACCTCAATTATTAATAAAATTGCTTTACATTATTAATACTGTTAACTATATCTACATACTAATAACATGCCATTGTATTTATATATACATCAAAATAGCGGGTTACAGTGTGAACAGGAAGGCTAATTTGCATATTGATATTAAAAATTTGATTTTAATAAATATGTGCTAAGTATTATTGATTTTTAATTGTTTGGTTTTATTTTAATGAATATGAGCAAAAATCTTAAAAGAAATCCATCAAGAAGAAATAACTGTTTTGATTTTAATGATTATGAGTAAAAAATCTCTAAAACATCTATTAACAAGAAGAAATAACTGTAATGTTATTCTTTACTTCCTATTTTAATTAAATAGTCAAATTGGGAAAATTTAGCAATGAAAGACAGGAGTGAAGGAAGAGTAAGTTTCAGTTGTTCTATTTTTCGATTATACGCCCCTCTCTTTCAAATCTTTCCATCTGTATTCTTATTTATTCTAATTAGCTTTTTTTAATTCAATATAATATCTTATTACATTAAAACATAAATATGTGCATCCGGAGGGTGCATATATTTGCTAGTTTTATTAATTTATTTCCTTAATTAATTAGTTTTTTAAATTAATTTTTCATATATAATTGATTTATACAATTGTATATTTTCTTTTAGATTTTGTTGTTGAAAATAATAAGTAAACACGTTTTAACCCTCTCTCGAGCGAAAATTGATTGTAATCTTGTTGAACTTAGGTTGCTGTCTCTACCAATGTTTTTCCTTTTAAAGAAGGAGGTGCGCTCGATCGTTGTACAAACAAACAAATACACACACACAAACTCACATACATATATACAAGGTGTGTTATGAAAGTATCGAGATTGAAGCTGTATTTACCAAAAAGAAATGAACAATGAGTGGAACGTTAATTTAAAAAAAAATACAAGGTGTGTCATAAAAATGCCGAGTTTGGATCGAACATGATGAAAAGAAAGGAAGATAAAAAATGAAAGAGAGTTAAATCAAGATTATTATACTTTTTACATATTGGACTCTATTGCAATAGCTCTTAAGTAAACATATCAAACATTATAATAATTGAATTGTCATACTGTGGTATATCCCCAGTTCCTGCTAGTCAATGAAAATTTCACTACATTTTGTTACGAACTCGTTATGTTTTTTTTCTGAACTACGCTACCTCCGTAATACCGTCAAGGTTTCTGCTGTAGAAGCATTCTCATTGAGGTTGCATTGAAATAATCCAGCACTTAAAGAAGAAATCCTTTCTAAAAGTGGGAATGGTTAACCATAATTAATTAGTTATTAATTAATAATTAATCTAATTGTGGCAATATCATTTTTTATTATTTTAGTATCTACGTTTTGATTTTTAAATATATATAAGTAAAAGCATATGAAAATATATACAAGAAAAGTATCGAGATTTTTTGTACTGTTTGACACACCTTCTATTCTGAAAAAAAAACCTTTCATTAATTCTTAATTTTTATCTTGAAAAATACAGCTTTGAACTTGGTAATTTTCTGACACACCTTGTATTCTGAAGAAAATTAACGCTTCATTCATTGTTAATTTCTATCTTGGTAAATAGCTTTAATCTGAATACTTTTATGACACACCTTGTATATATGTATTATTTTAAATAGAGTAGAGGTGTCAATTCTTAAGTGGTGGAGGATTTATAATAATCACGTTGGCAAGGTGTTCATTGAAGATCATATTAGGAAACCTTTCTATTAAATCAGCTTAGTTTAACACAAAGATGAGACCCCCAAATCAATAATAACGATCTCTTTGCATGGCTTGCGAGATAATGCACCGTATGAATACAACAAATTGGGAGACTGTCCTTTAGAAATTTTTTTTATATACCTGATAATCCTCATAATTATTTCAACATCATTAGAAATACAAGGTGTGCCAAAAATATATATACAAGATATGTCAAAAAAGTATTCAGATTGAAGCTATTTACCAAGATAGAAATGAACAAATGTAACGTAAGTTTTTACAGAATACAAGGTGTGTCAAAAAAGTATCAAGATTTTTTGTACTTTTTGACACATTGTATTCTGAAAAAGAAATAACGTTCCATTCATTCTTCATTTTATCTTGGTAAATAAAGCTTTAAACTTGGCACTTTTTGACACGTCTTGTGTTCTGAGAAGAAAAAAAAGAATGGGACGTTATTCTTTTAGAATATAAGGTGTGTCAAGAAGTACAAAAAATATCGATGCTTTTTCGACACACCTTGTATATCTAAAGTAGGTGGGTTATCTCCTTTAGTCGATATACCACTTTTTAAACCAACCAATCCCTGGCCCGCAAAAGGTAAGTAGTATTTTAACCGACATCTCGAAAACAGCGGACATCAAATTATTGCTGCTACTATATCAGCAGAGCAAACGTGCGTGGCGTGGCTAAAACATATACCAAGCACTTCAGTTGAATGGACTAATATTCGTTTATATACAATATAGCCGCAAACAGAAGAATTTGTTTGCAAACTGTAATTATTGACAAATTTATATATGAATTTAATACAATATTCTTCAAAACCCCATGTGTTTCCTGTTACTGACAGTTAACGCCTTAACCACCATATTTTGCGATCTAAATCACCATAAACACACACACAACATATGTTTCCTCTGCAATTATTTTTTCAGGATGACTTTTTTTTCTTATTGGAATATTTCCACTGTAGATACGAAGCAGGATAATTACGACCATGTCTGAATGTGTAAAAAAGCGGTGGCATCAACACGACAAGCCTCCAAGAAAGCTCTAGGCATGCTCTACGCTAAAGCTGTATTCACTAGATACATGTGTTCATAAAAACCAATATGTGCATACTGCTCTTTTGAAAATTGATGCTGTCTTAACAAAGAAGGAATCAGATTTCTATCTTGGCAAGAATTGTACCTACGTCTTCAAAGCCAAAAGGAAGACCACTATCCTTGGTACAAAAGATCCTAGCCATATCAGAATTATCTGGGGCAAAATAACTCGTTCTCATGAAAACAGTGGAGCTGAACGTGTTAAATTCAGGAAGAACTTGCTCACAAAAGCCATTGACAGGCGTATTAGAGTTATGCTGTATCCCCCAGAATATATATTTACCAACCACTCCGCACGAACAGGATCCTACACAAGGTCAACTTCTTAAGCGGAGTTTAACAGGTTTGAATTCAGAGTTTTCCTTCTCCTAGAATAGTTACCCTGCCAAGTCTGTCCTGATATTTACCCATAGCTGGAGCGAGAATTGGATTTATACCTTTCCCAAGGGTATTAACGCCATGTGAAATGCAAACAGCTTCGTCCAGGAATTGAACTCGGGTCAACGGGTCTATTTCCTACGACTCCGGCCATTAGACCTTGCGCGTCTATATACCTCAAGAATATACGAAGCGTGTGGTGTAATGGTTAAAGTCATGGGAAATGGACTCGTCGCCCCGAGTTCAAATCCTGGACGTGGTAATTGTATTTCACTTAGCGCTAATACCCTTGGGAAAGGTATGAATCCTACTCTCCTTCCAGCTATGGGTAAATAGTAGGGCAGGCTGGACTATTCAACCTTGGTTAGGCAACCGGTCTAGAAGGAAACTCTGAATTCAAACCTGTTAAACTCCGCTTAAGAAATTGACCTTGTGTCACATCCTGCTCGTGCGGAGGGGTTGGTAAATATATATATACCTCAAGAATATTTTTTTTTATGACTGGGAATAAATTTCTGTATAATGATAAATTAATGTTATATCGTCATCTTTCTCTTTCGGTTGGATATCGATTCTCAATGTCATCTTCCTTCGACATCTCACTTTTATGTTCTTATTGGTGGGAGGAATGACAAAGGTATTCTTCGTATTCCCACATACTTTATCATTACTGACGATTTATCTTAAACATCTTAACGACCGTTCGCTAGTCGGGAGCTAGTCAGACCACAGATGAAAAATAGACAACTAATCGCTCTGTGGTTTCTATGATGACTGGATTGAATTTAGAAACAAGCTTCACCCCTCTCGGTTGAGACTTTAGAATACACCGATTTCATATCTACAGAGGGGTAAGACTCCCCTCCATGGGGCTTCCTGTTTCCCGTGGGTGGTGACCCGAGATGCTTAATAGGGTAACCCTGGTGGCAGATCAGTTAATAATATGCAACACCCCGCTTTGGCCTGTATTTAGGCGAGACGGTCGGTCGGAGAGATCAATTTCTTGCCTTTTTTCTTTCCTTTTTTCGCACTTTATCAAATCCTTTTATTTCTTATCCCTTTCTTTCTTTTCTTCTCTCTTTCTTTTCTTCTCTCTTTCTTTCTTCTCTCTTTCTTTTCTTCTTTCTTTCCGTTTTTCTTTTCTTCTCTTTCATCTCGCTTTGTTTCCTTCTTTCTTTCTCGCTTTATTTCCTCCTTTTATTCCTTCATCAATCATAGCATCTATATGATTGTTCCAACTCTATTGCCCTTATAGCAATCCCCTACCCATTTTATCATGTATGTGCTAGAAGGCGGTGGCTGAGGGTCTTCATGTCCTGGGTATGAAGTTAAACTCTATCTGATGGTGATTCTGGGGAATGTGGAGTACCCCTTCACGATTACTCCCACGTTCACCCTGACCCTTAGTGGTAGTACCTCTAACGGTCCCACCTATGGGTTAAATTTAAAAGAATGTGCTTAAAGGAAAGTGTTGGATTATTTAGAGGTATAAGGTGTGCTAAAGACCACAGTTTATATTTATAGACTGTTCCAAAACAGCAGTGGCTGAATTGACCAATCATAAACGCCCAAACATGTATTTAATTTACTATTTAAAGGCGTTGGTAAATTGTCTTAAACTTACTCGCTGGAAGAGACAGGCTTAAAGGAATGACTAACAGGATAATTCCTGATAAATCTTTATACTTTGCGGACATATTAACAGACAAGGATTAAAACTGATACTGTATCTTTCTACTTCAAAAAAGGGTCAAACTTTATGCCACAAAGAATCTCCACTCTAAAACTGCCTTCAACTACAGCCTTAAAATGGCCACGTGAATCCTAATAGAAAGACCAATAATTAAATTCTCCCAAGCTATTACCCTGTTAGTGCTACAGTATAGCTGTACCACTCGGACTCCAACGAAACGCTTAGAGAAAAAAGCTAGATGACAATTACGAAAGGATGCTGCGTGCTGTCTTAAATTGATTTTGATAGTAGCACCTGGCAAACAGCAGATCATTTACCTCCTATCACACAAACCCTCAGAGGACGAACTTATCCAGTGGTCACCTTCCCATGGACACATTAGTTAATTTTTCTATATCTCATCACAATCATGTCAATAGATCTGGTGGCATTTATACTGATTGGAGCCCCCTTGGGTGAACAGTAACGATTAAGCCCCGAAACTGCGTTTAAATTCAGGAGTAATCCTCAGAAGATGGCTTATTTTAAGCTAATTAAAATAATAAATTAAAAAAAACTCCTAAAACAGAACCCGGTTTTACAGAGACCAGAACGTTGTGTTTATACACAATAAAGATGAGGACAACAGTCCGAAATATCATAAATATTCATATCAAGCTTCATCTCTTAAATACACACAAAGATATGTGAATAATGTTTAGTTACTGGGAATTTTTTGGTAATCGTCTGAGGATGACCTATTTTAAGGTAATCAGAATAATAATAGAAAATCCACCTAAAATATGTGTTTATACACAATAAAGATGAGGACAGCAGTTTGAAATATCATAATTTTCTATATAAAGTCTAATCTCATAAATACACATGCGAGCATAGTTGCTGTTTAGCTAATAAAAGATTGTTTCTAAAAAGAAAAAGGACACGTCGTTTTAATTGTTGGCTTGTAGCACTTTCAGCCACGTGAGCTCCCCTCCAGTCTAAGATTCTACGATTTTAATGGCAACTAAGAATAGGCTGAGTAATTCCTTGTTTTGAAACAATGGTATTTGATTCTTTGAATATGTTTCTACTTTTGGAAATAACTTTTGAATCACTCGATTCCACCTAAATGTAACTTTAATCCATTAGCTTCAATTGAAGACTTTCACAAAACTCTGTCTAGTTGTAATGGCTTCGTGTAGAATTCTTTGTTCAATAAATGTCTCCAAAGACGGACCTTATTGATGAGACGAACAATGCAGCTAATCGGAAGTACGGATTGTAATTTAGGATGGTAAACAGTAGTTAGTAAGATTAATTTCATCTAATCGCCATTCCTTTCAATGTAGCGAGGAAATCGGAAACCTTACCGATTCTGAAATTTCTAATCGAGTGACTGGTTCTGTAATTGAACGGCTTTCAAAACGATGCAATTTGCTTTTTTTATGTCAGAATATCCATGGAAATTACATAGTGTATTTTCCACGTTTCATAAAAAATTACACGTGTCACTGCTCCGGAATTACCTGAATGTAACATAAAGATGCATCTCTCTTTCTTGATTGTCTGAAGAGACCACGTTGTTGTTATTACTCCCAGGTTAATTCTGCACCAGAATTGTAGTATTTGTTAGGATCAACTCTATTTGTTAAATAAATGTTTGAACCTCATCTATTATTATTATTATTATTATTATTATTATTATTATTATTATTATTATTACTCCTTTTCAGTTTTTCACACCAGCGTTAGCTGATGGTATTTCACTGGAGTCTGATTGATAACAAGTCTCCTCAGATCTCCAGGACTCTTCTGAGTATTCTAGCGGATTGCAGCAGTGCAGTAGTCTGGATGGTCTCAATTCTTCCTCTGATTTCCAGATCCTCCAGTCTTTTTACAGGTTTATTAGGACCGTTCCAAGTGCACCAACTACAATTGGTATTAATTTCACTCTCATATACCACAGCTTTTTCAATTCTTTGGCAAGGTCCAGGTATTTATCCATATTTTCATTTTCCTTCAACTTCACCCTGTGATCTGCTGGAACTGCAAGTTCCACCAGCTGACGCGTTCTTTTATTTTTTTGTTCATCAACACTAGGTCTGGTCTCCTGGCTGGATAGGGTGATTCGTCTTTATCTCAAAGTCCCAGAGAATCTTATGCGTTTCATTCTCAAGAACAGATTCTGGTTTATGCATATATCATTTTTTTGTATGGTCAAAATTATTTTTTTGCATAATTCCCAGCGGATCAACTTCCCAACCCAGTCGTGTCTAGCTTTGTATTCCCGTTATTATTATTATTATTATTATTATTATTATTATTATTATTATTATTATTGGTTGATTGATTGGTTG
The DNA here is from genome assembly GCA_023376005.1 of Doryteuthis pealeii. Taxonomy (NCBI): domain Eukaryota; kingdom Metazoa; phylum Mollusca; class Cephalopoda; order Myopsida; family Loliginidae; genus Doryteuthis; species Doryteuthis pealeii. The sequence continues at coordinate 90,930,233 of CM042138.1, forward strand.
ATTGATTTTACCGGCATATCAACCCGTCTCTGGTTATGTCATGCATAGCGGTTAGGAAGTAATATATGTTGTGTATCTATATTTACACTTTTGTAGGAATTGGTTTAACAATGTATTAGCATCATAGCGGATCATGTTGTGTGATATTGATTAGGTTCATGTCTATTTTCTATGGTATAATTTTATTTCCTTCAAAAAGGACAGAATGTATTCTATGTTGACATTTTCAAATTGATCTTTCATATCGTTTGCATTTCTGATGTTAACAAAAATCCTGCAATCTATGAATAAGTGTTTAACAATCAAAGGTGTTTGATATGTTTCATACTGAGGTTGTTGTTCTTGATTGAGTATATAGGAGAGCGTTGTTTTTCACACCAGCGTTAAATAATTGTCTTTCTCCGGAGTCTGAGTGACAACAAGTCTCCTCAAGTCTACAGGACTCTTCTGAGTATTCTGTCCGATTGCAACAATACATTAGTTTAGATGGTCTCAATTCTTCCTCTGATTGCTAGTTTCTCCAGTCTTTTTGCCACGTTTATTGGGACCGTTCCAAGTGCACCAACTACAATTGGTATCCCTTTGACCTTCATATAGCACAGCTTTTTCAGTTCTCTGGCAAGGTCTAGGTATTGTATTTAGTTTGTGGAACTGCAAATTTACCAGTTGACAAGTTCTCTTTTTTTTGTAAAATTGATACTAGGTCTGGTCTTGTGGTTCGGGATAAGGTGTTCAGTCTGTACCTCAAAGTCCCAGAGAATTGTATGCGTATCATTCTCCAGGGCCAGTTCAGGCTTGTGCATATTCCATTTAGTTGTATGGTGAAAATTGAATTTCTTGCACTATTCCCAGTGATTATCTTTCCCACCGAATCTTAATCTTATATTCTCTTGTGCTAGTTTGCTGCATTCGCTTATAATATGATTAACAATTTCATTTTTTTCTTGATGATTTGACATGGAATTGCCCATATATATATATATACAAGGTGTGTTATAAAAGTATCGAGATTGAAGCTGTATTTACCAAGATTTACCAAGATGGAAATTAGCAATAAATGGAACGTTAATTTTGTCAGAATACAAGGTGTGTCAAAAAGTACAAAATATCTCGATACTTTTTTGACACACTTTATATATATATATATATATATATATGTATATATATATATATATATATATATATATATATAAAATTGATAGATAGAGGAATTACATAATTGATATTGTTAATTGAATTATATTACCATGACCAGACAATATATATATATATATTATATATATATATATATATATATATATATATATATATATATTATGTATCAAATATAACTGTTTATACAGAGGTTTTAGGGAACATTTACCTCAGGTTTCTGGCTAATGCCGTCTACAGAATGCATTCTGAAGACGGCATTAGCCAGAAACCTGAGGTAAATGTTCCCTAAAACCTCTGTATAAACAGTTATATTGAATAAATACAGCTCTTACATTTGTAATTGAGCACTTTATTTTACTTTATTTCAACTCGGAAAAATTACCAATCTATCTATCTATCTATCTCTCTATATAAATATATATATATATATATATATATGTGTGTGTGTGTGTGTGTGTGTGTGTGTGTGTGTGTGTGTGTGTGTGTGTGTGTGTGTGCGTGTGTGTGTGGTGTGTGTGTGTCTGTGTGTGGGTGTGTGTCAAGCAATCCTTCAGAATTTATAACTACATTTTATAACTAAATCGGACAAAAGCAATAGAACTCATCACCATATCTGTTTTAAATTAATTCTTCTCTCTCTCTCTGTCTGTCTGTCTGTCTGTCTGTCTGTCTCTCTCTGTATGTGTGTGTGTGTTGGTGTGTGTGTGTATTGCTTGTATTCTTTCTTGCTTTCAGTTTGAAAAACATAACCAAATAAAAATTCTTCCCGACGTCTGTGGATAAGTGGAGTCACGCAGTTAAAGGAGATTCATATATTCATGCCTGATTTCTTATTCTTTTGAGATAGAGTTGTAGGCAAACAAAAGAGAATGTATATCAATTTTCAGAAACGTTCACGTTCACTTTATTATGAGGTACCTTCTTTTTCCCCATTTCGACAAATCCATGCACATACGCTATGTAGGCGTTCAGATAAATCCATCGGGACAAATCAAAATGCATAGACAACGTTTTTATGAGGAATTTGAAAACAAATACCATGGTCTGATATAATTTCATATACTGTACGAATATCCAACGAAAATAGCCTCATATACGTATATATATATATATATATATATATATATATATATATATATATATATATATATATATATATATATATATATATATATATATATATATATATATATATGAAGCAGGCATATATATATATATATATATATATATATATAAAATTAAACAGTGCTCAATATCATAGCTCTTTAAAATCTATGATTTTACATTGTTACATCAAGAGAATGAATAACTCCTTTTATATATGCTCATGAAATTTAAAGGAAAACATGTTCAGCTCTCACCAGTTTGCACGTTCGTCATGTGAAAAATAGAAAAAAGGCTTTGTGGTGTGATTCCAATTATTTTAAGAATTTGTTGCTTCGATTTAAGATTGTCAGTCAGAACAAATCATGGTGGGAAACTGGATAGTCAAGAAACAAAAAATATACATTAAAAAATGCTGCCTTAAAATATATTCCCACTCAACTGTCACGAATAAATTAGTTTTTTTCTTAAATGAAGGCAATTATGCAACTAGAAGATATTTCTCTTCGTTTTTTTTTTTTTTTTTTCTTTTTCAATTTTGTTTTTTTTTTATATCCAAATCGGTGATTTAACGCTTTGCATTCATTGCCGCCCCCTTTTTTCCCAGATTGAATCTTCACGCCCACTAGTCGGCAATCCCTGATTATATTAACTTTCACAAACACGCTTCAGTAATATACAGTGGAATCTCGGTTCTCGAACATAATTGGTTCCAAAATTATGTTTCAGAACCGTTTTCTCGAAACCTGAAACAATATTTTCCATAAGAAATAATGTAAAGTGGGTTTATGCGTTTTTGACCATCCGATGAATGCCTATTTATGTGCTACAGTTATATGAAATATAAAAAGACGTGTATCTAAACAACAGATAACACATAAAATATAAATACAAAAACGAAAAGCATAATAAAACTTTGTCCATTATCTGTGGCTTTTCCTTGCTAAAAAAACTTGTTACCCCTTTCGCAACATCAGCTGTCTTTACAGTCTTTATTCTAAAGAAAAGTCGAAATCATTGATTTCGCCATGCCATATTTGGTTGCAAGATCAGAGACTTGAACACCATTGTCAAACTTAGCGATCATCTTCTTCAATTCTATCATTTCTCTCACAACATTTACTTTTATCTTTCTGGTAGCATCACTGCTGCTGTTTTTAGGATCCGTGAATAAGTGTTAAAGTAGCCGTAAAATAGAGAATAAACAAAAACGAAGCGAAGAATTTGCGCAAAATAATATTAAACACACGTTCAAGATAGCGACTGGCGCTAACTGATGCTGCTTGGGTAAATTCGACCAGCCGTTTTCGAATTGCCTTGGACGTCATTCGTGCGACTTCCGTTTTCATCGGCTCGACACGTGTATTCGAAGCCCGAAAAGTTTTTAGACAGTTGAGCCCTTTTTTACTGAAATTTTTTATTTGAGTCGTTTGAAAATCAAGTTTCCACTGTATATTATTTTTTTTTCAGTTATGTCTATCCAAGCAGATCTGGATGCCTTCATCCGTTCAATCTGTTTTCTAAACATGAAGTCTACAAATTTGGCTCTTTGCCATGAAGTGCTAGCTACTAAGATTGCTTCAGTTTTATTGGGGATCCTTAGCCTTGGTTGGCAACCCATCTAAGTCAAGGAAAAGTCCAACACAAAATTTCCACAGCCCAGCAGCTTCACCCCATCCCAAGGAAAAGCTAGAGAAGTAAACCCCGAAAACAAATCAGAAGCCGAAGTCCCTAATGTTGTGTGATTCTGAACTCTAGTGTCACCCAGCAACTCCTGCGACACTACCGCTGCCAAACTGCATTGATTCCGTACCTTTTCTTTGGATCACCGCGGCAGTATGAAGAGGGGGGATTTGCTGCTTGGGCAACAGCTCATCCTCCATATGAACTCTCGTGGGGTTAAACCCTCGAATTAATCTTGTAGAAATTTGGAAAATCATGAAAAAATTATGAAAAAAAGATTAGTTTTCCAAAAGATAAAACATTGTTTTATTGGGGTTAAATACTCACTGCATTAGGACTAAGTATTTACTCAACCTTTCCCCACGGGTAGAATGTGACATAAGATCGTCAGTATGGGGAATTCAGCGGGGATTGAACTCGCTATTCAGTAGTAATGGATCTGCGAGAGCACTATGATATTTTGTCTCAGGTAGTATGTGACACAAGGTCGCAAGTATGGCGCACCCTGTCTGGATAGAACTCGCTATTCGGTAGTAATGGACTTTCCATACAAGCTTGTTAACTATCACAACACGATGAAACACCTTACTCACTACTTATACATTAAAGGGTATTAATCATCATCTGATCTCGCTGTCAGCACCAACAACCATGACTCTCACCCTCTCTCTTTCTCTCTCTCTCTCTCTCTCTCTCTCTTTCCTCCCCCCCTCTCTCTCTCCAACCATTCCTTTCGATCACTGCCCGGCAGTTTTTTCTTGCACGGAATCCAGAATACGTTCAAAGCTGATTGATGTATGTTTTTGCTGGTTGGTCCACACTGGTGTGTCCATGTATAGTTGTCCACTAAAGAACATCCCGTCCAGCATGTCTATTTCGTCTTACTTAAATGGTTTGTATAACTGGAGGTAGATGACCATACGGCTCTTTTCTTGTGAAATGTTACTTCCATGATTTGTTCAGATAGCAGACAACATCATCGTTTAGCTCCCATCTAGTGCTTTGTCAGGGCCCAGGTGGTGCAGCTGTACAGTAGCACTGAATGTGTATAAAATGAATATTTTAAAGAAAATCACATCAGCTGGAATAACAATATACGTAGAAATAATAGATTGAGGAACATGGGATGTGGCTCCTATGGCAATCCATATTGGGTTTCAATAGGTTTGATTTGTTTGATTTTTCGGCATGTCAACCTTTGTTGGGTTATTTCATACCGCAAACGTTTTGTCACAAATCAAATAAAATTAGATTTCACGGTAATAGAAGCCTTGAAACTGGATATAATTTGTTGTCATACCCAGAACACTACTAGAGTCAACACAGTCAACAAAAACAAATACTTTCCTCGTAAGTAATACGTTTTTAATTTAGGTTTAATAAATATATTTTTAAATAATACATTTTTGCACAAAATGAAAGGATGTTTGAATAGAAGATTTGCGGTGGGGTTGGGGTGTTCTCAATTTCGTAAGTTACTTTAAATTTCGTAAAGATGATTTTTTCCCTAAGATAATAACGATCTGGTCATAACTCTTTTTTTCTTAAAAAAAAAACAGCTGCAACTGTGTAAAGTAACATTTTGCCTAGAACAAAATATCTTCCATCTGTGCTGGTTTTTCTATGGAACTTTTTCAAAACCATTTGTCATGTCAACTTTAGCAAAACTTTATTTTTCTCGATGTCTGTTGTCAATTTCTTTCCCCTGACCATTTTTTTTTATCTTCATCACTTTAAACTTGTTTCTTAGAGATGATTTGAAGAAAGGCAACGTTTTTATATACACATAATGAACACAAACATGTAAATAAAAATTTGAACGGTTAACGAAGATTCAAAAGGTTCAGGTTGATAAAATGAAGATACAGGCAAAGGATAAGAACCTGTTTTTATAACTTTTGTGTTTACCAATACCAATAAACATATTTTTTAGTTGAATATGCAGCATCCCCCATGAAACAATTTATATAAAATAATACTCGTGTTCCTTTTTGTACGACCGTTATCATTTTGCAACACACTCTGGTTAAAAAGGAGACCGTCCAAATTAGTCAAGATTAAATACAAAAATGTAAATCCTGATTATCTGGTTTTGCTTATCCGCGATTTTTTTTATGTATTTTGAGTGACGTCACCTCAGCTAAATAATGGACCGTTGCTTTATTATAAAGAAACAAATGGTAGAAAAAGGTCATGCTACACAGAAAAATATAAGAAAGAAAGAACATAGGGTAAAGAGTGTGTGTGTGTGTGTGGGGGGGTGAACACTATAATCTGTTTCAATCGAACATAATGAAAAGATGAAAACATGGAAAGAAAGGAAAAATAGTGAGAGGGTGGTAAATCAAGATTATTATACTTGTTACATATTGAACTATTTCGAAATAGCTCTTAAGTAAACATATGAAACGTTGTAATAACTAAATTATCATAGCGTGGTATATTCACAGGTCCTGTTAGTTTATGTGAAATTGGTTAATATTGATGGAACTTGTCATATGAACGCCTTTCACGTGAATAAATGTTTTAATTGTTTTATTTAGTGGTGCTGATGTGTCGAAAATATTTTTGTTTAAAACTGACCCAGAAGATACACTTCGGCCAGTAAGCAAATGAAACTGGAATCCGTAGAAGTGGGGGCCTTGCAACCGGATACCGGGTGTTGTCCAACTCGGGACACTTCTAAAGTAGAAGATGATGTAAATTTAGTATGTACTATTTACCTGCAAACATCTATATATTTACAGTCATTTCAGGAATTAAATAAGTTTATCAATACGTATTTAACTTATAGTCACTATAATTAATACATAAGAGTATAAGATCAACTGATTTACACACACACACACACACACACACACACACACACATATATATATATATATATATATATATATATATATATATATACTCAGGATTCATCCTAATATTTAATAGGGGAGAATTCAATTTATTCAATTTTATGAAATTCGAACAAAATATATTTTGCTCGTACGATTTTTACATTTTTCTATGAAGATAAGAGTCTGAATAATTAAATCAGAAATCATCAGAAATGTTTTGGAGGACTCTACTGTCGTAAAACAAAACGAATATCTCAGTGGAGTGCAGTGAATATGATGTTTTTAAAGTAAGTAATCATCTTTTAAAAAATATTAAACGATTTATTTTATTCATTTAACTACCTCCCCCCTAGGCAATATATTTCAAAAGTTTATTTCTACACCGCCCGGAGAGTGTTTCCCTGCTAGTTTAATTAATATGAGTTCAGCTTTTTATTACTAAGCAGTATTTAAAAAATTCTATTTGATCCTGTAAAGTTTTTAAATGCCATCCTTGGCCAGTTGAAAAGGGCTTAAAGAAAGTCCTATGTTATAGAATCCTTTGGTAAGCGTATAAGTCCTATCCTACGTATTGGTAACGGTCCAGTGATTTAATCCTATGTCCGTCGTCCATTAATATCAACGTAATTATTGCCAGGAGCGTCGATTAAGTATAGTATCAATCCAGAGTACTGCCACTCACCCGGCCTTCGGGTCGGGGGTCCAGTGAGCTTCGGCCGCTGAACCGATTGAGTTATAATAATAGCGTCGATCCCAGGTCCAGTGGCTTCGGCCCCGGATCTTTAGAAGTTAATAGCGTCGATCCCAGGGGACAATCCCCCCAGGCAACACCTGTTCCCTCGATTTAAAGGGGCAGGGCTGGGTTTATTGCCCAGTGCCTGAGGCGCCCCCTTGAGGGGGAATGCCGACAGGATACACGCAATTTTTCACCCGCCATCCCATGAACTTCTGTTTGTGGGTGGATCCCACGTTAATAGGGCCTTTGTGCCTGACCCGGTACGAGTGCAGTACTGGGAAAATACAAAACTCCAGAGTACTGCCATTGATTGGCCAAGAGTTAGATCACATAATTCTGGCCTAGTCTATAAGTAGGAGCGGACATCCATCACACACCTTATATCGGGAATTCTCAACAGATCCACCAGTAGATTATAAAATATTTTTCGAGTTTTATTTTAGATACATGCGACACGGCAATGTCAAAATCAATTCCCTATAAGTGGAATAACTAAAACCAAAACAATATTTACGAACAGTGAAATATGCATTATATTTAGCAATTCTGTCTACTAACAACTGGTTAGATACTTTGAGTGGGTTATTCAGCGAAAGTGCATACAATTTATGTTTCCCATTTAGCTCAGAGCAAGCGAAAACAACTCACAGAAAATAGCTACCATGTTATCAAAAATAAAGGTTATCTGCTGATGGCTACAGAAGAAACAGACATTAGCCATTTTGGCATTAGAACTCTCGGTGGTGAACGATTCTTCCTTTTACAAAGTGTCAGAGCGTATGGAAGAACACACACGCGCGTGTGCGAGGTATACTGCAGAAACCATATATAAAGCAATAAAAAATATATAAAACAATGAAAAATATATAAAACAATAAAAATATATAAACAATGAAAAATATATAAAACAATGAAAAATATATAAAACAATAAAAAATATATAAAACAATAAAAATAATAAAAACAATAAAAAATATATAAAACATAAAAAATATATAAACAATAAAAATATAAAAATAAAAAATATATAAACAATAAAAAATATATAAAACAATAAAAATATATAAAACAATGAAAATATATAAAACAATAAAAATATATAAAACAATGAAGAATATATAAAACAATGAAAAGTATATAAAACAATGAAAAAATATATAAAACAATAAAAAATATATAAAACAATAAAAAAATATATAAAACAATAAAAATATATAAAACAATAAAAAATATTATAAAACAATGAAAATATATAAAACAATGAAAAATATATAAAACAATAAAAAATATATAAAAAAAATAAAAACAATGAAAAATATATAAAAATATATAAAACAATGAAAAAATATATAAAACAATAAAAAATAATATATAAACAATGAAAAATATATAAAACAATAAAAAATATATAAAACAATGAAAAATATATAAAACAATAAAAATATATAAACAATGAAAAATATATAAAACAATAAAAAATAAACCACACAAAATGAATATTTCCATTTGTCTTAAAGACCGAAAGAAAGAATGTTCTGAATATATCTATATGAATATAAAAAAGTAAAAAAATTAACTGTGATATATATATATATATATATATTATATATATATATATATATATATATATATTATATATATATATTATAAAAAAGAAGAAGGTCCGCAAAATGTATTATGTTCTCAGAAAAAATGTTTTATTCTTTTTATCTTATATACGCGACACGTGTTTCTGATCTGTTGTCTTCTTCACGCATTGAGTTATTAATTTGGCAGAATATGTTCCAAATTAATAAATCAATGCCTGAAGAAGACAACAGATCAGAAACACGTGTCGCGTATATAAGATAAAAAGAATAAAACATTTTTTCTGAGAACATAATACATTTTTTTTATAAAATATTAAATTTTCTCCCGTTGGAACCAGAACAACATTTCATATATATATATATATATATATATATATATATATATATATATATATATATATATATATATACATGTGTGTGTGTGTGTGTGTGTGTGTGTGTGTGTTGAAATGAAAAATAAAGGAAGGAAAATGTTGAATGGATAAAATTGGATTTATTTTATTTTACTGGCACGTGTTTCGGCCAGGAGTGTGTCCATGCATACATGTATTCTATGTATTATTATTTTAAATACAAAATAAAATAAAATAACAATAACAATAATAGAAAAAACACAGAAATTTTTTTTAGTATACAAAGAAATAGCGGCCTTCGTCAGAGTAAATCCTTGTTGTTTTAAATGAAATCGGTTGAAATACGGAGAATTTCTGAGATGTTCGAAAAAAGAACTTTTTTGAAATCGCTTTTTTCGAACATCTCGGAACTTCTCTTTCCATTTTCAACTTACACATAAGAAAAATGATGAGGGAGAGAGAGAGAGAGAGAGAGAGAGAGAGAGAGAGAGAGAGAGAGAGAGAGAGAGAGAGAGAGAAGGGGCGAGACATAAATAAATTAACTAAATAGAAAAAAAGATTTTCTTGAATTAGGAAAGCAAGAGACGATAAGGAATTCGACGCACATAAAAATAGAATATTCTGTATTCCCGGGTTAATTTTGAATTTCATTTAAAGGCTCACAAGTCATACAACTTCATGATCATCGGTTAAGTCATGGGGGTTAATAAATCTTAAATTCATGACTTTGGTGATCTTATTCGTTTTTCTTTTATATATATATATATATATATATATATATATATATATATATATATATATGATTTTATATATGAAAATGGTGACTTACCGGTGAAATTGGCCACAATGGCTAGTTGATTAATGCAGTGGATTTAACCTGAAGAAACTCGAGTAGGTTATTCCTGTGTATACCATTATAATATATATATATATATATATATATATATATATATAATATAATATTCACCATTTATTCTAAAATACAGTAAAAACAGTATTTTC
>CM042138.1:90948197-91013197 GCA_023376005.1 Doryteuthis pealeii
TCCGATGAGTAAGACCCAACTTGCCAATCGACAATGTCCTCCTTCTGTATGAGAATGTTCGACCACACATGTTCGACGATACATGTTTTCCTTCGAAGGTGAAACATTGCTATTGAGTGAAGCGTTGACTATGTGGAGATGTAGCGATGTAATTCACAGAGGACTAGTTTCATTTTGATGCATGATACATGCTCCTGTGTTGTTAATTATACCTGTCCTAAACAATTTTTTTACTCATTCTCGTATATTGTTTACTATCATATTTACACACACACACACACACACACACACACACACACACACACACAACGCAACAGTTATTGCCATTCAAAAATTTCCCTGTTCAGCCAGTCACGCAGATGCAGTTAAAAAACATTGAACACAACACCATCGTCTTTATCAGACTGGAGGATGCCAATGCACACACAAACATAACGCTCTCCTGTATAAGGGATGGAGCAATCTATGACGGCCTTTACATACAAAGCGATGTGTGTATTAAAACAGTTATAATCCCCTTCGCACTCTGTAAGTGATGACAGCCTAATGGTTAAGGTGTCGGACTGACACTCAACCAATCGGATTTCAATTTCGGCTGTAGGTAGCTTACAAATGTCTAGCCACAGTGAAGAGACTTGATAAGTCGAAACACGAGTCTGTGGATGACTCTCTCTCTCTTTCCCCCCCTCTCTCTCTCTCTATATATATATATATATATATATATATATACATATATATATATGTGTGTGTGTGTGTGTGTGTGTGTGTGTGTTAGTATCCTTCCGTGCGTTTGTACAGCAGAATTCCTCGAAAATCTGCAGAAAAAAGTGTTGGAGAACCCTCAAACTGCCTACGTGGAGTTGATAAACACTGCAGTCAAGCCACGTATAACAAGGGTAGCAAATGGTAGGCCATAGGATTCGGGCTCCTGCCACACCTCTGGGAAAAGTCAAAAATGGTTGTCAGTGAAGTTTTACAACTACAACAGTCCCAATGTTTCACCTCCAAACTCCCCAGATCTTAACCCCAAGGATTATTATGCATTTGGCGCTGATGAGAAAGACACCAATCGCCGTGCCAGTATTACAAAAGCCCAGTTAATCGACAGAATTAAGGTAGTTTTAGAAACTCTTCCCAGGGATACTGTAACATCTGCTTGCTCCATGTTCCGGAACAGGATTGAGGCTGTGATCGACACTAATGGCGATTATTTTAAATGAAACTTGTTGACAGTAGTGTAATTTCCGTGCCTGTTGAATTTCTTTACAATCCATTAAATTTTGTAATTACGAAGTACTTTTTCTTTTTCCTTATGAAACTGTCAAATTTCTTCCGAACACCCTGTATATATTTTAAAACTGTACCGGTGTGAAAAAAGACCCACAACTGACGGCTGGTGGTGGGGGGGGAGACCAACACACCTGTACTTTCTGAAAATAATCATCAGCATCGTATGTATTGGCCAAAAGATGAAAACAAACACAGAGGGAGTTTACAAAAGTTATATATGTAAAAACTCAATACGCTAAGTAGAGCATAATTATAAGGATCTTCATTAGTCGGATACTATCTACCTAGTTTTCACCCGAATGGTTCTTCAGGATAATTCTGACCGAAGGAGGTTGTTACAAACGTCTTTTATCATGGGAGTGGGCAAAAATTAGCATAACAACCTTAAAATATATAAAAGATTCTATTTTTTTAAAATAATTTCATTTCGTAGAGGTGCTTATTTTGTAAAGGGGTTGTTTTTTTTTTAAGAGGGGAGGTTCGTTTGTTCCATAACACATAACTTCATAGTGCTCAATGGTCATAATCAGAGCTATTTAATTTTTCTATTTTTTATTTAAAAACTCAACCGGTATGAACCCTCCCTCAATAACTCAGTTTTCAAAAAAGATATTGAGATCTGAAAAAAAAAGAAAAAAGTAAAAGACCATTACATTTGTACTTTCTGAAAATAATCATCGGTACCGTATGTAGTAGCCAAAAGAAAGAACAGCGAGAGAGTTTGCTTTGTTTTATATGTAAAAAGTGCTCAATACGGTAAGTAGAGAGTGATTATAAGGACTTACATGAGTCGGATACTATCTATCTAGGTTTCGATTTATATATTATATATATATATAGGGTGTCCCAGAAGTCGCGCACCATATAATTTTTTTTTTTTCAGATTTTATTGGATATGGGTGAGAAATTAACAATACGAGAAAGAGTTAAATTGTTTTTTATGTTTGGAAGAGATGGGGCTACATACCGCTCTGTAGCTGAAGAATTCAACCGCACTCATCCTGAGCGAGAAAAACCAATGAACCATACCACTGTCTGTTGTTTGATAAAACGTTTCCAAGAAACTGGCTCAGTAGCTGACTGCGAGAGATGTGGTCGACGAAAGAGTGCAACTGATGAAGCAACATCAACTATGGTTTTGGCAAATGTTGCTAGAAGCCCCGTGAAATCAGTAAGGAAAATAAGCCGGGAGCTTACGATTAGCAAATCATCAGTACATCGTATTCTTAAGACACAGAAATTTCATCCGTACAAAGTGCATCTTGTACAAGTTTTATAAAGAGAATTGATGTATATATCAATGGAGAGGGTGAACAATTTGAGCATCTATTATGATTATGATGAATAAAATTGATATTCATATGTCTTTTTATACTTTTTATATGTATTTTCATACATAGTGCGCGACTTCTGGGACACCCTGTATATATATAGTCATCCACAGACACAGTGTTTCGACGTTTATGTCTCATCAGTGTTGCTCAACAACAGCTACTTCTAGCCGGGAGCGAAACCTGACTGAATTTTCGTCAGTTCTTTACCGTCTCGGCCGTCGACAACTGTCAGCAAGGGGCGAACATTTAATTGATAGATACTTCCGTAGATATATGTTTTATAATCACCAGAGATCTGAAGTCTGTAAACAACAGACGAGTAATGCCTTACGCTAAACGGTGAAAGTTCAATTAACGTCTCCTGTAGAGAGCTCTACCGGGTATTGGAATAATATATATATATATCCTACATCTGTATGAATACATTAGCTCAGTCGGTAGAGCGTTCGGCTAGAAATCACAAGGTTCCTAGTTCGATACCAGCCCTCGTCAACTCAGCGTATGATTAGCACAGGGATCTGTGCGGTAAAGTAAGGAGCTGATGATAGGTGTGACGCTCCACCCCAGACGCATAAAAACAATCTCCCTGGTCTAGCGCTAGTGAAAAGGGGATATACTCCCTCGCTGTATGGCTCACACTGACATTAGGCTGCCCCGACGACTATACATATTGCAGGTTTGATAATATCTCTTTACGTGTATATTCTTACTACTTCCTATATTACTTGGTTTGACCACAACATTTCATCACTCGTTATTCGGACTATTGTCCTCATCTTCATTGCTCTCTGTACAACGTTCCCCCCTCCAGCCTTCTTCAGGTATTTCTTGTCGGACTCGGAAACATTCTCGGATTCGGGAACCTTCTTTTCGGACTCGGGGACCCTCTTTTCGAACTCAGTTTATGCCGAAGAGGTTTTGTTTTCTCTGAATGTTTGAGATGAGGCTTGATGATTAGTATTATCTGCGTTATTCGGACTATTGTCCTCATCTTCATTGTTATCTGCACAACATTTCAGCCGATATGCCCTCCGGCCTTCTTCGGGTATTTCTTGTCGGACTCGGGAACCTTTACGGACTCGAGAACCTTCTTTTCGAACTCGGGAACCTTCTTGTCGTAATCAGGAACCTTCTTCGCGTAATTAGGAGCCATCATGTAACTTTGAACCTAACCCTTTGTTCAGTCCACGGGGGTATCATTTTTTTCATTCTGCTAACCATAGCTGGGGTAGAGATGTTAAGCTGTGTTAAGAAGGTTACCGAGTCCGACAAAAAATTCATGAAGAAGGCCGAAGGGCACATCGGCCGAAACGTTATACAGATAACAATGAAGATGACAATAGTCCGAATAACGCATATAATACTAATCATCAAGCCTCATGTCAAACATTCAGAGAAATCTCATCACTTATTCTAAAATTCCAGATGGGTGATTTGGTCACATAATATCTTCGGTTATTTCCTAGTTGAGTAACATGATATTACAGGGTGACCAAGAAAACACAGAACCCAAATTATTTATTTATTTTCCCATTAAACTAGACCTAAACCCCAACCCACTAGTTGAGCAACATGATATATCAAGGTGACCCAGAAAAACAGAACCCACAAATGTAATAAAACTGTTAATTTTAACTAGGGGGGTAAGAGTTAGGGTTAAGGTTTAGGGTTAGGGTTGGGGTTAGGGTTAGAGTTGGGGTTTAGGGTTAGTTTAATGGGAAAATAAATAAATAATTTGTTCTGTTTTTTCTGGGTCACCCTGTAATATCATGTTACTCAATTAGGAAATAACCGTATCTTCTTATAGGTGAGAAAAACAATTATGTATCTTCTTATGCATTTAAATAGCTTAACTGATGTACATATATTCAGACTTTCTACTAATGGGAATTACTAAAAAAAACCACGTGGGCCTGTCGATTACATTTTCCCTTCGAGGCACGAAGAAATAGATACGGATAACGGAAATCGAAGAGACAACGTATATTCTCGTCTCAAAATCTCACTTGAATTATTTTCATTAAGAGCCTGTTTAGCTCAGTCGCTAGAGCGTTTGACTAGGTACCACAAGGTTCCGGGTTCGATACCGGCTCTCACCAATTTAGTGTAAGAGTAGCACAGTGATCTGTGTGTTAAAGTGAGGAGCTGATAGTAAGTGTGGCGCTTCACCTCAGACGCTTAAAAATCTCCTTGGTCTAGCGCTAGTGAAAAGGGGGAAGACTCCCTCGCTGTTTGACTGATACCGAATGTAGGCCACCCCGACGATTTTACTTATTTACTTTTTAATCCTTGTGTTCCTTAATTATACGACCGGTATCATCTTGGAACACCCTCTGATTAAAAATAAGACCGTCTAAATCGTCCAAGATGAAATGCAAAAATACAAATCCTGATTCTTATTTATGGATTCTTATTTCTAATGTGACCTCAGCAAAATAATGGATCATTCCATTCTTATTATAGGGAAAGAAAGGGAGGAAACAGGAAATGCTACACAGAAAATATATAATAAAAAAGAATGAAAGAAAGAGCATAGGGGAAAGATAGAGAATTCTTATTTCTTATGAGTGTCACCATCTCAGATAAACAATGGACCATTACGTTATTATTATAAAGAAAGAAAAGGGAGAAAAAGGACATGCTACACAGAAAGAAAGAGAATAGGGGAAAGCTAGAGAGAGGGGGTGAGCGCACGGAAGTGATAACGCTGCTCAGTTTTAACTGAAAATAACGGAAAGATAAAAAGGAGTAGAGAGAGAGAGAGAGAGAGAGAGAGATAGAGAGAGAGAGAGAGAGAGAGAGATTACCATACTTTATCCATATTAAAATATGCAATAGCTCTTAATTTAACATATCAAACGTTGTATTGATTAAATTATCGTACTGTGGTATATCAACAGGTACCGCTTGTTAAAATAATTAGTTAAAATCCATTTTGCACCCATTCCTATCTCAATCCCGCGATATATCAATACAATACTTTTCATTGTCTGAAATGTAATGAAAAGAAGGAGAGAGAGAGAGAGAGAGAGAGAGAGAGAGAGAGAGAGAGAGAGAGAGAGAGAGAGAGAGAGTTAAATGAATATTATTATACATTTTAGATACTGAATAATTGCAATAGCTCTTAAGTAAACATATCAGACGTTGTAATAATTAAATTATCATACTGCGGTATATCCACAGGTCCTGCAAGTAATAATAATTATCAATAGAAGGTAGGGACAACATATATTGAGACAGAATGATATAATAATAATAATAATAATAATAATAATAATAATAATAATATACAACAAAAAAGTAAATGTAGACTATGCGGTAATAAAGATGAGACTGTAAACCATGTACTATGCGAATGTAGCAAACTAGCACAACGGGAGTACAAAACTAGACACGACTGGGTTGGGAAGGTGATCCACTGGGAGTTATGCAAAAAATTAAATTTTGACCATACAACAAAATGGTATATGCATAAACCAGAATCTGTTCTTGAGAACGAAACGCATAAAATTCTCTGGGACTTCGATATAAAAACGGATCACCTTATCCCAGCAGAAGACCAGACCTAGTGCTGATTAACAAAAAAGAAAGAACTTGTCAACTGGTGAATTTTGCAGTTCCAGCAGATCACAGGGTGAAGCTGAAGGAAAATGAAAGAATGGACAAATACCTGGACCTTGCCAGAGAACTGAAAAAGTTATGGAATATGAAAGTCAAAGTGATACCAATTGTAGTTGGTGCACTTGGAACGGTCCCAAAGGGATTGGAAAATCTGGACATTAGAGGAAAGATTGAGACCATCCAGAATACTGCACTGCTGCAATCTGCTAGAATACTTAGAAGAGTCCTGGAGACCTGAGGAGACTTGCTATCACTCAGACTCCAGTGAAAGACCATCAGCTAATGCTGATGTGAGAACTCAAAAGGAGTGAATAATTATAATAATTGTAATAATTAAATCATCATACTGTGGTATATATACAGATCTTGTTAGTTTTTAATATTTTCCAAATGATTCTCATCTTTGCTCTTTTCAATCAGTGGTCTGATTTCTCCTGGTTTTCTGATTTATTTTCGGATTTAGTTTTTAATTTGTATATTTTCGTACGTCTGATTATTCTTTCTTCTCCTGGAGTCATTTATGTCTGCTTAGCGTCGCTGTTTCCAAGTCGAAATTAAACGGAAAGTTGCGTGAGAATCAAACTTGCAACAAATTCACTGCGAGATTTATTTGCTGTGGATTATAACACGTGACGCGTCATTGCTAGTGTAGTTTGCATTTCATTGATTTACATTGATTTTTCGCTATTTAAACCTCGTTAATTGTAAAATATACTAAACTCAAAATATTATAACAAATATAGTAAAATTTGCAAATCATACTCAAAATCCATTGGACCAGAAAAAAAGCACCCACACATTTTGGAATAAAACTGTTAATTTTAACTACGGGGGTTTAGGGTTAGGGTTAGGGTTTAAGGTTAGGGTTAGGGTTGGGGTTGGGGTTTAGGGTTAGTTTAATGGGAAAATAAATAATTTGTAATAAAAAGGTTAATTTTAACTAGGGGGTTTAGGGTAGGGTTTGGGGTTAGGGTTAGGTTTTAGGGTTAGGGTTAGGGTTAGGCTTGGGTTTAGGGTTAGTTTACTGGGAAAATAAATAATTTGGTTTCTGCTGCTTCTGGGTCACCCTGTAATATCATGGGATTTTGAGTATGATTTGCAAGTATTACCATAAATATATTATATTATAAGGACGGGCAAGAAACGCTGGACACTGCTGGAGAAGCAAGGACGAAATCATAAGCGACGTTCTCATGTGGAAACTAGCACATTAACATGCCAATGTGGGCCGACCAGCAAGGACCCACATTGACCGGTGGATACTGGGCAGAGGACCTCCCGGGGACAATGAGTGATAGAGAAGGTTGGTGAGAGATGGTCATCGATATCCATGCTAATTGCGTGACATGATGATGATGATGATGATAACTAATAAGTAATAAGTTATATAATGAATAACATAATAAGCAATGAATAATAAGTTATAAATAATAAATATAATAGATATATAATGTTATCTTTTTTATCTCACTCTATATATATACGCGTGTTCCTGAACCTTCCGTCCATTATTATCCTGCAACACCCTCTGGTTAAAAAAGAAACCGTCCAAATCATCCTAGATGAAATGGAAAAATGTGAATTCAGATGATCTGGTGTCGTTTAATCGCAGGTTTCTTATTTGTCCCATTTTCTTTCACCAAATTTTAAAAATGAAACATTCTAGATGTTCTTGCGTCGCTTAAATGGCCAAAGAAAAATTAAAATGAATTGAAAAAAAGAAGTTACATATTTGTTTTATTTGTAATATTGAAATTGTGAATTCAAAAAATTTTTTTCTTGAATTTGTTTCGTCCAAATCATCCAGGATGAATTTAAAAAAATGCAAATCCTGGTGTTGCTTACCCGCAGAATTCTTATTTCTTATGAGAGTCGTCACCTAAGCTAATTATTCGACCAATCCGTTTTTATTATAAAGAAAAAAGGGGAGGAAAAGGACATGCAACACTGAAAAATATATAAGAACGAAAGAAATGTTACAGATAAACGGAAACAAGAAATGGATATATTCATGTGTTTTCTTTCCCGTTTTTCATATTTTAATAACAATAATAATAATAATAATAATAATAATAATAATATATAACACTATACATAACCTCACTTACAATTTTAACAAATCTTACCCTATACCCCTTTATAAAAATAAATGAAATAAAATAAAAAAAGAAAAAAATCTAACATATCAACCACACACATATAACTTAACGACAAATCCAGTTCCCCAACACATATAAACAAAAAAACAATTAAACAGACACACACACACATACACATATTCAGTTAACCAATCCTCAACAATCCAACTTTCTTGACCAACACCTGTGGTACCACCACCCACCATTCTGACTCTCCCTACTGACGACCTTCCGTTTTCAACATTTTGAGAATGTCCATAATTGAAGCAACTACTATATCCAAGTCCTGAAGATGGTCTAATTAAAAGACCGAAACGTAGCATCGTCGACAATAAACATCCAGTTTCCATAACATCCCGTGTTTGTCTACTTTTCTCCACATTATAATTGAAGTATACCCTTTTTTAAGATACGACACTGGTTTCTTTTAAATTAGGTACATTTTTCTGTGAACAGCTATCTAGTCAAAAGAATTCGGTTCGAACATTCAGGACAACAAATCGACAGTTGAGACAATAGTGTTAAAAATGTGATGTATTCACGGATGATGCAATATTTTTCAAGGCCAAACAAATATCCTCGTACCCTCCGAAAATAGATTTGAATTACTGCACACCACTTCAAATGACCTAATCTGAGGAAAAAATAAAAATCGATTACACCATGTTAATCGAATTGGTCTAAAACTGATCGTATGATGAAAACTAAACGGTTGTTTTCATTAATATGCACAAGGATATATATATATATATATATATATATATATATATATATATATATAAGATTTTTTTTGATGTTTTTTTTAGAAGCATTGTTGAGAAAAGTATATATATTAATATTTATATTTTTGCTTGAAGGCGATTACAATGCGCATATCGCATAAATTCGATCTTCTATAATTATCGAATTTATGCGATATGCGCATTGTAATTGTCTTCAAGCAAATATATATATATATATATATATATATATATATATTGTTGTATTGTTGAGATGGTAAAAGATACACAGAGAAATAGTGTGCTTTATATATATATATTATTCAGCACTTGTATCTGGTGCTAACAGATACTTATAATATAAAACAAGAAGTAGTACAATTCACAAGACAAACATACAAGAATGTATAATTTTTGACGCACCTTGTAATCTGAAAAAATAACGTTCCATTCATTCTTCATTTCTATAATGATAAATACAGCTTTAAACTTGGTACCTTTTTGACACCCTTTGTATTCTGAAAAATGTAATGATTGGAACGTTATTTTTATTCAGAATACAAAGTGTTTCAAAAAGTAAAAAATAAAATCTCAATACTTTTGTACACTCCTTATATATATATATATATATATATATATATATATGTGTGTGTGTATGTGTGTGTGTGTGTGTGTGTGTACATATATATAAATAATATTTGGTTTTGTAGGAAAGTGAAGAATGCGTAGGAAAACATTCAGTTCGTATTTGAATTTTAGAATTCACATCGGCTTAGAAATCGTCGGTTATTAGACTTGTGTTTGGTTAGATGTATCAGGCAGGTTGTTTGGATTTTACGGCATGTCATTCCTTGTTGGGTTATTTTATGCCGAAGACATTTTGTTTGATTCATTCTTGATGGGTTTTAAAAATTCATTTTGAACTCAATTTTTTAAATACTTCTTTTAAAACTATTTTTTTTCTATTTAGCTCATAGATAGAAGGCTAATGTGTACTAACTCTCCAAATCCGAATGAACCTGGAATAATGGTACTCCACACTTCACGTCAAACCCAGGATACTAAATGTGTTAGCAATTAGAATACAATATTTTTTTAAATATCTTTAAACTACAGGAAAATGTGACAGGAACATTTCAGCAATTTGCATGCATTACATGGGTAATTCCATGTCAAATCATCCAAAAAATGTAAAATTGTCACCTACGACTTTTCAGATTTTTTTTCCAGGTATGAACTATGTTAACGATAGACAATTCCCAAAATTTTGAGCTTCCAATTCCAAAAACTGGCAGTGTTATTCGATTGTTATCGCTCCAATTTTGGTGGGCTTGGCAAAAAATTGCAACTTTTGAAAATATATTTTGTCTATAAAATGAGTTCTAGAGCTTCCCTATACTGACAATCGGTTTATAAAAACATGATGAAATTCAGAAATTCTATGTAAAAAACCTTATAATCAACCAATTTTAAGTTATTGCAAGATCAGTATCCCGATGTGGCACTGCATCTATAATTTTCCTATTACACTTCATATATATTGAACATTATTTCTACAAAAAAACATAGTTTGATTTTTGCTCAGAACCGACGCTACGTGAGTTAAACAAATCAGAAATCCTTTAACTTTACAATAATCCACTCCTGGAAAAAATTTTTTCAAAACAATTGAAGGGGTTGGGTAACATATGGCCTGGATGATTTGACATGGAATTACCCAGATATCAGATTCTCTACCAAGTTCTAAGGTGACATATCTTTTAATGTCCAAAGGATTTATATCTCTGTACATGTGAGTCCGGTTAACTTTCAACAACTCTGGCTAATGGCACCCTGGTAAGCTGTAAAACCAACAGCAAATAAAGTTTTAGCCAACAGGGTGATTACCACTGGAGTAGGACAATGCATATGTTGTATATCTCTTTCTTTCTGGGTTTTACTTCTAACTTTGCAGTAACAAAAAATCGAAATAGAAAAATCTTTTTATTTCTTTAAGTAAAAAAAAAACAAAAAAAAAACTGTTGCACGTCACGTCATGTATTCCAATTACGTAAATGCTGAGACATTTATTTCCTTTCTTGTGAGGTGAACATGCCACATCTAAAAAGTCTTAAAGATCTATTTCTCCTTTACTTGAATAAATGTTTTTATTTCAGCCAAGTAAATGCCACACAATGTTATGAACTGATATTTCATGTTATCACCGCAAATTGCTTAATAGTTTTTAGTGTTCAGGCACAGCAATAAGATTCTGATATAGTTGAAGGCGCGTGTGTCTAATGGTTAGAGTCGTAGGAAATGGACTCGTCGACCTGAGCTCAAATCCTTAACTTAGCTACAGTTTACATAGCGCTAATGCCCTTAAAAAAGGTATGGATCCAACTACTCTCCCTCCAGCTATGGGTAAATAGTAGAACAGACTTTAACCTTTGTCAGGCAACCGGTCTAGGAGAAGGAAAAATCTGAATTTAAACCTGTTAAACTCAGCTTGGTGTGGTCTCTACAAGAATAGTCTCAGTCCTAATTAGTGATCTATTTCACTAATTATTTGTTCGGTTGTTCATATCACAAAAATGTGATAAAAGTGAAGATTTCTTGCTGAATAATGTTCCACTGTCAAGTAAACATTCCATTCCATAAAATCTGATATTGTGAATAATCCAAGATGTATGGAACCAGAATTAACCAATAATCACACAATATACAAATCAAGTGCTCCAAACAATTTCTTTTGTTTAGCTATGTTATCTAATTTAGTCTATGATTACCTCATAAGATCTGACAACAGAATCGTTTTTCCTTTCGGGATTTACAATCCAGATATTTTCAATGCTATTCTGCCTAAAGCAGGCTAAAATTGGTGAAAAGAAATAGATCCGTATGTTGATAAGAACATAGGGGCGTATATATATATATATATATATATATATATATATATATATATAATATATATATATAAGGTGTAAAAAAATATCGAGATTTTTTGTACTCTTTGACACACTTTATATTCTGAAAAAATTAATGTTCCGTTCATTGTTCATTTCTATCTTGGTAAATACAGCTTCAAACTCGGACTTTTATGACACAATTATATATATATATATATATATATATATATATATATATATATATGTGTGTGCAAAATATAAATTTGAAGGCAATTTACAATGCAATGTAATAGGTGTTAAATGATGTTTATTTACCTAAATATTTTCGAGAAAGTCTCATCTTCAGAGGCAGAAGCATCCGTGTTTTTTTAAGCACCGAGCCAGCATAATCTTCTGTTGTTACTAAGTTGGAGGAACGCCAGATATTTGAAAACTTCGGGATTTTCCGTGATGGCATGTCGGACTGTATTATATGCGCTCGTGCTGAATATTCGAAATTCTTTTAGTTCTTTTTTTCTTTTTCTTTATAACTTAAAATAAGCCTCGCTCAGGCACAGTCCAACATGCCATCACGGAAAATCCCGAAGATTTCAAATATCTGGCGTTCCTCCAACATAATAACAACAGAAGATTACGCCGGCTCGGTGCTTAAAAAAAAACACGAATGCTTCTGCCTCTGAAGATGAGACTGTCTCGAAAATATTTAGGTAAATAAACATCATTTAACACCTATTACATTGCATTGTAAATTACCTTCAAATTTATATTTTACACATACATACAATGCTTCCAAAAATCTATAAAAAAACACTTATATATATATATATATATATATATATCCTATAAAACGGACGGAACCCTCTCAGGCGGCTTTACATATATACATATGTAAGTATTTATCAGTTAAAATCATCGTCCCAGTCTGTAGGTGCTGATGGTTAAGAAGCCTGACTGATGATAAATCGATCGTATTTCATCCCGCTGGAGGTAGCCTGATAATGTTAGCCACATCAAAGAGATTGGATACTCCGAAACACGGTGTCTGTGGATGACTATATATATATATATATATATATATATATATATATATATATATATATATATATATATATATATATATATACATAATTGTAAGAAAAATATTTTATACTTTGGTGTAGATGAAATTTATCTTGTTATTGTCGACACGTAATTTGGCCAAAATTCGCCAACCAATCAGTATTCTATTAGAAGTTATTTTAAATATAAAAATAAAACGAAATAATAATAATAGAAAACAAAATTTAAGCGTGTAAACAGAAGGTCGTCATCAAGGCAGCGAATTTTGATTAAAAACAAACAAAACAAAACAAACAAAAAAAAAAACAAGTAATAATGGAGAAACATTCGAAATTAATTACGTCATGAAATGGAACCTTTTAAAGAAACTCAAAAGTTTTTACTGGTTTAAAAAATATGAACATATTCTTAACAGATTTTGAAAATTTGAAAAAGATGTTTTAAACGGGAAATTTTAGAAATTTTAGAATATAACATATTATTAGAAATCAATTACACCAAGTAATTATTCGTTAAAAACGTTTTTTGTTAAAGCCGGTATGTAAGTTACTGGCACAAAGGGATAAACAATGGAACGGATTAATAAATAGCGAATGTTTATATTACCTTTATTTCTTCTTTTCACACGTTATAGACTAATATTAAATTTATCATCGTGCCTTACGTCGTTTCAGAATATTCATGATTACTTTAATCATTGATAAATAAAATTAGTAAACAAAATGTATATCCCAAATCTCGCGTGATTGCTCGGATCTTTGCGAGATTCAGAGATAGAGAATAAATTGAGTAAACACGTCAACAGTTAATAATTAAACAATTCATTTCTTTTAGTGATATATATGATACGTTGCACAATTTTAAACACATGAATATCATGATCTGTTTTTAGGCAAATCTATCTCTATCTAGAATTTTATATAGATCTTGTTAATAAATAACTCTAATCAGGGGGGGGGGGGTCAAAATCATGTCTGACTCAAGGCTCCAATCGACAGTCCAACCACTCCCACCTGTATCTCGCTCCAAAATCCAATATCCAAAACTATTTCTTTGTCCCGCTCGTCTCGACAACAAAATACTACTGCAAGTCGTTCTGCCTGGTCTGTGAGAATAAGTCCTTTAAATACACCCCAATTTCACCACATCCGGGCTCCTCACTCATAATTGTCCGTGCAGCACGTGCGACACTCGCCAGCACGGCGCGACCACCCACATCCGAGCCACTATGCCATTTCCTACTTCACCGATCGTCCACAGCTCTCACATTCTGAAGGAAGCGGGTTCGACTCTAGGTCAGTCCTACACGCCAGGCAAAGCCTAGCCCGCTTCCTTCGAGAATACGGCAAGGCTTCACGCCCGTCACCCTCTCCGTCACACCGTGTTGCACGAGGCAGGTCTCCTCTCTCACTACAATAACATTCTTATTAAAGATTAAATAATAATTATTTAATAACCATTGTGTATATAAAGTAAATAACTAAAATAATTTTTGACGTTGGTGGTGACGTAGTTTCTGTTAGCGACAGACAGGCACATAATCTCTATTATAATAAGATTCTCTATTTTTATTGTCTGTGTTTGTACTTAAGGTGTTTCCATGTATAAATAAACCTGTAGGAAAATCAAAATGCAGAAGAATGTTGCCATTGTTTATTGGTTGGAATTTAAATAATTGCTGATTTGTGTAAATTCAATTTGCTTTTGTTTTGTAAAGGGAACGGGATATTTATTTCAGTTATCTATGTCTTTCCAACCCGAAAATAAATAAATGAAAAGTACATCTACTCTTTTCATTAGATAGTTCTTTCTGAAAGTGCAAGGAGTTGCGTAACAGCAAACGGCCTTAACAATGAATTCAGCAAATCGGGTTCAAACTCCGGCTGGGAAAAGTCCCATTTCTTTCACATTAACGCCCTTGAGAAACGTATAAATACACTTCTCCCAGAAGTCCTGGGTAAATACCACAGACAGTAGACAATATTTAGAAGAGATAAATTTAATCCAACCGAATCGCACAAAAAAAAAAATAAAAAAAATAAAAAAATAAATCGCTCGTACTAAACTCACACGATCCATCTATGAATTTTCAATGAAGAAGTCAATTGCACTTTTAAAGTACAAAATCTTTCAAAATATCCCGTAATATGAATCTAGCGCCATACTTGGTTGGTTGGTTGTTGGTAGGATTTTACGGCATGTCTACCCATTGGGTCGTTTTGTGCCGAAGACGTTTTGTTTTCGCTGAATGTTTGAGATGAGGCTTGATGATCAGTATTATCTGCGTTATTCGGACTACTGTCCTTCATTGTTATCTGTAAAACGTTCGGCCGATATGCCCTCCGACCTTCTTCGGGTATTTCTTGTGGGACTCGGGAACCTTCACGGACTTGAGAACCTTCTTTTCGAACTCGGGAACTTTCTTGTCGTAATCGGGAGCTATCACGGAACTTTGAACCTAACGCTTTATTCAGTCCACAGGGGTATCCTGTTCTTATTCCGCTAACCATAGCTGGGGTAGAGGCGTTAATTATTATTCTTACTGCTACCCTTGATCAGGATTGAACCTGCAATCTAGAGATAACTGTCACTTAACACTAGGCCATGTCTCCAATTATTTTGTTTAATTCAATTTTTTTGTAAATTCAATTTTTAAAAATATATTTTTAGGACTCTTCTGTTCTATTTAACCCATACATGGAACCCCAACAGGTACTACCACTCAAGATCAGAGTGGATCTATGAGTAATGCACATATGATAGAAAGGGTTGGGGTTTGCCATAAGGGCAATAGGGTTGGTAAAATCATATAGGTGCTAGGGTTTGACGTGACTAGCCGATTAATATCTGGGTGTCTGACCTAAGAGTGAAAGTGGAGTGTTGCATATCATGGACTGCTCAGCCACCAGAATTCCATCCTTAAGCATCACGAGTCGGTGTCAACAGGGGGCCCCTTTGGGGTGTCTTACCCTTCTGCAGTCATCTACACCTCAGTCCCAGGTGTGAACTTGGGGACCAGGCAATATATTACAATTTAACGAAGGATTAAAATGATGGAGATTTGTCTTTTCAATATTTTGATGCTGTTGTTGAGATTGTTTAAACAAGAAGATCTATCTGTCTATCTATCTATCTATCTATATATGTATATATATATAATATAATATAATATATATATATATATATATATATATATATATATATATATATATATATTGGGATTTGGGTATACATTTCTGTTATGGGTTATATTTACAGTTATCCAATGTTGTGCCACCCTTTTTAACTAATTCAAGTTTGACGGATGTCATTCGGAAAAAAACCCACATATGTTTCATCTTTCTGATTTTTCATCAAATCCCCAAGATCAATTTGTCAAATTCTTCCATAGTTGAGTAACATAATATTACAATCCAGAAAAACAAAACCCACAATTTTGTAATAAAACTGTTAATTTTTAATGGTATCAAAATATTGTTTCTACAAAATATTGCCTAAATGGTCACCCATTTAAATATGATACATTGGTCGTTGTGTCAAGTACATAAATATATACAAGGTGTGTCAAAAAAGTATTGAGACTTTTTGTATATTTTGACACATCTTGTATTCTAAAAAATAATAACGTCCTATTCATTAATTTTTTCAGAATACAAGGTGTGTCAAAAAGTTCCAAGTTTAAAGCTGTATTTAACAAGATAGAAATTAAGAAAGAATGGAACGTTAATACTTTTCAGAATACAAGGGGTGTCATAAAAGTGCCGTGTTTGAAGCTCTATTTAACAAGATAGAAATGAAAATGAATGAAACGTATATATTTAGAATACAAGGTGTGTCAAAAGGTACAAAAAATCTCGATACTTTTTTGACACACCTTGTATAAACATCTCCTGCTGAAAAAAAGAATTGACACTATTGATTCGATTTTCATTTATGCAAAGTATGTAAAAAGTATCGAGATTTTTTGTACTTTTTGACACACATAGTATTCTAGAAATAAATGACGTTCCATTCATTCTTCATTTCTATCTTGGTAAATACAGCTTTAAACTTTTTATTTCTTTAACACACATTGTATTTAAAAAAAATGAATGGAAAATTATTCTGGTTATTTCCTAGTTGAGTAACATGATATTACAGAGTGACACAGAAAAACAGAACCCAAATTATTTATTTTCCCATTAAACTAACCCTAAACCCCAAACCTAATCCTGAACCCTAACCCTAAACCCTAACTTTACCCCCCCCTAGCTGAAGTAACATAATATTACAGGGGACCCAGAAAAAACATAACCCACAAATTTGTAATAAAACTTTTAGTTTTAATTTTAATTTTTTAAAAGTTTAAGTCCAACAAGGGTTAGGGTTAGGGTTTAAGTTTAGAGTAAAGGTTAGGGTTAGGGTCAGGGTTAGGGTTGGGGTTGGGGTTTAGGGTTAGTTTAATGGGAAAATAAATAAATATTTTGCTTCTGTTTTTTCTGGGTCACTCATGTTACTCAACTAGGAAATAATCGTTATTCTTTTTTTCAGAATACAAGTTGTGTCAAAAAGTACAAAAAATCTCGATGCTTTTTTGACACACCTTTGTATGTCGCTAACTTTTGCCCCTTTGATCCATTTTGTTCATACGTCTAATTGCTCTCACTGTCCTCCATTTTAACAATATCTGGCTCGACATTTGAATGCCAAAGAATTATGAATCATTTCCTTCTAATATAGAGTCAGTATTGATCCTAATTCCTTTGTGTATAAAATTGAGCTCTGAATATTGGATGAAGATTAGAATTCATTCAAGCAGTCTATCCCTTTTGCCTATGAGACAAAACAAGACTTTTTGATGGGGGGGGGGGGTGCTGCATTCTGGGAATGGTCCGCTTGGAATAAATGTCTTGAAGTGAGTCATAAATCAAACAAATGGATTTCTGACAGGATGTCAATAATTGTCACTAATTTATTATGTTTGCTTTCATTTCGTTCACATTTTAAGGTGGCACAGCTGTAGAAAAAGGTTTATTATTGTTGTGTCCTTAAAGAGATACAATCAAACAAGGTTCTAGTCGAGTGGAAGGACTAGTCAAAACGTTCACAGATTTAAGATAAAGGGTTTTATTGCAGATAGATACAATAAGACAGACAAGGAATAGTGAGGCAAAAATACTAATCCTCGAAGCCAACCCAGTATAATGCTGTGCTCACTCGGGGGTCCAGTGGCTTTGGCCCTAGATCGGTGAAGTAATTAAACAGCGTTGATCTCAGGGGGCTATCCCCCCAGGCAATAGCTGCCCCCTTAATTTAAAGGAGCTGGGCTGGGTTTATGGTGTACCCATTCTTCACCATTAATCACAGGTCCGCGTTAAATAGTTGAGTTATTTGGTTAAATGGCATATTAACTCGTGTAGGTTATTTAATTCGAAATATTGTTTTTTTAATAATATATATATTATATATATATATATATATATTATATATACACACACACACACATATATATAATATATATATATGTGTGTATATATATATATACAGTCATCCACAAACACGTGTTTCGACTGATCAACTTTCTTCAGTGTGGCTAGACATTTGTAAGCTACCTACAGCCGGGATTGAAATCCGATCGGTTCAGTGTGAGTCAGACACCTTAAACGTCAGGCTGTCATCACCCACAGAATGCGAAGGGGATTTTAACTGTTTTAATACACACATCGCTTTGTATGTAAAGGCCACCATAGAGTGCTCCATCCATTATATAGGAGAACGTTGCGTTTACGCTTTAGTTGGCGGTCGTCAGCGAAATCCCCCCCCCCCATAAAACTGATCAACTCTAGGGGGATGGGGAGCATGATTTGTTTATGAAATAATTTTATTAACATTATCTGTACTAGCAAATATATGCACCCTCCGGGTGCAAGTATTTAAGTTTTGATATAATAAAATATATATTAAATTAGAAAGGCTAATGAAACTGACTAAGAATGCAGATAAAAAGATCTGCAACAGAGGGGGTATAATCGAAAAATAGAACAACTTTGAAACTAACTATTCCATCATTTTCCATTACTCCCCTCTTTCATTGGTAAATTTTCCTAATTTAACTATTTAGTTAAAATAGGAAGTAAAGGATAATATTACAGTTATTTCTTCTTGTAAATAAATTTCTTTTAAGATTTATCCACGAGATTGTTGTTTATATTTCTTAAGATAAAACCAAACAATTAGAAATCAATAATACCAAGCACATATTTATTAAAATAAAATTTTAAATATCAATATGCAAATTAGCCTTCTCGTTCAAACTGTAAACCGCTATTTTGTTGTATATATAAATACAATTGCATGTTATTAGTACGTAGATATGGTCAACAGTATTAATAATGTAAAACAATTTTTATTAATAACTGAAGGTTTAAAAGAATGAAATCATGGAGAATTTGACGTAAATAATTAAGGGAATTGTGACTTGAGTAGTAATATAGTTTCGGTTACAGACAGAAAAACACACAATCTCCATTATAATAAGATTAATAAATTGGTTGAATAAATTTAATGTGTATAAATAAATACAGGTGGCTGACACTCAGCCATTGTCGTCTAGTATTTATATGAGAAAAAAAGGGGTGGGTGTGTTACCATAAGAGCAATTTGACGAATATGACAGGACAATGATATAGTTGTTAGGGCTTGACATGAACAGCCAATTGATCGGTTGTGCGTTTCCCCAACTGCCCGTCTAGCCCAAGTAAGGACCGAAGTGGGGTGTTGTATGCCACGGTACAGCATAGTACAGACCTCTCAGCCACAACAATAATGTCCTCAGGCATTATAGGTCACTACCCCTGCAACAGATGAGTCCAGACATCTAACTTGACTCCCCCATAAGCACAACCATAACACTTCTAACTGACCACTCCTGAATAAGCAGAACATAAGACATCTAAGTGTCTACTCCTCCATAAGCACCTAACACATCTAACTTGACCACTCTCCCATAAGCACAACCCTAAGACATCTAACTGACCACTCCTCCAAAAGCAGAACCAGTCAACAGAGCAACTGAGAAAAAAGTGTTATCTTGTTATATAACAATGTTAATCCCTCCCCTGCTCAACAATTTTCTCGCCCTGTCGGTAAGGCTTAGAATAGGTTGTCTATATCCCTTGCAGAGAGTAAGACTTTCAAAAAGGAGTGAAACGGCTCAAGTCAAGTAGTAGTAGTAGTAGGGGGGAGGAGGAGTTAGCTTGTGGGTCACACACAGACAACAACACTAACATAGGTCGTGCGTTCCAACAAAAAAAACAACATACGAAAGTCGCAGTGTAACAAAGGAGTTATTTATTTATTTCGCCCCTTCTTGGTTTCTTTTCTGAGAGAGAAAGTGTATGGTCAAACTGTTCTACCATAAATCACATTCGTTACTACTATGCACGCTGTTCACTGGCAACCGAAACACATAACAATGAAACCCTAAAGGCCCACGTCTGTCTCCTATGGGAACCAGCATAAAGACCGAGTTTCCTTTTTTCCGTTGTGGTCCCTGGTGGGGGAAGGGACATTGTCAGAATTAGAATACTTTATGCATATGATTGTGTATAAATAATTAGAATCAAAATGAAAATTGTATAATGTTATATACATTATATTACTAGCAAATATATGCACCCTTCGGGTGCAAGTATTTAGTTTTTGATGTAATAAGATATTGTATCAAATTAGAAACTATATTAGAAAATGATAAATCGAGGGGTATAATCGAAAATAGAACAGCTTTAAATCTAACCTTCCATCATGTATTACTCCCCTCTTTCATTTTCTAATTTATCTATTTAGTTAGATTATGAAGTATTTAATAAAATTACAGTTCTTTCGTCTGTTTATGGATTTCTTTTAAGATTTATTGAAGAGATTTTTGCTCAGATTCTTTAAGAGAAAACCAAACAATTAGAAATCGATAATACTAAGTATATATTTAGTAAAATCAAATTCTTAATATCAATATGCAAATTAGCCTTCTCGTTCACACTGTAAACCGCTATTTTGTTGAATATATAAATATACTTGCATGTTATTAGTATGTAGATCCAACAGTACTAATAAGGTATAACAATTTTATCAATAATTGAGGTTTAAATAAAAAATAAATTCATGGTGAATGTGATGTCAATAACTAAGGGAATTGTGACTTGAGTAGGGATATAGTTTCGGTTACAGACAGACAAACACACAATCTCCATTATAATAAGATGTAGGGATAATTTAAACTATGTGATTATGTGCAAACTATTAGTATTAGAAATACTTGAAACCCTACAGCACATTATTTTAATTAGATAGAAAAAAGATTAAATTGTATAATTGTGTACTCATTAGTAGACTTCGATAGCAATAATTAAAATCTTATAATTGCGCGTAAATTATTATAAGTATATGTACAGGGTTGTAAGAAGTGATTTATATGTAATCAGACCGATGCATAACATCGATGGAATGTATATATCAGTTAAAAGTTTAGATTTCAACTTTTAGTTTTTGGAAAAGTGTAATAATCATTGGGACAATTTCATGACGTAGATAAATATTGTCAACAAAACGCTAGGAACAAAACTAAACAATTGTACGAGGGTGATTCAAAAAGTAATGCCATTTTCTTTATGACAGGTATAATTACCAGCACAGGAACATGCATCAAAATGAATCTGGTACTCTGTGGATCACATCCTTACATATACACATAGGGGAGTAAAAAAGTAATGCCATTTTCTTTAGAACAGGTATAATTACCAGCACAGTAACATGTATCATACATCAAAATGAAGCTGGTACTCTGTGGATCACATCCCTACATATACCATAGGGGAGTAAAAAGTAATGTTATTTCCTTTATGACCCAGCACAGTAACATGTATCATACATCAAATCAAGCTGGTTCTCTGTGGATCACATCCCTACATATACACATAGGGGAGTAAAAAAGTAATGCCATTTTCTTTATGACAGGTATAATTACCAGCACAGAAACATGTATCATACATCAAAATGAAGCTCTGTACTCTGTGGATCACATCTCTTCTTCTCCACATAGTCACAGTTTCTCTGAATAGCAATGTTCTACTTCGAAAGAGAGCATGTATCCCTGCTCCGTAAAATTCTGTTGACTGTTATTTGAGCCACTTTTTCACTACTGATTTCTCTTCCTCGTCACTGGAATAATGTTTGCCGCTCAAACCCTCTTTCATGGGGTCCAAGAGATAATAGTCAGAAGGTGTTAAATCTGGTGAGTATGGAGGATGCGGTAAAGTTGTCCACCCAAATGAGGCAATTTTCTCCCTTGTCCTGATGCTTGTGTGTAGTTGAGCATTTTCTTGCAGAAGGAGGACATTGTCGATTGGCAAGTTGGGTCTTACTTGTCGATTCTTGCTCTGAGCCTCGTTAGGGTCTCAATTTAGAACTTAGTTTTATAAAAAAAAACTTCCCATCAAATAAAGAAAATGGCATTAGGCCTCTCGTGTCAGTAAGATTTACATTAAAAAAAACTTCTCATGTAACAAAGAAAATGGCATTACTTTTTGATTCTCCTTATATATATATATATATATATATATATATATATATATATATTATAATGCATTACGTATTATATATATATATATATATATATATAATATATATATATATATTACAGCTCTGCTGATGAGGTCTAATAGGCCGAAATGTACATACAGAGATTGATTTTTCTCGATTTGTTTAGCCTTACATTTAAATAGGCATTCCCGCCTAATTAGTTAATTATTAATCAATTAATTTTCAAAAATTAGGTACGACTTCAATTAAGCACATATTCTCCCAAAAATTTTCGGCAAAAAGCCATATCCGAACACATCGTGTTTACATACTTATCATAATATATATATATATATATATATATATATATATATATATATATTAAATTTATACCACACCGTTGGGTGAAATACTAGGCCGCAGTCATCAGTGATGAACCCAAGGTCAACAGGTGTTTCGGGGCATTACTCACCATACACCCTCGCCCAGGAGACCCCAACCGGACAGATCAATTCCCAGTTTGCGACCTAGTGGCACTCATCCAAACATCGCTCCTGCGGATCCAGAGCCATCTCGATGCTTTCTCAGCACCTCCTGTTATTTCTTTTATGGCTCTCCTACTTTGCTGGCCCCTAATGCCAAGGGTCTTAAACATCTTTAAAAGTGACCTGCCAGCAAAGCCACGGCATCCAACCTCGAAAGGTTCATTTCGGGCCTTCCAGCCATTTGATCTGCATTCTACCACAAGCTCTCTCTCTATATATTATATATGTATATATATATGTATGATATATATATGAATGATATATATATATATATATATATATATATATATATATTATATATGATATATATATATATACATCATATATATTTATATATTAAGATTGGTTATTTACAAAAGAAGCAATCAAACAAACATTGATATAAACATAAATAGAAATAAAGAATGATTTTTCTTTCCAGCATTTAAGTTTCATATTTAGATGTGCTCCTAATTACGTTACCATAACGACACTGTAGACATTTGTACCATTCACCAATGGTGAATTCTAAAATTAACAAAAACATTATTATTTGTGAAGATCATATACAGCGAAACCATTAAAATAAATATATGAAGACTCACAAAATTTGATTTCTGTTAGATATTTTCTTACATTCTTGCACACACCCATAATTATTAATAATGTCGTCTTTTTGGTGGGAGGGTGTATAAGTTGAGTGGTTGTATTTGATGTTTTTGTTGGTCTGTGTATGGGAATTCATATCTCAAGTAAAGGTATGCGGAAGGGGATTTGTGTTTTTGTGTTTTTGTGTGAGTGTGGTATGTGTGTATGTGTGTTTGTGTGTGTGCTTGTGTGTGTGCTTGTGTGTGTTTGTCTGCGTGTTAGGAAGTAAATGCAACTATACGGAGAAAAGTAATGAATGAATGTGAAAAGTAAGAATCGTTTATTAATATTTGAAAATTATTGTCAACGGGGAAAACATTTCGATTATCAAATACAAATGAAATCGTTGATAAAATGTTTCACCCTATATATATATATATATATATATATATATATATATATATATATATATGTATATATACATATATATATATATATATATATATATATATATATATATATGTATATATACATATATATAATGTATATATATATACACACACACACATATATATATATATATATATATATATATATATATATATATATATATATATATATATATATTATAAAAAAAGGAAGGTCCGCAAAATGTATTTTGTTCTCAGAAATTATCAATCAAAGCCTGAAGAAGATACCAGAAGATCTGAAACACGTGTTGCATATGTAAAACAAAAAGAATTAAAAAAAAAATTTTCTGAGAACAAAATACATTTTGCGGACCTTCCTTTTTTTTTTTTTATAAAATATTGAATTTTCTCCCGTTGGAACCAGAACAACATTTATATATATATATATATATATATATATATATATATATATATATATATATA
Organism: Doryteuthis pealeii; assembly: GCA_023376005.1. NCBI lineage: Eukaryota > Metazoa > Mollusca > Cephalopoda > Myopsida > Loliginidae > Doryteuthis > Doryteuthis pealeii. The sequence goes on from CM042138.1 coordinate 90,972,807, forward strand.
TAATCTTCATACAATTGATGATTTTACTTACTTAGGGTACACACTCGCTGACATTGAATTTTTTACTCCTACCCCTCAGGCAATATGTCTCAAAAATCTATTTTTACATCGCCCGGAGTGTGTCTTTTATTTTGTACTAGTCTTTATAAGATACATGAATAATATAATATTGATATTGATATTGAGCAGTTTACTAATAATACTGCAAAAATTGGTCCACCAAAAACTCACTGAATGCGCTAAAGAAACCATATACTTATATATATATATCTTATTATAATGGAGATTGTGTGTTTTTCTGTCTGTAACCGAAACTATATTCCTACTCAAGTCACAATGCTCTTAGTTATTAACATCACATTCTCCATGATTTTATTTTTATCTAAACCTCAATTAGTAATAAAATTGTCTTACATTATTAATACTGTTAACTATGTCTACATACTAAAAACATGCAATTATATTTATATATACAACAAAATAGCGGTTTACAGTGTGAACGGGAAGGCTAATTTGCATATTAATATTAAAAAATCGAATTTAATAAATATGTGCTTAGTATTATTGATTTCTAACAGTTTGGTTTTATTTTAATGAATATAAGCAAAAATATCTTCAATGAATCTTAAATGAAATCCATTAACAAGATAAAATAACTGTAATTTTATTCTTTACTTCCTCTTATAACTAAATACTTAAATTAGAAAAAAGAACAATGAAGACGAGAGTGATGGAAGAGTAAGTTTCAGTTGTTCCATTTTTTATTATATTCCCTCTGTTTCAAATCTTTTATTATACTCCCTCTGTTTCAAATCTTTTTATCTGTATTCTTATTTAGTTTCATTGCCTTTCTAATTTAATATAATATTTTATTACATTAAAACTTAAATACTTGCACCCGGAGAGTGCATATATTTGCTAGTATTATATATATATATATATATATATATATATATGTATGTGTGTGTGTGTGTGTGTGTGTGTGTGTGTGTGTGTTTATGTATAAACTTTGTTCTTCTGAACGTTGTTTTTTTTTGTATTTTGTAGCATGGAAAAAGCAGAAACACAAAAATACAGAACAAAAAACAGAATTTTAATATTCAGCTGTTATTCTGTTCCTAGTTCGATTAATTCCTATGTTTTCTACTGATTTTTAAAAATAAAATGTATTTTATTTTCAACACTGAATATGCATTTTCAAAATTAAAAAAGAAAATTCCGGCTCCGAACATGAACGTTCGTTTGTACCCCTCCTGTTTTTAACGGTTCACTTATCCCGTCTCTCCATCAACAGATATTGTCAGCGAACTAATAACATCATTTGTTTTTTCTAAAAATGTTTAATTCATACTGTCGGATTTACCTCCATTTACTTCATATTGTCTATTGAAAAAACAAAACATCTGGATTTTTACATCTTCGGAGGCTAATATGATCTACAACACCACGGATTTGTCAACATTACAAATCCTTTGAAATTTACCATCTTTCTTCAATTGTGCTGTGGACTTTTAACTTGCTTTTTTCGTGGCTGGAATCATGAACATTTTTGATACTTTTTTTAATACATTTTTTATATATTCTTACAACAAACTCTTTTGAGTTTTTTTGTAGATTATAATGCTTCTGATTTTTAAAAATAAAATTTATTTTATCATTTTAGATGATACGCACGCACAATTTTATGCTAGGAATTTTGATAACTAAAGGTGAAAATTACCGAATTTCTTTTTCTGAATTCAAAACAGCTGTACTCCAATTGAAAAATTGACCTTGTGTAAGCCTCCTGTTTGTGACAGACGAGGTATGATCCGACAAAACAAATCATTATAAGGGTAAAAAGTTTAAAATTCTCTAAATTAAAGAATATGGCAAAAGATGGAAAATATATAATTGACTGCTCTCTATTATTAATGTCCATTCATCTTTTTTTGTTTGGTTTGATTTGGTTTGTTTTACGGCATATCAACCTCAGTGGGTCATTTAATACCGTCAAAGTTTTGAAATAAATTAATTCTTAATGGATACTCAGTTTTTTTATTAACACATTTTTTCTACTTAATCCATAGATGTGACCCTAATAGATAATACCGCTCCGGGTCAGAGTGGTCCTGGGAGTAATGGTGATAAAGGGGTGCTCCACAAACCTCCAGAACCTCACCATCAAATAAAGTTTAACGTCATTCCCAGGACACGAAGACCCTCAGCCACCACCTTCTAGCATCAATATTATAAAATTATCTATGATTGGGGCTTGCAATAAGGGCAATAGGTTTGGTGAAATCATATAGGTGCTAGGGTTTGACGTGACCAGCCGATTGATCGGAGGAGGTCTCTCCGACCGACCGTCTAGCCTAAGTAAGGGCCAAAGTGGAGTGTTGCATGTCATGGACTGCTCAGTCACCTGGGTTCCATCATTAAGCAATACGGGTCGCCACCCACGGCCAACAGGTGGTCCCATTGGAGGAGTCTAACCCCTTTGCAGAGGTGCAGTTCGTGTATTATAACACCCCAGCAAACAGGACGGTATTTTTTGTGTGGGACAAACTGTGTATAAAGGGTGCAACAAATGAACTATAAACCCGAACATATCCCCGAGATATTTTCAATCAGGTACCTCCACTCACTTTAAAGTCAAGTTAAATTTAACTTAACGCTTTCTGTATATCTTGTGTGGCCTCATTAACCTGAATATTCTTACGGTTAAGTGTCCTCTTCCAGCAAATCTATTACAACTGTAACACCATTGTGTTAGTTCATTAGCAGTTATGCTCTTACCAGCTCGAAATTATTGGCTCGAAATTATTGCTTAAAGTTACTCAAATGAGAACAGTTTGTGCCAGAGTAATGGCAAGTTATTCTGAGCTGTCACTTTTCCAACTGAAAATTACCTTTCTCAACGTTCTTTACTGCTGATTCCCATGTCCGTAATTTTTATGTGAGAAAATAAATTGGACATCTCTATAATAGAATAGAATGTAAATAAACAGCGGAAAGCTTTCTCACGCCCTTTACGTTCCAACAGCTGTCGGAGAAAATATAAACTTTCGCCCATTTCAAATATTCCCAAAGGTTTCTTAACTGATAAGATTATCTAATTAGATCGCGATTCCAGTGAAACAATAGCCGAGTGATAAAGTCTTCTTACCAACAGACTGGTAATTGGTTGATTATTTTAAGAGCTTTTTAGATATGAAAAATACATTGGCTCACATTAAATATATGCAAACGAGTTAGCTAAGAATATACACAAATTAAGGATTCTTAAAAAAGTATTATGAGAGCATAAGAATTAGGTCTACTAGTCTTTTACTAAATATATTTTGTCACAAGAATAATGGAGCACCCGGTTGAAATCGAACTCACTAGCAATTATCTGCTAGTCTATCTCTTTAACTATTAGACAAAGGGAAGTGCTTTAACCATTATATTTAATAGGCATTATTTCCTTCTTTGAAATTCATATCGTTTTACTCGTTTATCTGTCTATTACTTATTATTTATCTCGTATCCCACTTGTACGGGTTAGGCACAAGGTCCTATTAACGTGGGACTACCCTCAAGCCGAAGCTCATGATTGGCGGGTGAAAAATTGCGTTGATCCCGTCGGCATTTCCCCTCAAGGGGGCGCCTCAGTCACTGGGCAATAAACCCAGCACTGCCCCTTTAAATCGAGGGGGCAGGTGTTTCCTGGGGGGGGGGTAGCCTACTGGGATCAACGCTATTAACTTGTAAAGATCCAGGGCCAAGCCACTGGACCCCAACCACGAGGGCGGGTCTATTACTTGAGCTGTCCTTTTTTATTATTATTAATTCTAATTCAAACGAAAAATCTGTTTTTAAAGTTTAATGCTATCCATTTGAATCCGAAATAAAAGAATTACAGTTATTATTGGAATAGTCTTATTAATAGTAAGTGATTCAATAAATGTTATTTGTATTTTATTCATTTTATTATATCATATTTGAAATACGAAATATTATGTTAGTGTAAGTTTAGACAAGTATTTAAAAAAATTTTTTTTGGCTTCGAAAGGGTAAATTGTACTTCTTTCTAGCTCCTACTATTTGGAAGGATCCTAACAAATAAATATTTCAATTTAATTAATTACTATCATATCACCAATTCTACTCAGAAGGGAAATTCATTAATTGATTGAGTTTAAAGGCACTTTTAACCGTTAAGCGGATATATCAAATATAAGCTTCACAAACTTTTTTTTTCAATTATAAGATTAAATTAAAACCTTGTGATTTCTCTACCACAAACCTTTCTCATTAGAGTAACTTTAAGCCAGTCCTATGGTTCGTAACGTTTTATTCGAGTATACTTACAATATTGGATTTTAATTATTCGTTTATTTTTTGTACTCTATCTTGCATTTTAAAACATCATAATGAACGGCTAACTGTTGGCTATATTATGGGATTTATCGTTAATGTTTTATAAAAATGACTATACAGATATATAAGGTGATGATATCTCTTATGACTTTCTTTATTATTAGGTTATATAAAGAATTTCTTTTGATCAACATCATGTTTTAGAAGCATTATCTTATACTAGCAGGACCTGTATATCCACAGGTCCTGCTAGTATAAGATAATGCTTGGAAATTCCATAGATATTGGAAATTCCATAGTTAATTATCTCCCCCTGCCGCTAGGGGGAGAATCGCCAACATCGTATGTTGGCGCCAAAACCAAAAATTTTACTTATCGCATAGCAGTTACTGGACGAGAGACGTTAAAACAAACGCTCTCATCACTTAGCCTAAACAGGGCCAACTTATCACGGAGCACTTACTGAGGGTAGTCGCGTAAATAGCGGTCCCTAAACTTCCCTCATCCCTTAGCCCAAAAACAGGGCTTACTTATCTACGGACCGTTGACCTGGACGGAGGCAATTTTTCACAGCACACTTTCGAAGGCACAAAAGCACACTATAAAAGGCTGAAGACCAAATAGTCTACTTGAAAAGGGCCTATTCACCGTCATTTAAAGAACTGTTAACCCGGGCGGAAGTTTCTAAAACAGCATCCCCCATCACTTATCACAGAACCGGTTACGAGGAAGAACGAGAAACGTCCGAAGAAGCGTCCTATCAACTTTCTCTCATCTCTACAGTGCAGAGCCTTGTGCATTTGGTCGATCTGTCTGAGTTCTTCTTTTGTCCATTTTAAGAATCGTCCCGAGTATCTTATAACGGGGACGGCCCAGATATTTATTCCTTTGATAAGATTTTAGCTGTTGAGCTTGATTTCTAAGAGATTTCTTGTTCTGACGTTTTCTTTTTAACTTTTTCTTTTCATCTCTGTCTGCTTGATATTGTCTGCTTCTAAAATTCAAAAGTATTTGTAAGTTTCTTTTTCTTCAAGTGATTTTATAGTGTCCTGATTTGGTAGTTGTATTCCGTCCATTAATTTACCTCATTATTATTATTATTATTAGTTTTTCACAGCAGCCTTAGCTAATGGTATTTCCCTGAAGTCTGAGTGACAACAAGTCTCCTCAGATCTCCAGGACTCTTCTGAGTATTCTGGCAGATTGCAGCAGTGCAGTGTTCGGAATGGTTTCAACCCTTCCTCTGATTTCCAAACATTCCAGACCCTTTTCCAATCCTTTTGGGACTGTTTTACAAGTGCACCAACTATAATTGGTATCACCTTCACTTTCATATTCCATAACTTTTTCAGTTCTCTGGCAAGGTTCAGATATTTGTCCATTTTTTCATTTTCCTTTAGCTTCACCCTGTGATCTGCTGGCACTGCAAAATTCATTATTATTATTATTATTATTATTATTATTATTATTATTATTATTATTATATATTGATAATAGATGAATAAAGAATTCCCTTAATGATAATTTACTGATTCAATGCCAATGTTTTTTGTTATATTGAATCTATTAATGTTACGTACAGAGGACTGTTACGCAATACTTGGACCATTTCCTTTGCTTAATTATATTGGTACAAATATTTCATGTAATATCCGTTTAGACTTCCATACATTGAATTGTGTAACAGTAAGTTCATCTTTTTGCCACCCTTTAAAAGTGTGTGGTCATATATAATTTTCAGTATTTGATTATTTTAATTGACTTATCGAAACTCGCCTTACGGAAAAAGACACACTCACTTTGTTTGGCTCTGTATTCTTTCATAGTCGGTCCACACAATTGCCTTTGTGCCAAATTAGCTAAACTTAATAAATATCAATAGAAACACGCGACTATAAGTGAAATATTAAGAACTTTTCGGACACTTCCTTTTGTAATTGTCTATTCAATTAAGTTCACGATATCCGTTATGGAAATACATCAGACAAGTGCCCTAGAGCCCCTTTCCGGTTTAGTGTCTTCCTTACGTTGTTAGACATTCTACAAATATATGAGACAACAATAATCTAATTGTCTCATACTTCCACTCATTGTTTTGCAGGATGTGACACAGATCAGGGGTCATATTGAAAACTCTTCAAGATTCCTCTTTTTCTATCTCCTTCTTTTTCCTTCTCTCCCTCTCTCTCTCTCTCTCTCTCATCTCTCATTTATTTCTTTCTCTCTTTCTATCACTCTCTTTCTCTCTTCTTTTTCTATCTCTCTTTTCTCTCTTTCTCTTCTTTCTCCCCTCCCCCCTCTCTCTCACATTCTAACCTTCACTATTTCTTTGACGCTTCTTTTCCGTCTCTTTCTCACTCTGTTCTCTTTTTCCCTTTCTCTCTTTTCTATCTTTCTCTCTTGTATCTCTCTCTCTCTCTCTCTCTCTCCTCTCTCTCTCTCTCTCTTCTGTGTTTCTTTTTCTCTTTTTTCTTTTTTTCTCTTTATTTTTTCTCTCTGTCTCCCCCTCCCTCTCTATCACACACTAACGTTGATATTTTTTACCCTTCTTTTCTGTCTCTTTTTTTTTGTCTCGTTCTTTCTCTTTTTCTGTGTCTTTTTCTTTATTTATTTCTTTTTGATCCCTCTACCCCCTCTCTTCACACACTAACGTAGACTATTTCTTTCCCCATTTTTTCCGTCTTTCTTTAAAATTTCACAACTGTTAGATTAACAACTAAGCAATAAGTAGATAGAAACTAATGTTGTTAGGTGTCGATTTGAAAACTCTTGAACATTTTGTACGAGGGTGAATCAAAACGGAATGCCATTTTGTTTAGGACAGGTATACTTACAACAAGGAACATGGTTTTACACATTGAGTCGTAATGCCATTTAGTATCTTATAGAAATCAGGCAATGTTCCACCTTCGAATGATGTATCTGAAATTACTGTTCGTGAATAATGTACCGTGACGAGGCACTGTTTTCCATAAAAGCTTAAAAAGAACTACAATTGAAATCTTCAAGACTGTTGTCACTCAGCCTCAGTAAAAACCATCAGTTTACACTGGTTTCCAAAAAATCACAAGCTCGGAAAGTAATTAAAATATGTTGCTCCTCGTATCATAAAAATCATTTCAGCTACTTTGAATGCTGTTACAATTATTTACGAAGAATGAAAGTAGAATTCTATGAGAGATCAACAGTGAAGTTTCAAAAGTTACTTTGATTTTCTTTCTTTTTATTATTTAGCATAAATATATTTGAAGATTAGTTGATTTTTTTCTCTTCTCTTCACCTGTCAAAAAAAAAAAAATGGTGACATGTCTTGATATGTTTAAAAGGTTATTGTTATTTTTATTTCATCTTTAAAAATATGAATATTGTACTGTAATTAGATCGTAGTCAGAGTAAAGTAAAATAAAGCTTTATTTTACTTTACTCTGACTACGATCTAACTGACGTAGTCAGAGGGTTGCTTTTATACAGACATATATTCAAGGGGAGGTAATTACGTTGGATTTATTAGTACTAACATATTCGCGAAAATACCCCCCCCCCCAAAAAAAATTACTTGGACTTATACTGTTACAACTTAGAAAATTTAAAGGCGTACGTATAAGTTTATTTATCAAATATTCATGGTCCGTTATCTTGTGTTTCCTTCACTTGAAAAACATTAGGGACCCCCAATTTGCGTGTGAAATTTACTTCTCCTATATTTAACATAAGGAAACTTGCATAAAGGTTAATATTATCTTGACATTTTTTTGTCCATTCAAAACAAGAAACATTTTTTTAAAGTCCAGATGATTTTAAAAAATTTAAAAACAATATTTACATTTTTGCACCGTTAAATCAATTAAAATTTAACGTAGCCAAAGACAAGTTACGACTTGGGATAAAAAAAAAATTCTAGAAAAATCAATTAATGGTCCGATTTTCACGAAAATTTTCATAATTACTTACGTTTTGAGGAAATATGTTTGAAATAGTTTTTTTCTAAAATATATCAGTGGAAATATGCTTTACGAGGTCTACGAACCCCCTATTTTATTTCATGAAATATGAAAAAATGAACCCAGAAAAAACAATTTTTACTTTTTTCTATAAAATAAGTCTGAATAATTATAAGTTTTTATACGGGAATTTTTTAGTAAAAGGACCATGAATACAGATTTCTGCTAAATATATCAATAAAGAAATCGACCCTATTGTAAGAAAATGGATTGTTGTACTTATTTCTCAAGATAACGGTGAGTATTTTTCCTAAGCGGATAATATGATCTTTGAATTAACTGTTTTTCTTTGTAACAACTTTTATGTTCGTTATTTTTTGTAAGATTTAAAAAAATGTTTTAAAAAAATGTATTCTTGTTTTCTTTATTTCCTCATCTTTTCATTATATTCGATTAAAACAGATTAGCGATATCGCTTCCACGCACTCGCCTGCTCTCTCTATCTTTCCCCTACTCTATTTTCTCTTTCTAATTATAATTTTTCTGGTAGCATGTCCCACCGTAAAGATCTTGCAACACCCTCTGGTTAAAAAGGAGACCCTCAAAATCGTCATATGGTCATTATTTAGTTGGGGTGACGACAACTTAAAATAAGTCATCTACTGACGAATATCCTGAATTCAAACATGGTTTTGAAGCTGAAATCGTCATTTTTAGTTAAAGGGGGGTACAAGTTGTGAGAACAATTTCAGCTCCGAAACCACGTTTGAATTAAGTGTAATGGTCTGAAGATGACTTATTTTAAGGTGATTAAAAATCCTACCTAAAGAGAGCCCGAAGTTACTGTGGCCTGAAAGTTGTGTTTATACACAATAAAGATGAGGGCAACAGTCCGAAATATCAGAATTATTCATATCAAGCCTCATCTCATAAGTGCATACTAGTACAAGTATTTCTAGGGGCCGGGTTATCTCAGTCGGTAGAGCGTTCGGCTAGAAACCACAAGGTTCCTAGTTCGATACCGGTCCTTGCCAACTCAGCGTATGCGTAGCACAGGGATCTGTGCGATAAAGTAAGGAGCTGATGGTAGGTGTGGCGCTCCACCTCAGATGCTAAAACAATCTCATTGGTCTAGCGCTATTGAAAAGGGGATAGACTCCCTCACTGATTGGCTGATACCGACTTTAGGTCGCCCCGACGACTTTACTTTACAAGTATATAACTTTATAGATTTGTTTACGATTTATTTTTATTTGGGTTTGTCAATAGATTTCGCAAACAAAACTAAAACAACAAAAGAAAACTCCTGCTGATTTTGTTTTATTTTGAATGAAATTCTGTTTGATGTTTTACGCAAGACTCCCAAGAGTCAACTAGACTTTTCGTCTTTATCTCCGTGGGAACACTTATTGATTTAGTGTTGTATATAAATTTACACGTTATGAATTCCTGTATTTTCCCATTATTTCCTTGCTGGGATTTTTCAGCAGTTTTATTATTGCCTACACATAAATCAAAGGAAGAAAGATAAACAACCCTGGTCGAATAGAATAGTATTTGAGCATATTTTTAAATGTTTTTTTTAATTTATTTTAGTATTTCATGTTCTATTTGCAATGATAAGTAAACATTACACAAGGGAAATCTTTTTCCGTGATGTTGGATTGTGCACAACAGAAGATAACCTGTAATCTTAAATCTAAATAAATACAAAACAAATAATTTGCCAAAAGATTTATGAAACAAATAATTTACCAAACTACTTACATACAAATAATCTACCAAATATATATAAAACAAATAATTTACAAAAATATATAAAACAAATAATTTACCTAGATATTTATGAAACAAATAATTTACCAAAATAATTATAAAACAACTAATTTAACAAAATGCCTATGAAACAAATAACTTACCAAAATATTTATAAAATAAATAATTTACCAAAATAATTATGAAACAAATAATTTAACAAAACGCCTATGAAACAAATAATTTACCAAAATATTTATAAAACAAATAATTTAACAAAATGCCTATGACAAATAATTTACCAAAATATTTATAAAACAAATAATTTAACAAAATACCTATGACAAATAATTTACCAAAATATTTATAGAACAAATAATTTACCAAAATACCAATGACAAATAATTTACCAAAATATTTATAAAACAAATAATTTACCAAAATACCTATGACACAAATAATTTACCAAAATATTTATAAAACAAATAAATTACCAAAATACCTGTAAAACAAATAATTTACCTAAATATTTATAAAACAAATAATTTACCAAGATACCTACAAAACAAATAATTTACGAAAATATTTATAAAACAAATAATTTACCAAAATACCTATGAAACAAATGATTTACCTAAATATTCATAAAACAAATAATTTGCCTAAATATTTATAAAACAAATAATTTACCTAAATACCTATGAAACAAATAATTTACCAACACATTGGATAACTTTTGACTCATCCCATGGTGCTGCACAATGTGGGACACCAGTGTTTTCTAGCTGAAATATTTCTCTATCCATTGATTCCATTGTGATCCCCGTTTCTGTTAAAGTTTGAGTGGAAAGAATTAGGAAGATTGAATTTCGAAGTATACTATCAATTCATTCGTTTTTCGGAGACGTTCCTATTTTCTTAAATACATTTTTCAAAGTTGGCTTTGTAAATTTGTTCTAAAGAAAAAATCAATTAAAAAAAAACGAAGAAGAAGCAATCATAGTGGGTGGGTGGGGGTTGCTTGTTTTTTTTTTATTTGTAAGAAAATCGTTAGCTACTGATTGATTTTTGTCTGTTGCCGTAAATAATCTAAAAATAGATAAACATTGATAGAATTATTATTGAATAGACTCTTCCTTCTGCACTGCTGGATTGAGTTATGTTCGTTTGATTGGTTGTCCTGTTCCGTGAACATTTATGAATAGTCGACAATCAAACTCAAAAGAAAGGAATTCTAATTAAACATCCTCATAAGACAGCGACCTACTCATCGGATGACCTATTTAAATACATTCAATGCCCGTTGTGTAATGGTTATCGTCGAAGGAAATGGACACGGCGATACGAGTTCAAATCCTGGACGAGACTGGTTGCATTTCATATTGCATTAATACACTTGAAGCCAACTATTCTCCCTTCAATGGGTAAATAGTAGGGCGGACTAGGCTAAAAAACCTTGGTACGGCTAGAAGAAGGAAAACCCTGAATGATAACGCCCGCTTAAAAATGACCTTGTGTCACATCCTAATCGTGCAAAAGGAGTTGGAAAATACATATATAAATGGCAATCTGTCTGTGTATAACCAGTAGGCACCTACACTTGTGACCCGATTAAATTTAATAGATATGTTAAGCTGATATTCAGGAACAGGACTGGCTAAGTAGATGTAAATAAAAATCAATCATAGAAACCCTGGGGACATCTTTACAATCAAGGAGGAAAGAGAATACGTTTTAGTGTGTGTGTGTGTGTGTGTGTGTGTGTGTGTGAGAGAGAGAGAGGGTAAATACTAGATACTGTTAAGCCCCCTCTCCCACTATTCCACTTCCTATTCTTAAAAATATGTTTGAAGAATAAGTTGATACTCTTCGAACTCAAACTTCCTCGGTTTATTCACGCTGAAAAAAGAAAGTTTGATGGAAGAATGACATGACTTAAACTATTGATAGTTCCTCACAAAAGAATGATCACCTGGCAAAGGTTACGATTGAAAATCCAGTATGGACTGAATGTCCATTCTGGATTTTCAATCGTAACCTTTCGTTAGCATTTTAGTCGAACTCTGGGAACTGCGAATAACTCCACCTACCCGGTTATTATAAGATTTGATTCAAAAGATCCAAGGTTATATTGCATTTAAAATTCTGTAATGAGTCTTATATATCACTAAAAAATGAAGATTTACATAATTTATGGTGCGGTTAATTTAATTTAACAAAAACGGGTTTAATGAATAATTACCCGGTGTTATTGATCTCTAATATTATTGTTTTATTCTCCTACATATTAAAACAATCCTATGAATGATTTTATATAGAAGCCAATTAAAATATAATTGAAATACGTGTAATCTTTTTATTTGCGTTCTTATTTAATTTTGTTAATCTTTATGATTTAATATATTTTATTGCATTAAAATTCAAATATTTACGCCTGGATATTATATACCAACTTGATTCTGCGTATATAATATAGAGAGAGTTCGTTTCTATTTTTCTTATGAAGGTGTAAGAGTTAAGGTCTTATAATAAGTTGGAAGGTTTGGAGTGACCTACCTACGTGGGTACATATAAGTACAAGACATATTCCGACAAAGTTATAAAATAATAACAGACTTTATTCCGTAGGCAACGGAGATACATTTAGGACAAGAATACATGTGCTAATTACAAATGGTACAGCAATACATAATGAACACATATATAGACATGTATAAAGAAAGTAGGACTTCATCCTACAGAGGTGAGAAAGAGTTCCTGATGGAATGTCACTTACTTATAACAGGCTGGGGGAGGAGCTTTGCCCCATACGAGTAGAGACCCAAGCATCTAGCCCATGTGAAGCGTTGGCTGGTCCAGAGGGAAGAGAATTCAAAATTCCTGGCTTACTGATTAAATCTAGCCCCCTATCGGCAGAACCTGCAGCAAGGGAAGATAAGTCTTCTAGACTCCACATCAATCCAAACAGGGGAAAACAATCGCTTAAGGGAAGTCCGTGGTTATACCCTCATATTTAAATCTTTATTTACTTTCCAGAGTATCTGGCTTGTATCTTACTTTTTTTCTGTAGGTTGTCATTAGTTCTTAGAGACAACGCAATTTTTTGTGACCACATTTTTAATAATTTCAGAACCAGAACTTATTCAACCGCACGCGGAGCAAAGCCGGTCCGTGCTTACATTAGAACCTCTAACGGTTTGACTAACTCTAAGCTAACTAAACCTTTTCCTCACAGTCCAAGTAACCCGAAAAGGGTTACGCAAAGGTTTAATCACCTAACGCCTCAGATCTGGATTCCAAATATGTTTCTATACTAACCATCTAATCGAGTTCAAATCCTGGACGTGGTAATTGCATTTCATTTAGCGCTAATATTCTTGGGAAAGGTATGAATCCTACTCTCACTCCAGCTATGCGTAAATAGTAGGGCAGACTGGGCTCTTTAACCTTGGTTAGGCAACCGGTCTAGGAAAAGGAAAACTCTGAATTCAAACCTGCTGAACTCCGCTTAAGAAATTGACTTTGTGTCGCATCCTGCTCGTGCGGAGGGGTTGGTAAATATATATACTAACCATTTAACGATATGCATCTATACACATATAAAGGGCAGTTGTTGTATGTGTATATCAGGAGGAAACTTCGAAAATAAAACAATTAACGACAAAGTAAATATATATACACATTAAATATCACCAGGGCTTGGTTTTTGAGCAAAAATAATGAAGGTTTGATTTATATTTGTGAAGATAATTAAAGAAATTAAATTTAAATGATAACAGCATGGACTTTTTTTGCATTTAAGATTTTAAATAATAGACATTCATTTTTCTTTTCAGATTGGCTGAATCAACGCAAAGTCTTTTTTTACATAGATTTTAATGGGGCATCCTGCGAGGATCTAACTCGTGATTCAGTAATAATGGATCTGCGAGACTAACTTTTTTGCTACCCTTCTCTACCCAGGCGACGCTGGATAGCTGCTTCTAGTCAATATATAACATGGATAGCGCATATTCTTGCTAGTTCAACGTAACGCTTTATCTTTTTCAACCACTCAGAACTAACACAATTTTCCGGTTCGTGCATTCTTTTACTTTTATCAGGTTCCATCTTTCTCCGATTCTCCCTGAAGTGCACATTCTTCTACGGTGAGTTCCCCCATTATATGCAAATCGCCTTGTTCGAATTATTCCACCGAATGACCACATGGATTTTGAATAAAACTTTGGAACCCTGGCATTTTCATAGCGAAATATCCAGGGTTGTTATTCTGCATTAATATACATATAACAACCTTTTGAGGATTATTGCTTGATTTTCCTTGTTTAACATTGTATCATAAGAAAGCACCGTTTTACTGATGCTTTATTAGATATAAATCCTATTGAAAATCAATGGAGCGTTGGTACATTGTTTTTCTATGTAAATGAGAAATAATTTTCACAAAAGAATAATGTTTAGAAAACAATATCATAAACATAATAATCTATCAAGCGGAAACGAATCCTGGATTTAATATATTATAGGAACAGTTAAAACTGTTTGAATTCACGAGAATATATATATATATATATATAATATATATTATATATATATATATATATATATATAGATATAGAAGAGAGAGGAGAGAGAGAGAGAGAGAGTCGATTAAAATCGAATGGTTTAAAATCTACCTACTTAGTTTCACGCAATAGCGCTAATCTTCGGAGTATTTTTCCCTACCATCGTTATGTATTTTAAAGCTAGGTTGTGCCCATTTTCAATCCAGCGGGTGTGCTACAGATCCTCACCCCCTATGTAACATCGGGATTAACTAGGCAGAGCTTGTGTTTATTTTTATGCCTACATCTCTTTGTTAATTCTGCTCGTGGTTCACTATCTTCTCTGGGTCACTAAATTCTACTATTTTTTATTTTTCTTACACGCACAATACGAATGGGTTATCATTCAATTTGTATAATGGTCCTTTCTTAATAATCTTCCATTTCACTTCTGGCTCATTCTTGGCTTTTCTTTCAATGACAACACGTGTTTGGCAAGTATTGTTGTCTCGCAGTATTTTTGTCCCTGAATGATAACTTTTTATTTGTGCTTGGTTGCCATTACCATTATATATATATATATATATATATATATATATATATATATATATGAAGTGGTCAAACGACGTGTTTGAATGGCGAAGGCCGACAATTTTTAGGGAGATTGTGTGCTTAATTAAAGTCATACCTAATTTGTTAATTAAATAATTATAATTAAATGAATTAGGCGTGCATATCAGTTTTAATGTAAAGCGTAAACAAATCGAGAAAAAGTCGATCTCTGCATGTACATTTCAGCCCATTAGGCCTTATCAGCAGAGCTATAGACAGGGAAGTGCTTTGTGCGCGATTCGAACCCTACCTGTCAGGCTGACATTCTAACCACTACACTAGCTGGCTTCCCCAGAATCTCTCGTTTATTTTAAACTGATAAGTATATCGCACTTTTTGTGACTTATGGCACAACAGTATGAAGTGGTCAAACGATGTGTTTGAATGGCGATGGCCGACAATTTTTAGGGAGATTATGTGCTTAATTAAAGTCATACCTAATTTGTTAATTAAATAATTATAATTAAATGAATTAGGCGTGCATATATATATATATATATATATATATATACGTATTGACAGGAGTTTTCTTTCCCCAATCTTCCTGATTCCAATCTGCACTAGCTAGAGGGAAAATAGTTGTATACATACGTTTTCCAACGTATTAGCGCTATTTATATATTGTTGTTGTCAGTAACTTCTATAATGGTTATGTTAACTTTCCATCCACAATATCGCTATTTAAATTTTACTTCTGTGCGGTCATAATTCGTAGGCAACCCACGAATTATGTCGTAGAATGAAACCTTTCTTTATCATGGGGAAGTAAACCTTTTCTCTTATTGATGAGGGAGGAGCATTTTCTTAGAAGAGTTTTATGCATACATTACAGATGTTGAGAATAGACGTCTGGATTTAGTGTCTTATAGCAGTTGAAAACAGTTTTTACAAAATAGATAATACCCTGCTGATCACATCCTACAAACATCATAACTTTTTTAGGAGGCTCTATTTTGTCGACTGGCCCTCTTTTTTTGGGTTGATTTCTTCCTCTGGTCGATACGGCTTCTGTTATTCTGGGCTGTGGTTTACTGTGCTCATTTCTTTGTTTTTTATAAGAAAGCAAGACTTTGGTTATTTTTCAAAGATATCATTATTAAAACCGAAGCTCAAAAGGGGTTTAACCGTGCGGTGAGAAGATGGCATCCTTGAGAACAGACGACCCACGTCTCTCATAGACGCCAGGATGCCAACAAATTAAAATTGTTTTTTTTAATTCTTTTCAATAGACACCTCCCCACCAATATATATATTAAAAAATAGGAGACACAGAGATAAAAAGAGTAGAAATAGTATTTGGGGAAAATTTTCAATATTGGCAATAGCGTGTAATTTACATGGGTCAAGCTAGTTAAAGAAAATTATCGCTAAAAATAACATGGGATGTGCTTCTCAAACACAGGCTTTATTGTTATCTATCACTTTTGTATCGGATATATAAATGGCGGGAGCGGAGAAAGGAGGATGTTCTATTTCGATGAGTGACCAACTTCCTCTGGTCGATAAGGCTTCTTTTATTTTGGGCTGCGGTAGTCTGTGCTCATTTCTTTGTTTTTAATGATGAAGCAAGAATTTGTTTATTTTTTAGATATATATTTATTAAAACCGAAGCCCAAAAGGGTTTAACCGTGCAGTGAGAAGATGGCATACTTAGGAACAGACGACTTCGCGTCTGCTTCCTTCAGCTAACCACCAAAATCTACTTATTTTCAATAAAGTAGAAAAGTAATGAAATGAGTGAAAGTCAACAAGTGGAGAAAAAAGGGAAGAGGGGAGTGAACAGTTCAATTAGAAAACAGAATAAATATAAAAGATTAAATCTACAATATTTATCTGTTTCTATATATTTGTTATATACCCTTTTTTCCTCGGGTATATGAATGGTGTGAGAAAGAGAGAGAGAGAAGGGAGAGAGAGAAGGGAAGAGAGGGGAGTGAGAGAGAGAGAGAGAGAGAGAGAGAGAGAGAGAGAGAGAGAGAGAGAGAGAGAGAGAGAGAGAGAGAGAGAGAGAGAGAGAGAGAGAGAGAGAGATTTCTTATGTGTGTCTATTTCGTCGACCGGCGCCATCTTCTTTTGAGTTGATTTCTTCCTCTGATCGATAAGGCTTCTTTTATTCTGGGCTGCGGTAGTCAGTGCTCATTTCTTTGTTTTTAATGATGAAGCAATTTTACAATGTCACCGTACAACAAGTTAGCCACTACACCACGGAACGTTTCGAAAATATTAGTAAAACAAAAATGATATGTAAAAAACAAAACAAAACAAAACAAAAAACAAAACAAAACAAATAACAAAAACAAACGAAAAACAATAGAAACGGTCCAAGAATAGTGTTTTTCGCATCATACATCTGCCCATTAAAAATGTCACGCTATGCGTTTAATCTATTTTTACCAGAAGTTTTTATTTAGATTTTTTAAAGAAATAATTCTAACTTCGAAAGACAATATAAAAACCGTTTTCTTTTGGATTAAATTTCTAAACAAACGTTTGTTTTTTTTACAACGAGGAACTTTAAATAGAAAAGTTCATTTTTATTTGTGCAAGTTAATCATAGACAAACCATTTGACTTTAAAACAAATAATTATTATTTTCTTTTAGACAATCAAATAAAATAATAACACCCTCTGTTTAAAAATGAGACTGTTCAAATTATACAAGATGAAATGCAAAATATAAATCTTGATTATCAGATGTTGTTTATCCGCCAAATTCATATTTCTTATGAGTGTTGTCCCTTCAACTAAATAATGGACCATCCCTTTTTTTTTACAACGAAAAAAGGGGGAAAAGGACATTCTTTTCAGAAGAAAAATGTTTAGTGAAAGATACAGAGAAGTGAGAAGTCACGGAAAGGATAACGCTATTTCAAACGATCATAATGAAAAGGGGAAAAGAAGGAAAGAAACAAACAAAAGAGTGTATGTGTGTGTGTGTGTGTGTGTGTGTGTGTGTGTGTGTGTGTGTGTGAGAGAGAGAGAGAGAGAGAGAGAGAGAGAGAGAGAGAGAGAGAGAGTTTAAATCAAGCTTATTATACTTTTTACACATTGAAGTATTTTTTTGTAATAGCTTTTGTAAACAAATCAAACGTTGTGATAATTAAATTATCATTCTGTGGTATATTCACAGGTCCTGCTAGTCAAGATGATTATACTTTTTACATATTGAACTATCTAGCAATAGCTCAAGTAAACATATCAAACGTTGTAATGATTAAATTATCATTCTGTGGTATATCCACAGGTCCTGCTAGTTATTACTACAATTGGCTATTCTATTAATTCTGCTTTCACAAATGATAAAAGATTAAAAAAAAATGACCAGGAAAGTTAAACAATCATTTAAAAGAAAATTCTCTTTCGCATAAAATAACCCAAGGGTTGAAATGCCGTAAAAATCCGACCAATCAACCAACTAGTCGGTAGAGCGTTTGCTTCGGAACCATAAGTTTCCGGGTTCGATACCGACCCTCACCCACTTAACATATCAGTAGCACAGCGTCTGTGCGGAAAAGTGGGGAGCTGACGGTAGGTTTGGTGCACCACCTCAAATGCATACAATAATCGGACCATATAACCTTTAGGCACCCCTTTTTATCTCGATTAAGAAAGGACATGTTTTTCATTTACACCGTCAATATCCGGTTGTTTTAACGGACGATTTTTAGATTTAAAAAAAATTATAAAACTAACCCCTAACCCTAACCCATAACAACACAACCAGATATTAACGGTGTAAATGAAAAACATGCCCTTTCTTAATCGAGATCAAAAAGGGGTGCCTAAAGGTAATATGGTCCAAATAATCTCCCTAGTTTAGCGCTAGTGAAAAGGAGATAGACTCCCTTGCTGTCCGGCTGATACCGACAATAGGCTACTCCACCTACTACTTTTATTATCACAACTGAACTTAATTTTCTCATTGTTCCTATGTAAATATTAGAGATACCCAAATTTGCTAGCTTTTTAAAAATAAAATTAAAATTAATTAAATCTATTATTTAAGGTCAAACTTTTGTCTAAAATGATAAGTAGTAATATAATGACGATCATTAAAAAAGAAAAATATCATTACATATGCAGTTTATTTTTAATAGATTTAAAACGATTTTTTTTGTCAATTTTTAAGCATAAAAAATATCGATGTATAATTTTTTCTTTTATAAAATAATAGCCAATTAAATAATTATCGAAATGAGTAAAAAAGAAATCTCCAAAAAATTAATATATAGAAAAGCCAGCGTAAACATTTTTTTGTTTGTTTCTATTCATAACTTCGGTCTTTTATCTCTTTATTTACTGTAATTAGAAAACGGAAAGACCAACTTGAAAAAAAAAGTTACGCCCCCAACGGGGGTAAAAAATAAGTGACCTGAAAAAAAATGAGAAAGTTTTGAAATAAAATAAGTAATGCATTATAAATATAATTGATTGATACATAAACACTGAAAATTTCATTAGAATCCGATAATTTCCTGATTTTTGATAAATTATTTTCCCTAGGGGGGGATCTAAAGTTATTTTGTCAAAAATGCAATTTAGTCTCATTTTGGGTATAGCTAGTAAATATTTTTTCATCGAGTGGAAAAAAATATGCTGACTCTAAATTGTCCAATGTAAAATTGCAAAATGGACGTAAAATTATTGTTTTATCTTGCGGTCATAATTAATTTAATTTTTTTAAAGTTTAAATTTTGCTATAAGCCAAGTCTGTACTTTGTTTTCCGCTGGTTGGCATTTCTTTTATGCATTGCACGTTTATAGGACATTTTTGGTGTAGTTAATTCTCTAGAAGTTTTTACACGCACTTATATAATATCAAGTATCCTATTTGATACAACATTATGCACTCAGTTGTACGATTTCACGTGTTTTATCTAATGCTAATAATATATACAGACTTTAATGAATTCAAGTAATTATTTCTATTCAATAATAATCAAACTTTTGCACATAGTTATCTGGTTTCAATTAATATTGATTCTTAGTATGCAATTCAATTAGCTTCAAGTAAATATTCTTTATACAAATAATGGTAATTTTCACCTTTAGTTGTCAAAATTCCTAGCAAATAAGGCAATTAGAGTAACCTCCCTTGACTTTCACTTTGAACTACGCCGGTAGCTATTTTGAAAGTCTCCTTTTTCGAAAACAATACAGCTGCATGCTTTAACACAAAAATATCATAAAATGTGTTCTTAATAACAATTAAGTTCATTTCAGATAATTTTATGCTAGGAATTTAGCCAACTGACTTTCACTTTGAAACAAGACGGTAGCCATTTGGAATGTGTCCGTGCGAAATATACAAATCTTAGAATCGTTTCGAAAACAATACAACTGAATGCTTTAACACAAAAATATCATAAAATGTGTTCTTAATAACAATTAAGTTCATTTCAGATAATGCGCACGCACACTTTTATGCTAGGAATTTTAACAACTAAAGGTGAAAATTACCCAAATAATTTGATGAAAAAAAAATGTAAATCCTGATTATCTGATGTTTCTTATCCCCCGAATTCTTATTTCTTATCAGTATTGTCAACTCAGCTAAATAATGGACCGTCTCGTTTTTTATTATAAAGAAAAAAGGGAAGCAAAAAACATGCTATACAGAAAGATATAATAAGTAGAAAAGATATTGTTAGTAATCAATTCGATTTGCTTCAAGTAGATATTCTTTATACAAATAATTTACACAGTTACATGTTATCAATCATGTCAATGAAATGCAAGTAATTTTCAAACCGATCCATCTATATATTAATATTCTTATTCCTTAATATTCCGACCGATACCATCTTGCAATACCATCTAGTAAAAATTGAGACCGTCCAAGATGAAGTGCAAAAAATTTAAATCCTTATAATCTCGTGACACTTAATCACCGAATTCTTATTTCTCATGTATGACGTCACCTCAGTAAAGTAATGGACCGTTCTGTTTTTATTATAAAGAAATTAAAGGGAAGAAATAGGATATTGTTATCGGCATTGGAGTCTCGGAAAACTATATAGTTTCTTGTACTTCTGAAGTTACAGCGCCTACTGTGATTGTGAAGTCCAATGTTCGAAAAACTTTCTCGACCACAGATGTCGTATGTGAAGGCTGTCCTTGAAGATGTTGATGTGCCGGTGCTATGTTGCCGCCGCTTTCTTCTGAACCTGTTGGTCTCAAGGTGTTGCGCTAGGGTGACATCAGATATGAACAGTCCGCTACGGAGAGCCTGTCGCCACGGAGGGCGGTCTTGAGTGGCGCCAGGCTCTCCGTAGCGGACTCAGCAAAGTAATGGACCATTCTGTTTTTATTATAAAGAAAGAAAGGGAAGAAATAGGATATACTACACAGAAAAATATAATAAAGAAAGAAAGAAAGAAAAAAGAAAGAGAGAGTTGAGGGGGGTTATTTTTGGTTCTATTTTTTGAATTGCCGCCATTTTGAAGAAAAAATGAACATATTTTCGTGAATTTCTCCTTAAAAAAGAAAAAAAAAAAGATTTCGTGAGGAATATTTTTTATTCTTTTTAATTTTCTGTGTAATAGATTATTTATAGGTTACCCAGCACAATGTATCATTGTGAAATTTTATTGTAATTTTTGTAATGGAATATTCCACACTCTCTCTCTTTCTCTCACCCATGTGGTCTATATATATATATATATATATATATATATATATATATATATATATATATATATATTATATATATATATATAGTGCGCACGGCATTATACTGGGCTAGCTTCGCGGATTAGTAGCGTACCTCACTATTCCTTGTCTGTCTTATTGTATCTCTCTGCAATAAAACTCTTTATCTGAAATCTACGAACGTGTCGACTGGTCCTTCCACTCTACTACAACCTTGTCTGATCGTATCCCTTTTAAGGACACAACAGTAATAGTATATTAAGAAGTGCCTGGGATGTATTGGTTATCATCGTACAAAATTGATACAGCAATATGAGTTCAAATCCTAGACAAAGCTAGTTGAATTTCACACAGCTCTAATATCATTGGGAAGGGTATGCATCCACCTATTCTTCTTCGAGTTATGGGTGAAATAGTAGGACAGACTGGGGTCTGTTAAGCTTGGTATGGTGACATGTCTAGAAGGTAGGTGTTGCCGGTGGGGATTGACCCCTGGGTTAATGCCGTTAATTATTTCCGAAGAAACTAGGTAAGTATAAAAAAACTGTACAGGGCGTGTCAAAAAAGTATCCAGATTTTTTTACTTTTTGACACACCTTGTATTCTGAAAAAATAACGTTCCATTCATTAAATTTTCAGAATACAAAGTGTGTCAAAATGTTTTAAGCTCTATTTACCAAGATAAAAATAAAGAAGAATGGGAACGTTACATTCTTTTCAGGATACAGGGTGTGTCATAAAAGTACCAAGTTTAAAGGTGTATTTACCAAGATATAGATGAACAATGAATGGAACATTATTTTTTTTCCATAATACAAGATGTGTAAAAAAGTACAAAAAATCTCGATATTAAAAATGAAGGATACGTTATTTTTTAGAATTCAAGGTGTGTCGAAAAGTACAAGAATCTCGATACCTTTTGGACACACGTTGTATGTATGAATGTTGCTTAGTAAATTTGCTGATCTGTACGTAAGTAATTACTTCATTTTTGATGGGTACGTTTACTAGATGTAAATAAAAGAGCGTATATACTTTAGTGAACATGATTGCCTGAAAGGCATCAATACAAACAAACTTATATTTTCCTTAAATCAAATAAGCAAAAGTTTAGAAAATATAATTGAGCCCAAAACTATAGAATGAAATAGATTAAAATTAAACCAAAAATATAAAAAATAAAACCAGCAAAGAAGAAAACATTTAGAAAGGATTTCGGGAATTTTTTTTTTTTTTTTTTTTTTTTTAGACGAAAAAGTAAATAAATTTTCATTTAGCTTTCTGTAAAATAAAAATAAAAAAATAAGAAATTTTAAAATACACTCAGAAAGCGAACACGCCGAAGAAAAATAAGATTTCTTCGAAAAGTCACGTTGAGTTTTTTCTCAAACATATCGTACATCACAATCCGGAAGATTATAAAGCAAAAAAAAAAAAAAAAGTAAAGACAAAAAAAAAAAAAAAAAAAAATACATATAAAAATGTCTAGAATCTTATTTACACCTTTAGCTTCTTCGACATTAAAAGAAACTGCGAGGGAAAAAAAACCTCAAGAAGACAAAACTAATCTATTATATATTCGACACGCTCAAAATTGACTAGCTACATGATATCACATACTTTTGATAATCTTAAATCTACATATTAATACTCGTGTTCCTTAATTGTACGACCGTTATCACCTAGCAACACTAATGACAAATGATAACACCGATAGACTTTGGAAACCTTTATTCTACTTAGAATAATTGGTACACTTAATGAGAGTTTATATAGTCTAGTATTTACTATAGAGTTCTCTAAAGGGGAGGTAATCATAAATCATAGGGGATATAACTCTCAATTACTTATTACAAACACAATCTGGTTAAAAACGCAACTGTCCAAATCATCCAAGATCAATGCAAAGATGTAAATCTTGATTATTTGGTATTGCTTATCCGCCGAATTATTATTTCTTATGAGACGACGTTCTATTTACAACTCGGGATATTATTAAGAAAGAAAGAAAGAACAAAGAAGAACAAAAAAATCAAGCTAATAATAAAAATGTCTATAATCATATTAGCACCTTTATTTTAGGAGACTGAGTCAAAATGTACTGCCATTTTGTTGTTAGGACAGGTATAATTACCAAAACAGTACCATGTATCATACATCAAAATGAAGCTGGTCCTCTGTGGACCACATCCCTACTTCTCCACATAGTCACCGTTTCTATCAATTGCAATATTCCATCTTCAAATGAGAGCATGTATCCCTGCTCTGTAAAATGTTGTTGACTATTCTTTGAGCCACTACAGATTTCACTTCCTCGTCAGTGGAATAATGTTTACCTCTCAAACCATCTTTCATGGGGCCGAAGAGATGATTGTCTGAAGGCGCTAAATCTGGTGAGTATGGAGGATGCGAATGGAAATGCTACACAGAAAAATATGGTTAAGAAAGAAAGAGAGAGAGATTAGGAGAAAGATACAGAGAGGGAGTGGGCGCGCGGAAGCGATAACACTAATCTATTTCAATCGAACATAATCAAAAGATAAATGAATGAAAGAAAGAAAGGAGTTAAATCAAGAATATTATACTTTTTATTTATTGAAGTGTTCTGGAATATGTCTTAAGTAAAACTGTTAAACGGTGTAATAATTAAACTATCACGGGGGTATATTCATAGGTCATGCTATTCTGGATAAATGTAGGTATATATTTTTCTATCTTAATTTCTTCAAGAATTTTACTTTGCTGGCTTGAATGCTGATTCAAACCACTTCTCAAAATCTCCAATCGTTTTCGGATATGTTAAAGTTACAGAATACGAAAGAAAAATTAATAATACATAAATAAATAAAAAGGAAGAAGAAGAAATGGAAGATTACTTTTTTGTATAACTATTGTTTTTCGGTTAAACTTGCAAATTGTCGTCAAAATTAAAACGGAAAATTTTGACGACGACATATCAAACTAGATTTTAAAATTAAAATTAATTTAAAATCCGATTAAAAATGAAAAAAAAAAAATAATCTCACGAACTTTTCTTTTCAAATAAAAAAAAAAAATATTTGTCTTTCTTTATTTCTTTATTTACTTAAAAAAATTTTTTTTTTATTTCATCTATTTATTTTTTCCTACTTGACTTTTTTTTAAAGTCAGGTTAGTAATTGTTTTATTTTATTTATTTAACGAATCTTGAAATATTTTCTAAACTGCACATAAATATTTTAATTTTGAAAATATTTCAAGATTCGTTAAATAAATGAAATAAAACGATTACTAACCTGACTTACCAAAACAAAGTCAAGTATTTTGAATCGGATTTTTAAAATTAATTTTAATTTAAAAATTTAATTTGATGTGTTGCAAATCGTCGTCCAAATTTTCCGTTTTGATTTTGACGACGATTTGCAAGTTTAGCCTATTTTCTGAATAAGGTTGATGTTCCGAACACTTATCCATATCTTTATTGTGGCATGTATAAACATAATGTTTCGGTCGCTGTATTATTCGGCCTTCCTCGGATGTTACCTGTGTATATAGAAAAATATTGATGTTACTGGATTTCCCACATTTTTTCAAAATGATCGCGACTTCACTTGGCACATGTCGGAATGATAGGCGTGCAAAAACAATGACCTTATTATTTGAATAAGATCTTCAAAATTCTTCGACGCCTGTTTGTGCAACAGTGAAATTATTAGATATGATTTCCCAGGTAGAGTCACTACTATACTCGGTTACATAGGGAAACCTGAGGAAGGCCGAAGGATACAGCAACCGAGACGTTGTGTTTATACATACCACAATAAAGATGAGAACAATAGTCCGAAACATTCAAAATTCACATGAAAGCCTCATTAAAAAAAAAACCCAGACAAATAGTTATTTTTTACTTAAAAAATATTAGCCAGTCCCTACATTAGCCACATGGCACTTTGATCGCACGACAAGGCTTGACCAATTCATAAAAATGCTGACCAATCTTATAAAGAACCGGGTCTAAACGTATGACCACCCTGTAAGTAGAAATGGACTTTTCCATTAAGTAATGGGGGCTTCTACAGGAGGCACTAAATTATACAACTTACCTTATTTAATAGTATATATATATTTACCAACCCCTCTGCACGAGTAGGATGTGACACAAGGTCAATTTCTTAAGTGCAACATGTTTGAACTCAGAGTTTTCCTTCTCCTAGACCGGTTGCCTAACAAAGGTTAAAGAGCGCAGTCTGCCCTACTATTTATCTATAGTAGAGAGGGAGAGTAGGATTCATACCTTTCCCAATGGTATTAGCGCTAAGAGAAATGCGATTACCACATCCAGGATTTGAACTTGGGGCGACGAGTACATTTCCCATGACTTTAACCATTACACCACGCGCTTCCATTTAATAGTATATAAGAACCCGTCTTTTTAGATTTCGGGGAACTCGCATTCCCGCTGAATGCTGGAAATTATCTTAAGATAAAGACTAATAATACTACTATTACTACTACTATTACTACTACAACAACTACTACTACTTCTACTTGGTTGTTACATCTTACACTACCCACCAAATACCGTTATAAGACGCACTATTTTTCTATATTTTCAGCCCCAAAATTAGAGGTATTATACATGATACCTATATAATTAACTGGTTATTTCCTAGTTGAGTAACATGATATTACAGAGTGACCCAGAAAAAACAGAACCCAAATTATTTATTTGTTTTCCCATTAAACTAACCCTAAACCCCAACCCTAACTCTAACCCTAACACTAACCCTAAACCCTAACCCTAACCCTAAACCCTAATCCTAACCCTAACCCCCTAGTTAAAATTAACAGTTTTCTTACAAAATTTGTGGGTTCTGTTTTTTCTTGGTCACCCTGTAATATCATGTTACTCAAATAGGAGCGTTAGAATCAGGGTTACGGTTTAGGGTTAGGGTTAGGGTTAGTGTTGGGGTTTAGGGTTAGTTTAATGGAAAAATAAATAAATGATTTGGGTTAGCACTAACCCTAACCCTAACCCCAACCCTAACCCTAAACCTTAATCCTAACCCTAACCGTTTTATTACAACATTTGTGGGTTACTGTTTTTTCTTGGTCACCCTGTAATATCATGTTACTCAAATAGGGGGGGTTAGAGTTAGGGTTAGGGTTTAGGGTTAGGGTTGAGGTTTAGGCTTAGTTTAATGGAAAAATAAATAAATGATTTGGGTTCTATTTTTCCTGGGTCACCCTGTAATATCATATTACTCAACTAGGAAATAACCAATTAACTTTATATCATTGGTCTGTACATTTGAGATGTGGCTTGATGTGAATGATTTTCCAGCTTCGGATTGTCATCATCTTTATTGTGCTATGTATAAACACAACGTTTAGGCTGCTGTATCCTCGGGCCCTGATCACGTGTTCCCTGTTTACCTTAGACTAATGAAATCATCAGAAGATACCCCTAAGTTTAATATTAAAGCTCCGAAATCACACTTGGATTCAGGGTGATCGTCTGATCATTTGCAATATTAATTGGAATGTTGATATTTTAAAAAAAAATTATAGTAGAAATATTATGTTGTTTTTCATCCGAGTAAAACTCAATATTTTAATTTTTCCCCAGGGCATTTTGCTTTCGAAACGTGTTGTATCTTAGAAATGTTATTTTTTTCTGCTGGTGGGCGTTTGTCTCATGATTTTTGAAAATACATTTTAATCTAATTCAAATGTTTTCGGTCATCTAGAAAATTTACATATAACTGAATACCGTAGGCATAAATAAGTGTGTTTCAATAGAATATATTTGAAAATTAAATTATCTAAATCCTAAATAGAATGTATATCATGCGTATCTTGAATGTCTTCTTCTTCTTAATTTGCATATATTAAAATCATCTATACTGAATGTTTTTACTTGTATGTATTTATGAGATGAGGCTTGATATGAATAATTTTGATATTTCGAACTGTTGTAGATATCTGTTCAATCAATTGTTCAATTTAAATTTTCAATCCTATTTACTTTAGAATCTTAACGTCTATTTAACATTCATGAAATGGTCTTAAAAGACACATCGGTTGTGTATTTACTTCTCATACTGTCGTGTAGAAAAAGTCACTATAAGAGGAATAAAAACCTACTTCTAAACAAAACGAAAAATCTAAGTAAGTCCGGTTGGCTTAGGGGTTACGGTCTTCGCCTGTCAGCTTGACAGGGTTCGAATCACGCACAAGGCGGTCTTCCTATCTATAGCTCTGCTAATGAGGCCTAATAGGCCGAAATGTACATACAGAGATTGATTTTTCTCGATTTGTTTAGCCTTAAATTTAAATAGGTATGCCCGCCTAATTAATTAATTATTAATTAATTAACTTTCAAAATTAGGTACGACTTCAATTAAGCACATATTCTCCCAAATATATATATATATAAATATATATATATATATATATATATAATATAAACTCTGCTTATATATATATAGAACACTGTAAAATTGAACATGATGAACAGGAAACAGCTATCATATCAAAAATTGCAAGATTTAATTCTAGGGTGACACAGAAAAAACAAAACCCAATTTATCTATTTACTTTCCCATTAAACTAACCCTAAACCCCAACCCTAACCCTAACTCTAACTCTAACCCTAGCCCCTAACCCTAACCCTAACACCTAACCCTAACCCTACCCCTAACACAACCCCTAACCCTAAACCCCCTAGTTAAAATTAACAGTTTTCTTACAAAATTTGTGGGTTCTGTTTTTTCTTGTTTTACCGTTAATAAATATATAGATGTAATCTTAAATAATGTTCTTACACAATAAACGTAATCAAGAATCTGTTCATCTCTCAAATATGAATCTTATTCTCGATAATACTCGCTTTATTATCATACGATCACTTATGAATTATTTATCACAATAAATCAGAAATAAGAAAAAAGAAAAAGATTAATTGATTTCCAATGAAACCCGAAAATGCAAATTAAGAATATCTATAAAATCTATTCATAAGAGAATCTATATTTGGGGCCTTCAGAAGAATCATGAGGAACACATAATTGAGAAACTAGAAATTCGAGGAAAATTGAGACACTCTAGAGACTATAGAAGGGGTGAGATCAGCTAGAATACTGAGAATACTGCAAAGCTTAGAATAATTTTCTGTCACTTAGACCTTTCTGTCACTTAGACCTTTCTGTGACTAAGATCTTTCTGTCACTCTGACCTTTCCGTGACTCGGACCTTTCTATGACAGACCTGTCACTCTGACCTTTCTGTGACTCAGACCTCTCTGTGACTCAGACCTTTCTGTCACTCTGACCTTTCTGTGACTCAGACCTTTCTGTCACTCAGACCTGTCTGTGACTCAGACCTTTCGGTGACTCTGTCCTTTCTGTGACTCAGACCTTTCTGTCACTGATACCTTTCTATGACTGAGACCTTTCTGTCACTTAGACCTTTGTGTCACAGACCTTTCTGTCACTTAGACCTTTCTGTTATTCAGACCTTAGTAAAAACAACCATTATCAGCTGGTGAGAAAGACTCACGAATATAGAATAATAATAGTCAGATCAGACCTAGCATCTATACACTCGTGTTCGTAAGACTGTTATCATCTTGTAACACCCCCTGGTTAAAATAGAGACCGTCCAAATCGTACAAGAAAAAGACAAAATTGTAAACCCTGATTATATTGTGTTGCTTATCCGCCGAATTCTTATTTCATATGAACGTCGTCACCTCAGCTAAATAATGGAAAATTCCGTTTTTCTTATAAAGAAAGAAAAGGAAGGAAAAAGACAAGCTACAGTGAAAAATGTAAAAAAGGAAAACAGAAGGGAAAGAGGAAGACAGGGAATGTGCGCGGGGAAGCGATAACGGTAACTTGTTTCAATCGAACGTAATGAAAAGATGAAAAGAAGGAAATAAAGAATCATAATTATTATACTTTTTACATATTGAACTATTTAGCAATAACTCTTAAGTAAACATATCAAACATTGTAATAATTAAATTATCTTACTGTAATATATCCACAGATCCTGCTAGTTAATTAGTAATGAGAAAAGAACCCATGTAGATTTGTCGTTCCGGTGGATCACAGATTTAAAAAAAAAAATCGAAAGATCCTTGAGTAAGCTGAAAAACCTCTGAACCATGAAAATTATTGATATACCCTTTTTATTTAGTTCTTTTCAAACGGTCTTCAAAGGACTGGAAAAGAGACATGTGGAACTAAATTGATTGTTTGTTTATTGATTTTAACGGCATATCAACCCGTCTGGGGTTATGTTATGCTTAACGGTAGGAAGTTATACTTATCGTGTATTTATATTTATACTTTTTAGTAATTGGTTTTATCAATGTGTTAGCATTATTGGGGATTATGTTGTATGGTATTGATTTGTTTCATGTCTATATTCTATGGCATAATTTTATTTCCCTAAAAAAAGAGAGAATATCCTCATGTTGACATTTTCAAACATATCTTTCATATTGTTTGCTTTTAAACAACGGTTTCTAATGTGAGCAAAAAACCTGCATTCCATGAATAAGTGTTATAATCATTTTGATTTTTCGGACTACTGATCTCATCTTGATTCATTATAGGCAACGTTTCGGCCACTGTACCCTCCAACTTTCTCAGGTGTTTCCTGTGTATCAGAGTATAGTAATGATCCAAAACTGGGAAATCATTTCTAATAGTTCGAAAGTTGATCAAATAGGTGTCGCGCAAGGCCACAGGATACAGCTGAATACTAATTCCCTAATACGAAAGTCCAAAGAATGAGCTTGACCAAGGTATATAGTGGAATAGCCCAACCCTGTATCTAAACCACCTACCAACACTGATGCTTAGTGCAGATTTAACTTGGAATACAGCCGAATACTGATCACCTGATACGAAATTCTAAAAATGAGCTTGACCAAGGTATATAGTGGAATAGCCCAACCCTGTATCTAAACCACTACCAACACTCTGATGCTTAGTGCAGATTTAACTTGGAATACAGCGAATACTGATCACCTGATACGAAATTCAAAGAATGAGCTTGACCAAGGTATATAGTGGAATAGCCCAACCCTGTATCTAAACCACCTACCAACACACTGATGCTTAGTGCAGATTTAACTTGGAATACAGCTGAATACTGATCACCTGATACGAAATTCAAAGAATGAGCTTGACCAAGGTATATAGTGGAATAGCCCAACCCTGTATCTAAACCACCTACCAACACTCTGAGCTTAGTGCAGATTTAACTTGGAATACAGCTGAATACTGATCACCTGATACGAAATTCTAAAGAATGAGCTTGACCAAGGTATATAGTGGAATAGCCCAACCCTGTATCTAAACCACCTACCAACACTCTGATGCTTAGTGCAGATTTAACTTGGAATACAGCTGAATACTGATCACCTGATACGAAATTCTAAAGAATGAGCTTGACCAAGGTATATAGTGGAATAGCCCAACCCTGTATCTAAACCACCTACCAACACTCTGATGCTTAGTGCAGATTTACTTGGAATACAGCCGAATACTGATCACCTGATACGAAATTCAAAGAATGACCTTGACCAAGGTATATAGTGGAATAGCCCAACCCTGTATCTAAACCACCTACCAACACTCTGAGCTTAGCGCAGATTTAAATTCGAATACAGCCGAATACTGATCACCTGATACGAAATTCAAAAGAATGTGCTTGACCAAGGTATATAGTGGAATAGCCCAACCCTGTATCTAAACCACCTACCAACACTCTGATGCTAGCGCAGATTTAACTTGAATACAGTGAATACTGATCACCTGATACGAAATTCTAAAGAATGAGCTTGACCAAGGTATATAGTGGAATAGCCCAACCCTGTATCTAAACCACCTACCAACACACTGATGCTTAGTGCAGATTTACTTGGAATACAGCTGAATACTGATCACCTGATACGAAATTCTAAAGAATGAGCTTGACCAAGGTATATAGTGGAATAGCCCAACCCTGTATCTAACCACCTACCAACACTCTGATGCTTAGTGCAGATTTACTTGGAATACAGCTGAATACTGATCACCTGATACGAAATTCAAAAGAATGAGCTTGACCAAGTATATAGTGGAATAGCCCAACCCTGTATCTAAACCACCTACCAACACTCTGATGCTTAGTGCAGATTTTACTTGGAATACAGCTGAATACTGATACGAAATTCTAAAGAATATGCTTGACCAAGGTATATAGTGGAATAGCCCAACCCTGTATCTAAACCACCTACCAACACCCTGATGTATAGCGCAGATTTAACTTAGAATACAGCCGAAAACTGATCACCTAATACGAAATTCTACAGATAAGTAACAATGTATTACTATTTTATTTCAATATCAAATGGTAATACAAGCATAGTGTCTATATATTTATGCAATGGCTCTGTGTGAATTTCAGTCATAGCTGTTTTGACAACGTAGATTAATCTTTAAATGTCAAGCAGATAATTAAAACCCACGAAAGTGTTTGTGGCTCAAGGAGATTATAACAAGTTTCAGGATTTTATAATATTAATGGAGACTTTTTTTCGTGAAGTTATATGATCAAATTAACATGCTTTATCCAAGGGAGAAGATAATGCTCATTAATCATTGAACGTCTTTTCTAAGAAAGAAATGATTTACATTCACAATTTATAGAGGCGTGCTTGCGTAACAGTTATCACCGTTGAAAATGGAGTCTGTGATCAGAGTTCAAATCCTGGACGAGGTTGTTTGTGTTTCACTTTGAGATAATGCCATTGGAAAATGTCTGCTGATGAGGTTTCAGTTTGGAACGTGTATCCCTTCATCGTCATATCTCCCAGGTCTACTCTTGTTACATAATCTATGCGGTTGCATAAGATCATTGTCGGTCCCCTGTAATTCTGAGGGGATGACCCTTTTCATACCATGGCCGGGTCCTTCAATGGAAAATTACAGAAGCCCGCCAAAATACGTGAAGTCACGTGGGACCTGTTCGGTTCCCAGTTTGCAGTTAGCCGTCAGGCAGAGAAGTCGATCATTTTAGGTCCTGCCTAAAACTGGAACTCACGCGCGCTATGTTAGTCAGATATTTAGTTACATGAAATGTATAGTTAACGAAACAAAAGTTGTATAATTAATATGTTCTTGTGGTTGATGAATGTCTTGGTAACAAGACTAAGAAATGAACCCAGGACGACCAGCCAGCAGGAACATAGCAATAGAAAACCAGACCTTAGAAGATATCCAAGATGATAGAAGAACCAAAGCCGACCAGAAGAAAAGACGACTAGAAGTAAGAAGTAAGAAAGGGTATACAACACTCTGACCCGGATTGGTAATATCTGTTAGGGTCCCATCTATGCGTTAAATAGAAAAATGAGTCTGAAAAAATTTTTAAAAGAAAAATTGAGTACCCATCAAGAATGAATAAAACAAAAACGTCTTTGGTATAAAATGACACAATGGGTTGACATGCCACAAAATCCAACCAACCAACCTTGGAAATGCATGTGTTCAACTGATCTCTCCCCAGCCATAGGTAAATATCAGAGCAGAATGAGTTCTTTAGGAGAGTAAGGAATTAAATATTGCGAAAAATTCCTGGCTGGGGCATGAGAAAACAGAAAAAAATCAATAGGCAAAGGGGAATAACTCCAATAAATTTGCAAATGTTATAAATTTCCATATCGAGCATTCTCTTTATTAGGAGAGCTTGGATTATTATAAAACTGCTGATATTGAGTCTCACACCCTTTCAAACAATATCATTATTGAATTATTGGTAAATGGAGGTTGCATGCTCAAAATGCCATTGGAACATATTCATAATAAACACGATGAGCGATAGGTACTGCTATGCAATGGTCAGCAATAAGTGATTTAAAAAGTGAATACTTAAATATAGCCAGATTCTATCTCACACGGGCAGTGAACAATAAAGATGAAACGTTGATGATGTAAAATATGATTTAAAACAGTCGTCGGGGCGGCCTAATGTCGGTATCAGCCAGACAGGGAGAGAGTCTATCCCCTTTTCACTAGCGCTAGACTAAGGAGATTGTTTTAGCGTCTGAGGTGGAGCATCACACCTACCATTAGCTCCTCACTTTACCACACAGATCCGTGTGCTACTCATACGCTGAGTTGGCGAGGGCCGGTATCGAACCAGGAACCTTCTGATTCCTAGCCGAACGCTCTACTGACTGAGCTAAACCTGCCATTTTAAATATGATAGGTTTATTATAAAAACGTGAAAGTCTGAGGAAAATACTGAAGGGGTCTCTGGAAATGTAAGATTACTATATATATATATATTTACCAACCCCTCCACACGAGCAGGATGCGACACAAGGTCAATTTCTTAAGCGGAGTTCAGCAGGTTTGAATTCAGAGTTTTCCTTCTCCTCGACCGGTTGCCTAACCAAGGTTAAAGAGCCAAGTCTGCCCTACTATTTACCCATAGCTGGAGGGAGAGAGGATTTATACCTTTTCCAATGATATTAGCGCTAAATGAAATGCAATTACCACGTCCAGGATTTGAACTCGGGGCGACGAGTCCATTTCCCATGACTTTAACCATTACACCACGCGCTTCCAACAAGATTAGATACTATAATGTGTCGACTAATTCCCTAGCTAAAGTTGATGAATAAATTAAACGCGCAATTAAACATTCTGACCAACAAAATAAAAACTCAACACTCCACCTATTAAAAACCTATTAACTCTTTTACCGCAACCAGATGTTGTTGGGATCATTCCGTCTGCGAGAGACGATGTCCATTTTTTTGTTGGAACTACGTAGCCTGGACGGGTTCATATGGAGGATGAGCTGTTGCCCAAACAGCAAATCTCCCTCTCTCCATAGTGCCACTGTGATTCAAAGGAAAGGCAAGAAGCCAATACAGTTTGGCAGCGGTAGTGTCACAGGAGTTGCTGGGTAGCACTGGATTTCAGCATCACACCACCTTAGGGACTCCGGCTCCTGATTCGTATTTGGGGTTTAATCCCCTAATCGCAACCAGATACACAACAATTATAAATTAGATGAAAACCTTTTAAAAATGGTTATTCAAAGAAATATCCGCAGAGATACTAAACCTAAACTCTAAATGTCCGCTTTTATCTGCTTACCAACATACATAAAAGAAACAACCTCGGAAAACCAGGAATTTCCACACAGGCAATATGTTTGCATATTGAAGGGCCATTTTATTTCAGTGAGAAGGGCCATTTCCACACAGACAATATGTTGGGATATTGAAGGGCCATTTTATTTTCAGTGAGAAGGGCCATTTTATTTTCAACTAAAAAACATTATTACAAAAATTCAATGGAAATAATTTTACTATAAACTTGGCAAACTTTATTATAAAAATGTATTTGAAATGGTTTCACAACTAGCGGGGCCCGTAAAATTTCCACGAAATGAAACAAAAATCAAGAAAAAAGTATTCCGTGATTCATAATTTCAATATCACAAATAAAACAAACATATAAACTTTTTTTTTTCAATTCATTTTAATTTTACTTTGGGCATTTAAGCGACGCAAGACGATTTGGAATGTTTCATTTTTAAAATTGGGTAAAAGAAAATGGGACAAATAAAAAAAAACTGCGATTAAACGATACCAGATAATCTGGATTCACATTTTTCCATTTTATCTGGACGGTCTCATTTTTAACCAGATGATGTTGCAGGGTGATAACAAGGGTGGAGATTTAGGAACCAGTATATTCATATATAGATAAGATATAATGAAAAACTTTGTTATCAAAAATCAATGGAAATGATTTTCTATAAATATATTGTCAAAATGTATCATGGTTTTACTATAAAATACATTGGCAATGATTTTTATTCTTGAATGTATTGCAAATATGATATCTCTACATCAAACCAGCAAATCCTGCTAATGAAAACATATTTGATTTTCATTCCTTTGTCTAAATAATGTTCATCAAATCTAAGAATGACAGTAAATCAAAACTTGTAGATCAACTCTTCACACGGTCACGATTTTAACAGATATGCTAAATTACTCATCATAGAAAGAATTAAAAAATATATAAACTTAAAGTCAGTAATTGAAAGGAGAGAACACAAATGGATAAAATGTCCCAAAACCTATACGCCATTTAGATTTAATATGATATTCAATTACTCTTCCTAATAATAAAATGCGGGTTTCACAAAAATCAATATAAACAAACAAACCAGCCAATAATCCCCCACGTCTAATTTGAAACGCATCACTCCAAAATCTAATAAAAAAACTCATTAGCAAGGTGCCTTCACCACAAAGTTATATGTATATCAAAAATCAATTGAACATAATTTAAGCAGAAGATGTTTTTCAATCAACAAATCAGCAGATTTCATATCATCAGTTACATTTTGTTCCTTTCGCTGGGGGCAAATCAACACTTATAAATGTTTTAAAATATTTCTAAAAGCATGTTTTCTATAAAAAAAACATTTTCTATAAATGAATAATAATAATAATAATAATAATAATAATAATAAAATAAAAACGGATCACCTTATTCCAGCAAGAAGACCAGACCTAGTGTTGATAAACAAAAAAGAAAGAACTTGTCAACTGGTGGATTTTGCAGTGCCAGCAGATCATAGGGTGAAGCTAAAGGAAAATGAAAAAATGGACAAATATCTGGACCTTGCCAGAGAACTGAAAAAGTTATGGAATATGAAAGTGAAAGTGATACCAATTGTGATTGGTGCACTTGGAACAGTCCCAAAAGGATTAGAAAAGGGTTTGGAAAGTTTGGATATCAGAAGAAGGATTGAAACCATTCAGAATACTGCACTGCTGCAATCTTCCAGAATACTCAGAAGAGTCCTGGAGACCTGAGGACTCTTGCTGTCACTCAGACTCCAGTGAAAGACCATCAGCTAATGCTGATGTGAAAACTCAAAAGGAATAATAATAATAATAATAATAATAATAATAATTGTTAAGATCGACTAGAATACTCAAAACATTCCTGGAGACCTGAGTAGACTTGTTGTCACTCAGCTTCCAGTAAACCATCGGCTATGGCAGGTGTGAAAAACTCGATAATAAAGAAAATGTATCATTCGTGGATTTTGCCAGATCACAGCCTTTCTGCAAAAGCTCTGGAAAAGAATTTGCGTGAATTGGAAATCAGAAGAAGAATAGAGACCATCCAAACTACAGCACTATTGGGATCGGCTAGAATATTCAGAAGTGTCCTGGAGACCCGAGGAGACTTGCTGTCACTCAGCCTCCAGTGAACCACCAGGTATGGCAGGTGCGAAAACCTCATAATAATAGAATGAAAAGAAAAACTTAAGAATACTTTATAAGTCGAGCATTAACCATTCGCCAAAAACGTCCCTAGAAGACGAGTTTCCTTATTGTCAGTGCTCAGAGCTGGAGACAATTACTTAGACCGTTAAATAATTTACTGTGTCTCAGTTAACATAAACCGGTGATTAGGCAAGTGTATTTTCAAACTTAAAATTGCCTTTTAAAATAAGTCCCGTGATTTAGACTTGTAATGCTATAAACACATTTTGTTGTCTATTTTAGATTGAAATCGCTTAAAATACCAATCTCTTGATTGAAACTAATCAGCCGGTGACTTTGAAAGGAAACATTCATTGCGTGTCTCCATTTGGATACTGATTCTAGTTCGTTTATTTTGTTGAAGGAATCATATTATGCACATTTTACAAGATTTACACCCCTTTATGCAAGTGTACACACTATTTAAAATCTTCGATTTGATTTGAAGTTCAAAACTGTATGAATTGTTTTCTATCTTTTTATTTCCCTTTATATTTAGTCAGAATAGTGCTATTAATGTAAGGCCTATTTTGGAAAGACAATATGTGATTATAAAACCATTACCTCCAAGGTCATAGCAGTGCTCTCAATCATTGCATAACTCATATACATATATACCCATCTTTATCAAGTCAAGAGGACCGCACGGATTCCATTGATGTTCTCTCGCCATCCGTCACTGTCAGTGATCATATGCGTAGACTGCATCCATAAAAATTATAAGGGATATAATAAGGGATATATATATTATATATATATATATATATATATATTTACCAACCCCTCCACACGAGCAGGATGCGACACAAGGTAAATTTAAGCGGAGTTTAACAGGTTTGAATTCAGAGTTTTCCTTCTCCTAGACTGGTTACCTAGCCATAATTAAAGAGTCCAGTCTGTCCTGCTATTTACCCATAGCTGGAGGGAGAATTGGATTCCTACCTTTCCCAAGGGTATTAGCGCCATGTGAAATGCCAACAGCTTCGTCCAGGAATTGAACTCGCGTTGACGAGTCCATTTCCTACGACTCTAACCATTAGACCACGCGCCTCCAGATAAGGGATATATATATATATATATATATATATATATATATATATATGTATACATATATATATATATGTGTGTGTGTGTGTGTGTGTGTGTGCGTGAGTGTTTGTATGTGTATGTGTGTGTATGTGTGTGTGTGGAAACTTCAGAAACTTTTCTCTAAGTCTATATCAAGTATGTACCGGGTGTTTGGGATAAATCTGACCTATTTATATTAGGTCATTTTTCTCCGTAGGTTGGAGGTATTGACGCATACTACACATCATTTACATGCTTGGGCCCTTCTTCTTCATATACGTGAGGACAGATAGAATGAATGACTGAAACCCACATGAATCAAGGAAGAGAATCACTTGTATCATGATGATTAAGCCGGCCATCAAAATAAGTAGATTATGGTTGCTGCCCAATGCTCCCTGAACACTGTAAAAATTATCAGGCATCAACTGGAGAATTGCAATGGAGACTACGAGTCTGGGGCTAGAAGAAAGCAACATAACAGACGACTAGATTCCGTTGGTACAGCAGAATTCCTCTAAAATATGCAGAAAGGGTATCAGGTTGAATTCAGATGCCTAAATGGAGTTGCTAATAATCTTGGATAACAAGAGTAGCCAATGGTAGGCAATATGTATGGCAGCAGGATTCGGCCCCCTGCCACACCTCTGAGAGAAGTCAAAAATGGTTGTCGGCGAATTTTTACGACTACACCAATCCCAATGTTTGGCCTCAGAACTCCTCAGATCTTAACCCCATGGATTATTATATATGTGGCGCTGTTGAAAAAGACACCAATCCTCATGCCAGAACTTTAAAAGCCCAGTTAATCGAGAGAATTAAGG
The DNA here is from genome assembly GCA_023376005.1 of Doryteuthis pealeii. Taxonomy (NCBI): domain Eukaryota; kingdom Metazoa; phylum Mollusca; class Cephalopoda; order Myopsida; family Loliginidae; genus Doryteuthis; species Doryteuthis pealeii. The sequence goes on from CM042138.1 coordinate 91,011,889, forward strand.
TAGTTTTTGAGATCCTTCCCTGGGAAACTGTAACATAAATTTGCTCCAGGTTACGGAACAGGATTGAGGCTGTGATCGACGTTAATAGTGGTTATTTTGAGTGAAACTTATTGGCCGTAGTGTAATTTCCGTGTCTGTTGAATTTCTTTACAATCCATTAAATTTTGTAGTTACCAAGCACTTTTTCTTTTTCCTTATGAAACTGTCAAATTTCTCCCAAACATCCTGTATTGGATATTCATTCAATGTTCATCTATATTTTGTCCCTATTTTCTCCTTTTCTTTCTTATCCCCCTATGTCTTTCTCTCTGTCTGTCTGTCTGTCTCTCTCCAACTAGAGTGTGTCTCCACACACACACATACATACATATATATATATATATATATATATATATATATATATATATGTGTGTGTGTGTGTGTGTGTGTTTGTGTGTGTGTGTGGAGAGAGAGAAAGAGAATGAGGGCGAGACAGAGAAGGAGATTTCTTCTGCATGAAAATTTAGGAACTCTAATATTGTGATTACTTATATTTTCCTTAATATATATATATATATATATATATATATATATATATATTATTTTCTATTAACAATTTTCTATTAACGGTTTTTATTTATTTGTTCATTTTTGTTTTTAAAATTTTGACATCTCCACACGGTCGCAACATATTGCAACATTTTACCGGATGTCAGCCTTGTTCTCAACAAACTTTTAAAAAAGAAAAAAAAAAGAGAGAAATAAGAAATTACAGTTATTCGCCCATTTCATTCATAAAGGAGGAGAAGAAGAAAGAGAAGAAAAAAGGAGAGGAAAAGGAAATAAGAAGAGAAATTATAACCACACAAATAAAAAAACATGAGCACGTCATTTCTGAAAATAAACTCTGAGGATGAAGCTCTAGCTTTGAAATCGATTAGACATATAAAACATCTTTTTGTCTTTATTTTTTACGCATTGTATTGCCTTCGAATTTTATTATTTTATAACATACTTAACAATGCTTCAAGCAAATTACCAATTACTTTTATATATATATATATATATATTATATATATATATATATATATATATAAGTGTTGGGGAAAGAGCGAAATAAAAATAAAAATGAACCAACCTGTAATTGTAGGTCACAAATCTGCCCGGTACAGAAAAAGTGTTTGCTAAAAGACATAGTGTATGAAGCAATGGTAATGTCACCAGCCACAAAGAAAACCAAGATCTAAATAGGAGGTACGCAGCAACCTATAAAAACACAATAGCTCAACACAGGCTATCATTTAAGGATAACAAATATAGCGAAACGACA
>CM042138.1:91018197-91023197 GCA_023376005.1 Doryteuthis pealeii
TTATCTAGGTAGATAGATAGATAGATAGATAGATAGATAGATGACTATACTAATAGATAGATAGATAGATGCATGGATAGATATAAACAGAGATGGATAGATACATAAATATTAACAGATAGATATATAGGTAGATAGATATGAACATATAGATAGATAGATAGATTGTTACATTCATACATACATGTGAACAGACTAAGATAGATAGATAGATAGATAGATAGATATGAACATAGATAGATACATAGACAAACAGACAGACAGACAGATAGATAGACAGTTATATACAAACATTCATTCATACATATGAACAGAGATAGATAGATAGATAGATAGTTGGATTTTTTACTCCCACCCCTCAGGCAATATGTTTCAAAAATCTATTTTTACATCGCCCGGAGGGTGTTTTTTTATCTTGTACTAGTATATTTAATTAATACGAGATTCTACACTACTAACCTAACAAATACTTTCCTCAGACTTGGTTTAATTATTAATATACACCCCACTTTAATTTCTATGTAAAATGCCTTCAGTTAAATCTATGTCAAAATCCAGCTTCTTTGGCGGGAATTAATCTCATTTCTTGGTTATCGTCTTCGAATCTCTGCATAGGCAAAAACGAAATGAAATTAAATCTTTTCCGACCAAGTTCACAAGCGCGATAATGGGGAAGATCTTGGCGAATTTAATTCTTATTGCCGGAAAGTAGCGAGGATGATATTAAAAGTCGCATTAGCTTCGACGGGCTCCAACTCTTGGGGATTTAATTAAATCTTTATATTTACTAGGCATTTGCACTTTGACTCAATCTTGTTCCGTTCTTTAGATTCAAGAAAGCATCACGAATGAACGATCCAATAAGCAAAGGAAGAGAAAATACATTTAATGAAATTAAGGGACCGGTTTAGCTCAGTCGGTAGAGCGTTCGGCCAGAAACCGCAAGGTTCCTAGTTCGATACCGGCCCTCGCCAACTCAGCCTATGAGTAGCACAGGATCTGTGCGGTAAAGTAAGGAGCTGATGGTAGGTGTGGCGCTCCACATCAGACGCAAAAACAATCTCCTTGGTCTAGCGCTAGTGAAAAGGGGATAGACTCCCTCGCTGATTGGCTGATACCGACATTTAGGCCACCCCGACGACTTTACTTTTACTTATTTCTATGTCGCTAGCTGAACTTAGCGTAAAGTCAATAAACGGTTAATATTTATCGATTTAAAACTGTAAGATATTGTCATTACTTTATTCCTTGCAAGGTTTTCACTACAACGTTAGCAGGCGCACTTTCACTGGAGGCTGAGCGACATCAAGTCTCTTCAGATTTCCAGGACTCTTCTGGGTATTCTAGCTGATCTTAATAATGTCCGGATGTTCTCGATTCTTTTTCTGATTTTCATTTCCACCAGTCTGTTTTCTAAACTCTTGTGGACAGTTTCAAAGGCATCAACAACAATTGTTATTACTTTCACCCTCATATTCAACAAATTCTTACAATTCTCTGACAAGATCCAAGTATTTTTCTATCTTTTCGTTTTCTTTCCCTTCACGCTGTGTTCTGCTGTGACTGCAAATCTACCAGTTCTCTTTTTCTTGTTGATCAACTCTAGATCTAGTCATCTGGCTGGTATGAGGTGATCTGTATTATTATTATTATTATTATTATTATTATTATTATTATTATTATTATTATTATTATTATTTGAAACAAAACCCCTCTGTGTGGTGTAAAAATTAGTTTTTGAAAGAGGTTGCCTGAGGGACTGGGAGTTAAAAATTCAGTATCAGTAGCTTTGTATCATAAGTAAGTAAAATTATCTAATTTATTAAAGGAGTAAAAATTTTTTAAAAATAAATGAAAACTTAGTTCTGTCCCCTTTAAATAAAATGTTGCGTGCATCTATTGTTTATTAATTAAATAATTATTTTTGAATATTTACACATAAATTTTTCACCCAATCGTAGGTATTTATTTATTTGTAAACTTTTTAGTCAAGCTTTTGATACTGAAAAAATGACTATTTCTTGTTTGTAAATAATTTTCTTGTAAAACTCCATGCGTTTGATAACTTTAAATGTGTGGCACAATGCACAAGTGCAGAGTGCAAATCTGTTACAAGCAAGTGTGTGTGTGTGTATATATATAACTGTATAGTTAGTTATATTGAATACGTAGTAGTAAGACCACCCACATATAAGTATATATATATCTGTGTATTCAGTGTGGATTATATATATATATATATATATATATATATATATATATATATATATATATTCCTAATTTAAAATATTATGGTAACAACATTATCATAATATAGCACTTTAATGCTTCACACCTATGCCCAAACCTGGTATATGTACTTCCAAAAAACGATGCTGATACAAAAATATATCTCAAATATATATACTCACTAGAAACATACGGCGTCTCAAAATCAACAACATATATATATATATATATATATATATATATATATATATATATATATATATATATGTGTGTGTGTGTGTGTGTGTGTGTATACATATATACATAAGTGTATGTGAATGCTCGGTCAACAAAAGGCCATAAAAATGGATGAGAGACAACTTGGTGCTTGGAGACGCCTCGGCCCCCGAGGGGTGGTTAACAAATGTATATTAAAATAAAACAAACTATATATAAATATATACTACCGGGCATGTATTTATTAAAACTTGTTTTAAAAAACAATAAGGACCGTCTAAGTTTGTATACACAAATGTTGAGTGTATATAATATAAGGTTGTTCTTTATTCTATATATTGACGATTTTTGATTATGTACATGGATGATATCAAGATATTTCCCCCCAAAATAAAAAAGAACTTAAAACCTTTGTAGAAGCCATAATAACATACAGAGAGGATATAGGAATTGGATTTCGGATTGACAAGTATACCATACCCATTGTTAAAAAGGGACATAAAGGAAGGAATAGAAATACCAAATCAGGAAAGATAATTAAAGTACATGGGAATATTGGAAGCAGGCACCATCAAACAGAGATTAAGGAAAAACTAAGAAATGATTAACTCGGAAGAACAAGAAAGTTCCTCGAATCCATGACCTGCAGTCGAAATCGTCAAAGGAATAAATAACTGGGCAGTCCATCTTGTAAGATACTTAAAACCATTTAAAAACGTTAAAAATTATCCAGCGTTTCTTCCTTAATTTTCACTCTGCAGTCTGCTGACGCGGTAAAATCAACAGGAATCTATCTGTTTCTTCCTGCAGCTATCTATATATTGATACTCATGTTCCTTAATTGTACGACCGTTATCATCTTTCAACACCTCTGGTTAAAAACGAGACCGTCCAAATCGTCCAAGATGAAACACAAACATATAAATTCTGATTATCTGATGTCTCTTATTCGCTGAATTCTTATTTCTTATGTGTGTCGTCATCTCAGCTAAATAATGGACAATTCAATTTTAATTAAAATAGAAAGAAAGGGAAGAAAAAGGACCTGCCATATCATCATCATCATCATCATCATGTCGCGCAAGTAGCACAGATATCCATGACAATCTCTCGCCAACCTTCCCTATCATTCATGTCCCTGGGAGTTCTGTGTAGCAACCAGTATCTCACATAGTTGGTCAATGTAGGTCCTTGCTGGTCGGCCCACATTAGCATGCCCATGTGTTATCTTCCACATGAGAACGTCGCTTATGTGCTCGTCCTTGCTTCTCCAGTAGTACCCAGCATGTCTAAGTCCGTCTTACTCGGATGGTATGTTAGATGGGGGCAGGTGGCCATACAGCTGCTTCCTTGTGGGGTGCAGTTTCCACGACTTGTTCAAGACTGAACGCAGTATTCTTGTGCAGCTCCCATCTAGCTTATTCTGTTAGGGTCGAATTCGTGCAGCCATACAGCAGTACTGATACAACAACAGCCTGGAAGAATTGTCGCTTTAGCTTATCAGTGAGATCGGATTTCCATATGAAGGATAATTTGTTTGTGGCTAACCATGCCTTTCCTATTCGTGTATTAACATCACTTTCTATGGATGAGATATTACTACCTAGGTAAGTGAATTGTTCTACTGGTTTAAGAGGATTACCGTCAAGTGTGGAGATGTCTCCTTTCTTTTTGAAGCTCATGAACTCAGTTTTATCAGAGTTCACTTAGAGGTGGATATTCTTTGCTGCCTCTTCCAAGCTATGTCGTAGTGTCAGCCTGTGCCGTTGTATCTACAAGAAATGCGGGTCAGCATAGTCTGGATCTGTGACTGTTTGTGCGGGATATCGCCTGCTTCTTGACTTTTTTTAGTGTGAAACCTTTTTCTTTTCTGGTATCTAATGATGTTCATAGTACGTAGTCTAGGCATATTATAAATATATGGTGCTAATGTATCTCTTGTAGAACTCCAGTGGCGATATCAAAGAAATATGTATTGCCATCAGGTGAGCGTACCAATGCTTTAGTGTCTTTGTGGAGCATCATTATAGCGGCAACCGTTTCTTTAGGGAGACCGTTTGCTAGTAGCATTTGTTCCATTTTTCCCTCTGTTTATGGAATCAAATGCCTTGGAGAAATCTACGAATAGCAGCGTTGTCTCTAGGTTCTTTGCTCGAACCCCTTCTATGATTCGTCAAATAGTCAGGATCTGAGAGGTTGTGGATCAATTTCTGCGGAATCCGTTTTGGTTTTTCCTAAGGATTTTCTCTATTTCGGGTCGGATGCGATTAAGAAGAAGGGCATTCTATATCTTGGCTGCAATAGCAGTAAGAGTTATGCTTCTGTAGTTTTTAACGATTCCGAGATCTCCCTTTTTGGAAAATGGGAGGATGCATCCTTTCGTCCATTTATCTATTCTATTTTGTCTATATACTGCATTGCATAGCCTAAGAAGTATATCATTGAACTTTCCGATCTTCCATACCTGAGGGGGTATTTTGTCAAGACCTGCAGCTTTTCTACTTTAGCTTCTTTAAGACTTCGTTGAGTTCTTCTGTTGTGAAATCCCCCAGTTT
>CM042138.1:91028197-91085697 GCA_023376005.1 Doryteuthis pealeii
GGGGAGTATCTCTTCAGCCCCATTACTCCCAGGTCTACTCTGACCCGGAGTGATAGTACTTGTTAGGGTCCCATCTATGGATTAAATATGTGGAAACCGTGTGTGCTTGGTGTTTGTGTGGTTGAAGAAAATCCGAGGTTTGTATCCCACAATTTAAATGTATGAGACTACGGAAATGTAGTTTCCGTAGAAAACAAAAAGAGAAGAAGAAATTGATACAATAAACAACTTTATATACATTATTTTACAATTGGTATAGTGATAGTCAATTGTTCTTTCATTGATATGCGGACTGTATGTGTCTGTACGTAGTTGTGTTTGTAAAGTTCATATGTATTGTTTACATTTGTTCGTTGGCATGTGTCAACATTGTAGCAGTTTTGTTAAAAAATGTCTGTGATTGAAATTTGTGTTGTGAAGGAGAGAGAGAGAAGAAATATGAAATGAAATAAGAGACAGACCATGTATCATTTGTGACTCCGGACAGCACCTCTTCCCAACTGTGTCGAGTTGGGAAGAGTTTCCGCTCCCCCTCTGTCGAGTTAGGGGAGCATCCGCTCCAACTGAAGCTTTTCAACTAAATGGGCGTTTTTATAATTGTTTTGTAATTGTCTATGTGATCATTAAGTTAAAATATTCATCAAATATCAACTGATTTTGTATTGACGTAGATATCGGATGATTTGTTACCCGTGGCATTCCAATGACAATGCAGATATTGTCATCGGAATTTAAACAATTGTTTCTATTGTTGCTAAAATATTTCCAAACTAATTTTCATTCGATTCTCTTTTACATAATTCAAAACTTAACTCATATAATTGTAAAACTAATTATTTAAGAAAACTTAATTATTTTAATTTATTCAATTCCACATGCCGTAAAAATATAGGGGCCAATCCCTATAGATAGGAAAAATTAAGTTTAAATAAAAAATTGTAAATACCCATCAAGAATGAATAAGACAAAACGCCTTTGGCATTAAATAACCCAACAAGGGTTGACATGCCCTAAAATCCAACCAAGCAACCAACATATATAGTCTTCATTCATTCCTCTGGGAACTATTCTGTTTAATACGTACTTCACGAGCGCATTTTATTGTCGTAGGAAATGACGTTGGTAGTAGCGTGTTTAAGTTTTCAAAGATATTTGACGGCCATGAGTAGGATTAAAACATATAGATATTCATGCATGTGAATATATAATTATTGAATATAAATACGTAAATATATAGATATATTATTATTAAATATACATTTTTAAATGGAACTACATCATGGCATATAAATATGTAGATAAATATTTATAATTTTATGTATATATATATAAAAGTAAAAGTAAAGTCGTCGGGGCGGCCTAAAGTCGGTATAAGCCAGTCAGTGAGGGAGTCTATCCCTTTTCAATAGCGCTAGACCAAGGAGATTGTTTTGGCATCTGAGGTAGAGCGCCACACCTACCATCAGCTCCTTACTTTACTGCACAGATCCCTGTGCTACTCATACGATGAGTTGGCGAGGGCCGGTATCAAACTAGGAACCTTGTGGTTTCTAGCCGAACACTCTACCGACTGAGCTAACCCGGCCCATATATATATATATATATATATATATATATATATATATATATATATATATATATATATATATATATGAACGAAACTTAAAAGACAATGTGCATCTTTTTTCGTCCCGTCGAAAAGATAAAAAAATTACAATAGAAAAATATGATAGAAGACAATGTTTTAATTTAAATAATTTTATTCAATGAACAAACAACTGTGGTCTTGCATAATGAGTCCCTTATGTTAGTATTAACAAAGGCACAAAGCCGGAAAAAGGAAAAAATATACTAAGTATGAATAATACTTTACAATAAATATAATAAATTTCTTACTTGAAGTCTGAAAAGAATAAATTTAAACAATTTCTCTTTTTTTCTTTTCTTGTCTTGAGACTGTAGGCAAATCTTATATTGGGCTGCTGCTGCTGCTTCTCATTTGTTGACTGCTTTCTTTTTTAGTAACTTTAAGGGTTACGGGGCTGACACGTCGAGTATTGTTAATCTTTTTCTTTTGAATCCCTGTTTTACAATAAAAAAATTTCGGCAAAAATGCCGAGACAAAACAAAGTGTCTAATACTTTAGACTCAAATTTACTAATCCTTAGAGATATAACAATATTTATCTCTTATTACAATTTACTTTAAATCGGCTTTAAACGCCTGTATAATAAAATATATCTTCTTAAGTTATAAGAAAATAAATCGGCTTCAAACCGAATTTTATTGTATTCAATAAATTTAATAATTTTTACTCACTCTGTGAGTAATATACTTTATCTGAATTCTCAAATAAAGCAATAATAAAATCCAGGAAGACTATGTCAAAATACTCAATATTTAGACAATCTTCGTCTCTCCTGTAATATAAACAAATTTAACGTTGACTCTTGATCAACGTAGACAATATTTACTAATAATCAAATATAAATTTAACTCACTAAGTGAGGGAAAGACATTATAGAAAATGCCAAATAATTTAAATATAACCAGGATAACTATGACAAAACAATAATTTTGTCAATCTTCGTTATTCCTGGATTTTTAATATTTTTACGTTGTCTATAAAGTCAACGGAGACAGGAAAAATTCGGAACCGATCCTTCTAAAAACAAAGTCCTGTCTGGCGTTAATCGATATAAAGGGCTCAGTATCGCGTCTCAATACCCAATAAACCAATCACAATATGATTTGTAAATATATCATTATTACAAATAGATATTTAATATATAATATAAATATTAATGAATAAAATATCTAGATATGTAATATATCATTAGTAAATATAGATATGTAAATCCAAACCGCAAATAAAATTAACTTCGATACTCACTAACATTATTAAATGCCTTTATTTATCGCACTATTTACAGGACCTCGTTAATAATAATAATAATAATAATAATAATAATAATAATAATAATAATAATAATAATAATTGGGAATTATGCAAAAAATTAAACTTTGACCATACAACAAAATGGTATATCCATAAACCAGAATCTGTTCTTGAGAACGAAACGCATAAAATTCTCTGGTACTTTGAGATAAAAAACAGATCACCTTATCCCAGCAACAAGACCCCTAGTGTTGATTAACAAAAAAGAAAGAACTTGTCAACTGGTGGATTTTTCAGTTCCAGCAGATCACAAGTAGAAGCAGAAGGAAAACGAAAAAATGGACAAATACCTGGGCCTTGCCAGAGAACTGAAAAAAGTTATTGAATATGAAAGTCAAAGGATACCAATTGTAGTTGGTGCACTTGGAACAGTCCCAAAAGGATTGGAAAAGGGTCTGGAAAGTTTTGAAAACAGAGGAAGGGTTGAAAGCATTCAAAACACTGCACTGCTGCTATCTGCCAGAATACTCATAAGAGTCCTGGAAACCTGAGGAGACTTGCTGTCACTCAGACTCAAGTGAAAGACCATCAGCTAACACTGATGTGAAAACTCAAAAGGAGTAAATAATAATAATAATAATAATAATAATAATAACAATAATAATAATAATAATAATAATAATAATAATAATAACACCAGTATAAATGGAACTTTCCAATGGTTATATTGTGTTTGCTATTCCCTGATGATGGCCTGAGAAAGAGCTGAAAGTACTTAGGAACAAATAAGTATGGCAAATTCGTCAGCTAATTTCAGCCGGATATTGTATCATTTCTTCGGCGTCTTGAAAGTATTGAGAACAAAGTTTATTGACAAAAATGTTTGCACTGTTCAACCAAATATGTCTGGAAAAAAAAAATGATGCCCAATTATACATATGTAAATATATGAGTATGTTATTATAGTTAAAAATATATCCCCAAAACAACCCGAGTGTCGTGTCATACATAAATTCTAATCTGCATTCTGTCTCAGTACAGAATTGTTGTCTTTCGCTGTCTAAAATAAAATAATCTTGGTTATTATCTATCGATCGTTGGAAAGCGACTACAATCCAATCCTTCTTATAAAAACTAATACAGGGATTATTGTATGTCCTGTAGATATTATTTCCTCATGAACAATATCCGTATTAAGAACTAAAGTAGATTCAATTCATGTTTAGTCTGACTGATACTTTATGTCAACTAACCAGGCCTTTACGAGAGGACAATGCTCGAAAATACAGCTAATCATTCTTTTGTTATATACTCATGTTGCGAGTATATAAACAATAGTGTCCTTTGTATGATAGAGAGAGTGAGTGTGGACCAACAGAGAGAGAGAGAGAGAGAGAGAGACAGACAGACAGACAGACAGACAGACAGACAGAGACAGAGACAGAGCTGTGTTACTTACTTGTTCTTCTCTATCTTCTTCCTTTCTATTTTGGCCATGATGTGAACGTCTAGGTTCTTGCTTTACTTCTTTCTATCTACTTTGTGTTCTTCTAATCAAGGACCTCTTTTAAGTCATGCATAATCAATCAACAAGACTTGTTACTACTTTGATCAAAGCTTTTATTTCTACATTGCCCATTTTCTGACTCCCCGTGTGGGAGTCAACAGACCCAGGCAGAGAGCATCTCTCTGCCTGGCGTCTGGGTGTCAACTGATTACTTAACTAGTTCTCACGTGATTCGCGATATTCTCGCCTCCGGGGTCAGTTGGGGCCATTAACTGTCACTGGTTATTTTCCCTCCCCTCAGAACTCTCGCCACAGGGCTTGTCAAAAGCCCTACGCCCCTATACAATTATGCAACACTTTTATAATACTACTTTAGAAATTGCATATACAGAATTGGCCAGAATGGATGACTCACGACTGATAGTCTTTGACAATTTAGGATATTTCTTTGAATTAATGTTTTTAAATTTTTTTCATCTGATTTATAATTGTTGTGTATCTGGTTGAGATTAGGGGAGTAAACACCAGAAAACAATTCCGGAGTCCCTCAGGTGGTGTGACCCTGAAGTCTAGAGCTACCCAGCAACTCTTGCGACATTACCGTCGTCAAACTGCATTAGGTTCTTGCCTTTCCTTTGGATCACAGCGGTAGTGTAGGGAGTGGGAGTTTGCTGCTTGGGCAACAGCTCATCCTCCATATGAAACCGCCCAGGCTACGTAGTTCTAACGGAAAAAAATGGACACTACTCTATCGTCTTTCGCAGACGGAATGATGCCAACATCATGCTTATAAGTAAAGTAAAGTCGTCGGGGTGGCCTAAAGTCGGTATCAGTCAATCAGTGAGTGAGTCTATCCCCTTTTCAATAGCACTAGACCAAAGAGATTGTTTTTTAATCTGGGGTGGAGCGCCACACCTACCATGAGTTCCTTACTTTACCGCACAGATCCCTCTGCTACACATACGCTGAGTTGACGAGGGCCAGTGTCGAACTAGGAACCTTGGGGTTTCTAACCGAATGCTCTACCGACTGAGCTAACCCGGCTTATAATAACCTCCTGCGAATGTGTCATCCCATTTGATCAATCAAAATGAGTCTATCACGGGCGAAAGTAATTAAACTCTGCGTGATGAAATTCTACTGGAAAAATCATGTGAATCATCCATTCTGGCCAATACTATATAAATTTTAGTAAATGACTACACTTTGAGAATTTTTTCTTGAGACATCGGTCAAGGGCATTTTAAAAACATTTGTAAATAGCGTTCTATGCCGGTGAGGACATTTATACTTATTTTTGTAAAAATTAAATCTTCCCCGGCAAACGCACCCAAAATTTATATTTTGACAGTTGTAAATAGCGTTTTTTTTTTTTTTTTTTTTTTTTTTTTTTTTACCGGTGAGGACATTTGCACTATTTTGTGAAAATTAAATCTTCCCTCAGAAACGCTCCTAAAAATTAGTGAAATTTTCTGTATTATTATTTGAATTATTTGGCATTTATTTAATGTCCTTCACTAACTTAGTGAGTTTAATTCATATTTGCTTAACAGTAAATTTTGCATACGTTGATCAAGAGTCAACGTTAGATTTATTTATATTACAGGAGAGACGAAGATTGTCTAAATATTGAGTATTTTGACATAGTCTTCCTGGATTTTATTATTGCTTTATTTGAGAATCAGATAAAGTATATTACTCACAGAGTGAATAAGATTTATTTAATACATGTAAAATTCGGTTTGAGACCGATTTATTTTCTTAATTGTTAAGAAAAATTTTTATTGTTCAGGCGTTTGAAGCCTATTTAAAGTAAAAAAGTAATAAGAGATAAACATTGTTATATCTCTAAAGATTAGTAAATTTGAGACTAAAGTATTAGACACTTTGTTTTGCCTCGTCAATTTTGCCGAAATTTCTTTTGTTGTAAAACAGGGATTTAAAAAAAGAAGATAACACTCGACGTGTCTGCTCCGTAACCCTTTAAATTACTAAAACAGAAAACTGTCAACAATTGAGAAGCAGCAGCAGCCCAATATAAGATTTTTCTACAGTCTCAAGACAAGAAAATAAAAAAAAGAGAAATTGTTTAAATTTATTATTTACAGAAAGTAAGAAATTTATTTATACTAGCAAATATATGCACCCTCCGGGTGCAAGTATTTAAGTTTTAATATAATAAAATATCATGTTAAATTACAAAGGCAAATGAAACTGAATAAGAATGCAGATAAAAAAGATTTGAAACAGAGTGGGTATGATTGAAAAATAGAACAACTTGGAAATTAACTCTTCTATGATTTTCCATTACTCCCGTCTTTCATTGGTAAATTTTCGTAATTCAACTACTTAGTTAAAATAGGAAGTAAAGGATAATATCACAGTTATTTCTTCTTGTTAATGAATTTCTATTAATATTTATCTCCGAGATTTTTTCTCATATTCATTAAGATAAAACCAACAAAATTGAAGTCAATAATACTAAGCACATATTCATTAAAATCAATTTTTTAAGATCAATATGCAAATTAGCCTTCCCATTCACACTGTAAATCTATTTTGTTGTATATATAAATACAATTGCATGTTAATAGTAAGTAGATATGGTCAACAGTATTAATGATATAAAACAATTTTATTAATAATTGAGGTTTAAATAAAAAAATAAAATCATAGAGAATATGATGTAAATAACTAAGGGAATTGTGACTTGTATAGTGATATAGTTTCGGTTACAGACAGATAAATCCACAATCTCCATTATAATAAGATTTATTGTAAAATTTGCATACTTGGTATATTTTCCTTTTATCCGGCGTTGTGCCATTGTTAATATAAGCATAAGGGACTCATTATGCAAGACCACAGTTGTTTGTTCATTTAATAAAATCATTTAAATTACAACTTTGTCTCCAATCGTACTTTTTCAATTGTATTTTAACTTTTCGACGTGACGAAAAAAGAATAAACAATATGACTTTCTTTTCAATTTCTTTTTTTGCATAGCACACAACGAATGAATTAAAACCATAATATCCAACACATTGTTTTTATATCCGATCCGACAGAATGACCCACCGCATGAAGGAGAGCAATTAACCCTAACCCTAGCATCTCAAAGATTTCGGGTATTTTTCCGTGAAATGTAATGCTTTTTATACGTAAACTAATGATATTATATCTTGCGCGCTATTCTTCATTAGTACCTATTTATTGTATTTTTCATAGCAACGGGCGGTTCTAACATCTACATTCTAGGATGACGTCATTTAATTGATATTATCAATTCAATTGAGAAAGGTTTCGGGGATTTCCGTGAAATGTAATGCTTTTTATACGTAAACTAATGATATTATATCTTGCGCGCTATTCTTCATTAGTACCTATTTATTGTATTTTTCATAGCAATGGGCGGTTCTAACATCTACATTCTAGGATGACGTCATTTAATTGAGATGATCAATTCAATTGAGAAAGGTTTCGGGGATTTCCGTGAAATGTAATGCTTTTTATGCGTAATCTAATGATATTGTATATTGCGCGCTATTCTACATAAGTACCTATTTATTAGATTTAGCATAGCAACGGGCAGTTCTAGGATCTATATTCTAGGATAACGTCATTCAATGGAGATTATCAATTCAATTGGGATATATTCTCTATTTTCAGTTGATTTTAAAAAGGTAGAACAGTGTAGATTTAAAAAAAATGACTTTTGTGAACTCCAATAACGGCAATACTATTTTTGTTACGACAATATACCTCCGTGTCTGATGACATATCACGAGTGAATATAGGTAAAAAGTAAGGGTTTCATTTTTTTTATCCTGAAGTCGTGTTTATTGAACAATACTATCATTCGAACTGGCTTTATCTTTACATCCATTCCTGGAGTTATTGGGAATCTAGAGTACCATTGACTTAACCTGCATTCTTACACAATATACACATGAACTCTTTTTTTTTCTGTCATGCCAATCGATTAAAGTGTTGAATCATTGATCGGGGTTGGTAGGTTAGTTTGATTTTACGGCATGACAGCCCTTGTTGGGTTATTTTATGCCGAAAACGTTTTGTTTTGTTCATTCTTGATGCTATTTCTCGGATTTTTTTTGGTCCAATTGGACACAAAGCCTAATGGATAAAGGAGTTAGGTTAAAACAGTTCTAAGTGATAGTTATCTCTAGACTGCAAGTTCAATCCTGGTCAGGGACAGCAGTAACATAGTAGAATAATAATTAACACAGCTTAACACCTGTACCTCATCTATGTTAGCGGAATGAGAATAGGATACCCCCGTGGACTGAATAAAGGGTTAGGTTCAAAGTTCCGTGGTGGATCCCGATTACGACAAGAAGGTTGCCGAGTTCGAAAAGAAGGTTCCCGAGTCCTAGAAAGTTCCCGAGTCCGACAAGAAATACCTGAAGAAGGCCGGAGGGCACATCGGCCGAAACGTTGTACAGCAAACAATGAAGATGAGGACAATAGTCCGAATAATACAAATAATACTCATTCAAAACTTTTTAAATTCAATTTTTTTCTAAAACACACTTTTTAAACTCATGCATTTTTATATCTTTTTATATATATATTGTGTATGTATTTATTTTTAATTTAATTTTAAAATGATTTCAATTGAATTACACTTTATAAACCCCACAGGTTGAAACAGATTATCTGTTAGCATAATATTTAATATTGTTTTTCTATTTCTATACATCATACTGTCGGATTTATTCCATCTTTTATATACTTTTCATATTTATTTTTATATTTATTCATTTTTATATTTATTTTCATATTTTTATCATATTATTTATTTATATTTTTATATTTTCTATGTTTTTTTTTATGTTTTTTTAAATATCCAGGTACTACCACTCCGGGTCAGGGTGACCTGAGAATTCTGCTGATGAAGGGATACTCCACATTCCACAGAGCTCTCGTATTTGAACTTGACCATTAGATACAGTTTAACGTCATACCCAGGACACTCATAGACCGGGTAATATTTTCATTAAAAATAATCTGATTTCGTTTTTTCTAATTCCCTGTTGCAATTTGGATAGATTTTATTTTCACATATCTTGTATGGCGCCGCATGGTCTCGAAAAAGGTTAGCCAAGCGAAAAAAGAAATGAAGAGTTGACGATCAGGACATGGAAAAAAGTCAAACACGAGGTCACAGAAAACTGCCACTCACTTTATTATCTTTATTATCTCTTTCTTTCTTTATAATAAAAACGGAATGGTCCATTATTTAGTTGAGGCGACATCACTCATAAACTATAATGATTCATTGGATAAGCAAACCAGATAATCAGGTTTTACATTTTTGCATTTGGACGATTTTGACGGTGTTATTTTTAATCGGAGGTTGTTGCAAGATGATAACTGTCGTACAATTAAGGAACACCACTATTAACATATAGATCTTAAGCCTTTTTAACATGTTTGTGAAAATTCCAAGATATTCATGAAAGATACGAGCATCACGTGAATGTTCCCTGATTATTCTAGTTCTTTAGAAAGGTGTAAATAATTTTCTGTTTTTTCATTATCTTTTATTTTACTTTTGAATCTTGCAACATTCTTGATCAGAGATATCCACCCATGATTTTAAAAGACGATAGTTCTCGAGTAGTTACAAATTTGGAGTGTCAGATTTTTAAAATCAAAAATATTTTATTTTTAATTCTCCAGAGAAATCTCACTTCATGCTCGTATCTTTCGTTTGCTAAAAAGTTCAGATAAGAAAGATACCTGATCATATAAAACAAGTTTCAAACTCGAAGCAATAATGAAATTGCAGCATAGCAACCGTTGTAGCTGAACGTGGGGTAGCAATTAGCGTCTGAGAAAAAATCTGCAAGAATTCAAATTTTAATGTTGATTGGTAGGTTGAATTTTACGGTATGTCAAATTTTGTTGGGTTATTTCATGCCGAAGGCGTTTTGTTCTATTCATTCCTGGTTGGTGTTCAATATTTTTTTAACTCAATTTTTTTTCGAAAACTCACTTTTTAAACTCATGTATTTCTATATAATTTTTTTATATATTTATTGTTTATATATTTATTTTTATATCTATTCATTCTTATATTTATTTTTATCATATTATTTATTTATATATTTTTTACTTTTATGTTTTTTTTTAAAAATATTTTGTTTTTTATATATAGATTTAACCATTTTTAACATCTTCGGGAAAATTCCAAGATATGGATTGATTGATTGGTTTTTATAGCATATCAACCATTATTAGGTTATCTTATTCCGAAGACGTTTTGTTTTATCAATTCCTAATAGGTATTCACATTTTGTTTTATTAACAATTCTTTAAACTCCTTGCTTCTAACAAGTGCAACCAGTTTGGCTCAGAATAGAGCTGGGAGTAATGGCGATGATATGGTAGTCCACGTTCAGGATCTTTGTGTCCTGGTATGACGGTAAAATTAATCTTGTAGATAGGTTCTCATTCTTGAGTTCTGGGGAGTTTAGAATACATATTCATTGCCATTTCTCCCTTGTCCACTTTGACCCGGTGTGGTAGAGCCTGTTAGTGTCTTATCTATGGGTTATATACACAAAAATCAGTTAACAAAATTGAATAGCCATCCAGAAATTATAAAACAAAAACGCCTGCCGCACAAATACCGCAAGGGTTGATATATCGTAAAAATCCGCGTGGAGGTGCGTGGTCTAATGGTTAAGTCGTAGGAAATGGACTCGTCAACGCGAGTTTAATTCCTGGACGAAGCTGTTGGAATTTCACATGGCGTTAATACCCTTGGGAAAGGTATGAATCCAATTCTCCCTCCAGCTATGGGTAAATAGCAGGGCAGACTGGACTCTTTAACTATGGCTAGGTAACCAGTCTAGGAGAAGGAAAACTCTGAATTCAAACCTGTTAAACTCCGCTTAAGAAATTGACCTTGTGTCGCATGCTGCTCGGGCGGAGGGGTTGGTAAATATATATATCGTAAAATCCATCCATCCGTCCAACCAACCAACCAACCAACCAGCCAACCAAAGGAGCAACTCTGGTCAAGTCTTAGAATATTCCGAATTACTTCACTGCAGACAGATAATACTCCCACCCATCCAATAAAAATAATGCTCTTGTTATGAGACTAAATTCCATCCAATGGTGAATCTCTAGTTCTTCAAGCGTTGGTATTATTGCATAAACCCTTTGTTCTATTACCTCCAGGTCCACCCTAACCCTAGCTGGCGAGTTCTTTCTTTGATTTCTTTGATTATTAATGACATACACAATTTTGTGGGTAATCTAATGCCAAATAAATATTTGTGGAAGAAACAGTAAGTAAAGTCGGCGGGGTGGCTTATTGTTGGCATCAGCCGGACATCTAGGGAATCTTTCCCCCTTTCACTAGCGCTAAACCAATGAGAGTGTTGTTGCGTCCAATGTGGGGTGCCTTGCCTACTATCAGCTCCCCACTTTACCGCACAGATTCAAGCTGTGCAACTCATGTGCTGAGTTAGCGAGGGCCACTATCGAACCTAGAAACTTGTGGTTCCTTGGTGGATACTCAAATTTTAATGTTGATTGGTAGGTAAGATTTTATGGTATGTCAAAACTTGTGTTATTTTATGCCGAATATGTTTTGTTTTATTAATTCTTAATGGGTATTTTTCATGTTATATCCCGAAATGTAGTATATACAAAATTGATATTAAAAACAGTGAAATACGTTGAACAATAACAATATCTGTTTTATTTATTCTCACTGACAGGGAAATACAGTCGGATGGTTTTGAATAGAGTTCAGCTGTGTGTGTGTCATGTGCCTGATCGTCACATGGGCGCGGTGTGTATGATACATGTGCTCACGTATCAGGCCGGTCCTTAGGTTATCGTGTGGTCACATATGGGGCCGGTCCTTTGTGTTATGCGTGTGTTTACACATGGGGCCAGTGGCCTCGTCTGTTGACTCTCTCCTAAGAGTCCTTATTTAACACAGGGTAGAAAATGGTTCTACCCTAAAAGTGACTAACTAGCTCAACCGTGCTGACGCACGTGGTCACTAGTTCAAGCGTGCTGACGCACGTCTGTACTGTCCACGACCCCAGTCCAAAGTAACATGGCTGAATTCCCATATCCGGATTCCCGTCAGTTCCTTAATGATGAAAGGGGAGCAACTCGTTAGGTTACCTAACATTTTATTAACATTTTTTTAAAACTCATTCTTTTCTAACAGGTGTTAAGCGCGTGTAATAATACAGTTTAACACATAACTGGGGGAATGAGTGAATCCATACCTTTCCCAATGGTATTAGTCCGAAAGTGAACATTAATAGCGTGACTTGAGTTCGTCCTCGCTAACCAAGATCTTACAGTCCAACACGTTAGACTTTGTTCCAAGCGTCCTTGTGATTGTACCATTTATGGCCTCATCTAGGGGGTCAAATACATATGTTTGAAATAACAGTTCAGTTAGAAATTTCGTTAATGCCATTAACTGTTTTTGTAAGTGATGTAATGAATATGTAAATACCTAGGCACCCCCCCACTATAATCTGATTGGATAGTGTCTTCCATAAATATTCGACACTGTGGTGGTACAAGCACCTACTAGCCTACTAGCAAGACTACCACGCCGACTGCTCGAAAGACGTGTTGCTACTCAACGCACCAGCTTCTATTTACCTACGAGAATATATCTTACAACAACTTCATAATATATCCCTTAACCCGGATATATCAGTAAGTAAGGATGACTTGTTTATCTCTTCAAAATCAATGAGAGCTTTTTTAATTTTAGGTAAGCCATATAAAGGCACGCATCTTATTAGTATAAGATTGGTTGATATGAAACCCTATAATTCTGTGTAAGTTATCAGAATTAAGAATTGATACTGGAAATTATAATTATCTACATATGATTATTGAATGAAAATAAAGGAAGGTGAAAAACTGGAAGGTTGGTTTGTTGATATATTATTTACTAAGCGTAGCTTAGATGCAGCACCCAGTGAGAATCGAACTCACTAACAATGGTTTGCTAATATGGCTTTCTAACGATTACACCTCATGAGGTGTCCGAAGTCATTTTGATATAAGGCTTCCAATGCAGGTGCGTGGTATAATGGTTAGTGTTGTAGGAAATGGACTCGTCGACCCGAGTTCAAATCCTAGAAAAGGGTGTTTGCATTTCACATAGCACTAATACCATTGGGAATGGTTTGAATCCATATATTCTCGCTCTCTAGCTATGGGTAAATAGTAGAGCATACTGGGCTCTTTTACCTTGGATAGGTAACCAATCTAGGAGAATCTTAATTCAAACCTGTTAAATTCCGTTTAAGAAATTGACCTTGTGTCCCGTCCTGCTCGTGTGGAGGGGTTGGGTAAATATATATATTTTCTTACATCTTTTTCTTTGTTGCTTAAATGGTCACACGCCTAAGTAATGATCCGGTTCATAGCTGCTTAACTTCGTTGATCTAGCGTGAACTCGTGCTTCCAACGTGAGTTGATCCCAAGCTTGAAAGACTGGATAGAACTTACCAGAAAGCTGAACAAGTTATGGAATGTGAAAGTGACACAGATGCTAATTGTACTAGCAGACATTGGAACAGTACCCAAGAACTTGGAAGTGTAGATAGTGTGCCCCATTATTCATAGGTCCACGCTAACTCTGAGTGGCAGTACAAGTTAGTCAAATAGTTTCACTCTGACTCTGTCTTACTATTATTAAGCGAAAAAAAAAATGGGAGACCCTCTCATCATTAAAATCCTGATTAGATTAGACTCGATGTCTAACTCTAAGGATATTATGATATGCTGGATCCCAAGCCATATAGGAGTGAGGGGGAATGAAAGAGCTGACTCTGCAGCTAAATCGGCTCTAGATTTGATCCCTGACATGTTCAAGATTCCATATACTGAACTTGAAACCTAAAATTAATAGATTCCTTCATACAAAATGTCAAAAACGCTTGAATAACAACATCCACAATAGATTATTCCTAATCAACTGTATTAACTAACTTCTTTATTCACTAGACCATGTGTCCAATTGGAGACATGACCTAGTGTATAAAGAGTTGGGTTGAGACAGTTCTAAGTGACAGTTATCTCTAGACTGCAGATTCAATCCTGGCCAGGGACAGCAGTAACATAGAATAATAATTAACACAGCTTAACTCCTCTACCCCAGCTATGGTTAGCGGAATGAGAACTGGATATCCCCGTGGACTGAATAAACGGTAAGGTTCAAAATTCCGTGATGTTCCCCGATTACGACAAGAAGGTTCCCGATTACAAAAAGAAGGTTCCCGAGTCCGACAAGAAATACCTGAAGCAGGTCGGAGGGCATATCGGCCGAAACGTTGTACAGATAACAATGAAGATGAGGACAATAGTCCGAATAACGCAGATAATACTAATCATCAAGCCTCAAAACATTCAGAGAAAAAGTAAATATAGATACATATTAAATATCACCGGTTCTTGCTTTTTGTGAAAAAAAATGAAGGTTTGATTTATACTCGAAGTAAAAAATTAAAATATACACATAAATAGCATTGAATTCTACTTAATAATCTTCAGCATTCGTAAATCTCAAAAGTAAACCAATCAATACACCAAGGTTCCACCCTCTACCCAGGTGATGCTGGTTAGCCACTTCTAGTACATATATAAAAGGCAGCTGGTGTGTATATATGCATTTATGTATGCATGTCCGGATGAAACTAGGAAAATAAAACACTTAACGATAATATATATATATATATATATATATATATATATATATATATCACCATTTCTTGCTTTTTGTGCAAAAATTATGAAGATTTGATTTATATTCGAAGATAGTTAAAAAATGGAAATATACAAATAAATAGCATTGAAATTCTACTTAAAAATGTCCAGTATTTGTAAATCTCAAAAATAAATAAAAAATCCATACACCAGGATGCATCCCTCTACCCAGACGACGCTGAGTAGCCGCTTCTAGTCATGGATATAGGGGAAGAATTATTGTTGCAGTTTTTTTTTTGTTATATTAGGCGTGCTGGAATCCACCACTTAAACTTATAGACTCGTTTGGTGACATAGATTTAACCTCAGCCAATCAATAGCTCGAATACATAGTTAACTATTTAATCACCGATATGGACTGTCGTTTATTTGCACGTAATTCGACATTGAAGATCGGAACTGAACGTAATACAAGGAGCAACCAAAGAATCATACCCAACACTGAGGGACACCAAGCAACGACCAAAGGATCATACCAACCATGAGGGACAACAAGGAACAACCAAAGGTTTCTTCACTAAGGATTGCGCTTTGCTTAACAGAATGGATCTCCGCTGGAGAGTGCTCTTGCATGAATTCTAAGGATGGCCCCAAAAATCGTAACAATTATCCCTTCAGTGTCAGATATTATAATTATAATTGAAATCATTTGTTTTGCTAATTACACCTTTCTTTGTAATTAAATAATTAAGGGTAATTAGATCATAAAGGGCCGGGTTAGCTCAGTCGGTAGAGCGTTCGGCTAGAAACCACAAGGTTCCTAGTTCGATACCGGCCCTCGCCAACTCAGCGTTATGAGTAGCACAGGGATCTGTGCGGTAAAGTAAGGAGCTGACGGTAGGTGTGGTGCTCCACCTCAGAGGCTAAAACAATCTCCTTGGTCTAGCGCAAGTGAAAAGGGGATAGACTCCCTCGCTGATTGGCTGATACCGACTTTAGGCCGCCCCGACGAATTTTACTTACTAAGATCATATCTGAGAGATTGATCCTTTTATCATCTACTGATGGATAATATGGGAAACAAATGATTAAATAAAATAATTTTCTGACTTTTGAAGGCGGTTTAGCTCAGTCGGTAGAGTGTTCGGCTAGGAATCACAAGGTTCTTGGTTCGATACCGGCCAACTCAGCGTATGAGTAGCACAGGGATCTGTGCGGTAAAGTGGGGAGCTGGTGGTAGGTGTGGCGCTCCACCTCAGATACTAATAATAATCTCCTTGGTGTAGCGCTAGTGAAAAGGGAATAGACTCCCTCGCTGTCTAGCTGATACCGAAATTAGGCCGCACCGACGACTTTACTTACTTTATTGTTGATGAAAAATCACGTCATTTTTTAATTTGGTTTAAAAATACACGTTTATAATAAGTTTTCATAATAAACAGCCTTCATTTATATCTATCTATCTATCTATCTATCTATCTTTTCTGGGTTTTTTTCTCCCTCTATCGACCCTTGTAGAGCTGGTTTAGCTCAGTCGGTAGAGCGTCTGGGACCCACAAGGTTCTTGGTTCGATACCGTTCCTCACCAACTCAGCGTATGAGTAGCACAGGGATCTGTGCGGTAAAGTGAGGAGCTGATGGTAGGTGTGAGGCTCCACCTCAGACGCTGAAAAGAATCTGCTTGGTCTAACGCTAGTAAAAAAGGGGATAGACTCCCTCGCTGTCTGGTTTATACTGACTTTAGGCCACCCCGACGACTTACTATCGAACCTTACTTTCTTTCTCCTCTAATCAATTTTCTTTTCATCTTCCCATTGACAAATGGATTCCGATTTCGTGCATAATTTCTGCTTGTTAATCAAAATCATTTGCAGTTGGTAAAACAGAATTGTTCTTCGTGTTTTTTGTTTTGTATCTTTTGATTTTTTTCTTTCATATTTAATAATATTTTCTCTTCTTTTTTAAAAAATGCATTCATTGGTTATTGGCAAATTAATATTAACAAATAAAACTTAATACTGTTTTCATAATTTTTATTTTTACAAAGAATTTTTGTAACTTCGCTTTGTTTTCGTTTGTTAATAGTTTAATTGAAACAAATTATGAGATCTAAAATCCGTTTTCAGGAAAGCCTAAAATTGTTAACAAGAGAAACGAAGAATTCTTCATTAAATCTTAAGCACGAATCATTTATCAGGGGAATTCTTTGCTTGGCAAGACATTAAAGAATCTTAACGATATTTCTTGGAGTAATTCATTGCCATTTTGGCATGAGTCATAAAATGCATCGTTTAATGAAATGAAGTGTTATTGTTAAAGAATCCGAAGAAACGATGCACGCATTATAATTTTAATTAGAAACTTGTTGGAGGTGTTTGGTGTAATGGTTAGTTCAAATCTTGGATAAAGCTACAGTTCACATAGCGCTAATACCCTTGGGAAAGGTATGACTACTCTCCCTCCAGCTATTAGCGAATAGTATGGCAGACTAGACTCTTTAATCTTGGTTAGGCAACCAGTCTAGGAGAAGAAAACTCTGATTTCAAACCTGTTTAACCCCGCTTGGGCTGGGCACTACTAAAATAGGCCCAGTCCTAACAAGTGATCTATTCCACTAATTAAAAAAACGAAAAATAGTAGAAAGGTGACACTAACGTGATTCTAATTAGAAACATATTTTAAACTAGAAACGGTCACATTGAAAACACCGGTTTCTGCTACATCATCAAAGTTAAGCGGTGATGCTGTTGTTTACTACATAGATGGGTGGCCATTTAAGTAACGGTAGTGCGATAGGAAACCGAATATCAAAATGAATTGATTCGGCACTAAATGGCCCGAAATGGGTTGATGTGCCGTACAACGAAAACAACCGACCAACCTGGAAGTGGCTACACAGCGTTATCTGAATAGAAGGCATAGTGTATTGATTCGTTTACTTTTCAGATTTACAAATGCTGGACATTTTTCAATAGAATTTCAATTCTATTTCTAAATATATTTCAATTTCTAAAAATCTCACAAAAAGCAAGAACCAATGATATCTAATGTGTATATATATATTTACTTTGTCGTAACTTGTTTTATTATATATATATATATATGTGTGTGTGGATAGTGATTGAATGTTACACACACACACACATTCTCACATATTCATATATAAATGTGTACATTGAAATATGTATATTTAGGCAACATTTTTTCTTTTATTTAGACACTAATAAACAGGACTTTCCTGTCCAATTTGTTTTCGATCGATCGAGTTGCCGAGCCAATTTTAAAAAATTGGGTTGGAATTTGTTAACAATTTCACCGACATTTTCTCAAGTATTTTCCACACAACTGTTAAAGTCAGTCAGTCAGTATACTGCTGGTTTGGACAACAGCAACTGGCTAAGCACAACTGAACTAGTGCCCAAGACAGCTGATACTTATGAAAATCAAGAATAGTCCATTCATGTATTTGGATGAATCCATTCCTTGAGTCCTGATTGGCCGCTTGGTTTCTATTATGTTATGGCGCCTTGTTGTATTGTCTTACCAATTCGATGGTAATTGGAACTTAGTAGGGTCGGGTTAGCTCAGTCGGTAGAGCGTTCGGCTAGAAACAAAAAGGTTCCTAGTTCGATACCGGCCCTCGCAAACTCAGCGTATGAGTAGCACAGGGATCTGTGCGGTAAAGTAAGGAGCTGACGGTAAGTGTGGCGCTCCACCTCAGACGCAAAGACAATCTTCTTGGTCTAGCGCTAGTGAAAAGGGGATAGACTCCCTCGCTGATTGGCTGATACCGACTTTAGGCCACCCCGACGACTCTTTTATGGTTATTCTACAACAACAAGTGCCATCTACATGGGATTTGATATAATTTTGTTTTGTTTCGAATTCAAACAAAGAAATTTGAACAAATGAACACGTATAAGTGGGAGTAAGTAGGAGGAGAACTCACTCTTACTTCTACTTGTTCCTTCTAGAAACAAGTTATATAATATACCCTCTTTTTCTGATGGGCATATTTATGGAGAGAGCCCATTCTAGTATTCTTATGAGGGTATTTGTGGTTATGTCTTCATATTTAAATCTACCTAGTTGAGTAGCTGATTGGTACCTTACTTATGTTCTTGTGTTCTGTAAACTGTTGTTATCTTTCTTTCTTTCTTCTAACTGGTCTTTTATTTTCTTCTATTCTTGACTTGTCTGGTTCTTCAAGATGCTGGTTGGTTTGGTTTCACCAAGGCCCCCATTAGTTCACAGAGACAACCAAGGCATGTACTTTTTTATCACATTTTTATTCGGAACCAGAACTTACTCAACCACGCACGTGCGGCTCAAATAAGCTAACTAAACTTATTTCTCGCCGTTTCCCAACGGCCGGAGGTTGGGGTCAACTTCATGTCATTGAGCATCAATCATCTAACTGTCTCCGATTTTGAATTTCAACAATCTTGAAACCAAAATCTGTTCCTACACTAACTGTCGAAAATGGTACTTATCAATATACAACAGACAAGAGACGCCTCTCTCTCTTCTCTAATCTTTCTTATATATATATATATATATATATATATATATATATATATATATATATATATATATTATTTTGATATAGTTTTTGTATAATTATCGTTTTTTAAATTTTTTTCTATATTCCAAATTGCTTTTCTTCCTGATTTGAAATCGGATATATTACGAAAGAATGTTTCCTTGCGTATATATATATATATATATATATATATATATATATATATATATGTGTGTGTGTGTGTGTGTGTGTGTGTGTGTGTGTGTGTGGGTGTCTGTATGTGTGTGTGTGTGTGTATGTGTGTGTATGTGTATATATACATGTAGAGGCAGACAAGATGATGATATAGTTTAACACATTTTATTATACATACACCTCTCCAATATGCATAGATATATGTGTGTGTGTTTGTGTATGTATGTATGTATGTATGTATATAAAAATGTATGTGTGTGTGTGTGAGTGTGTGTGTGTCCATGATAGAATATATTAGATACGTGACTTAAAATGTGATGCTTATGATTGTGCAAAAGCATCCCATTTTATCATCTTATCCCTCTGATACAACGGGTAGGACATCATGCCTATGTCATATTTGCATCAAACTCTGTGGATCTACAGCGTGTTTGATGAGCCATTTGAGGGCTCATGAGAGGAAAGGGTCTGTGGTGGGGTTATAGGATTGTGAGGAACGGTAGTGATCTGTAAAGATTATGCTATTACTCTGTGTATCCATGATCGAATATATTAAATACGTGACTTATGAATACCTAGTTATATATATATATATATATATATATATATATATATATCATTTTTCACACATATTAAGTAACCACTATTATATATATGTGTGTGTGTGTGTGTGTGTGTGTGTGTGTGTGGGGGGGATAGACTTTTCATTATACACATACACACATATACGAACAGACAGATAGACAGACACACACACACACACACACACACACACACACACATGTATATATGCAATTTTGATGCTATACTTTAACAATGTTCTTTTTTGTTTTATACATATTACCATAATACTCATGATCGATTATATTATAAATAAATTATTATGACCATTTATATACATGTTGTATATTTCTCCATATTATGTGCCCGATAATCCTTCAGATACAAATGACTCATTTCACCTTATGGGAACGTGTGTGTATCTCTCACCTTGACTGTGTAACATAACATTTGATATTTAAATCCTAAATAGATTTTTGACTTGTTGTTTCAAGAAGCAAATGCTCATAATGCAGAATCCATTTCATCGTATTCTAAAATTATATGGAAATTAACAGATGTACGACAATGCATGAATACCTGGGGATTAACACTGGAGATGGTGTGAGAGCATTTTCCGCGGTTCTTCAAGACTCTTCTAAGTATTCTAGCTGATCTGGATGGTATCTGTATTTTCTTTAATTTTTCAATTTCCCAATTTCTTTTCTGGATCTTTGGGACTCATTCTTCGGGCAATAATTACAATTGTTTTGACAATGATTTTCATGTTCCCCATTTTCTTTTAGAACTTTCCTACTTTTATTTTCACTTTATGAAACGGTAAAATCCTTTATATCAGTGCTTCTCAAAGCCGGACTGATGGACCAGTACTGCTCCGTACAGTACTACCTGCCGGTCCGTAGGTGCCACACATGATTCTTAAAACTTTGTATAGTTTTAAAGTACGACAACCGTACATATAAATTAAACTTGGATATATATTTCTAAAAAAATCTACATGTTGAAATTGCGCACAATATGCTTCTAACATTTCTAATCAACTTACCTATGCGAGACTTCTTTTTCAACAATGAATGGGATAAAAACGAAGTATAGGAACAATTTGGATATTCGCGAACCATTGCGCGTGGCACTAACTTATAACGGACCAAGACTTTAAAAATGGAGAAATAAGAAGAAGTCTCATTGTTCCACTGACAAACTGGACTATTTAACCTTGATTTCGCAACCGGTCTAGGGAAGGAAAATTCTGAATTCAAATCTGTTAAACACAAGATTCATTTAAATCTTTGGATTCGGAGGTTTCCTTCTCGTAGATTGGTTGTCATACAAAAATTACATTTTAAAGCGGTGTCACATCCTGCTCTTTCGGGGAAGTTGGTAAATACATACAGACTTTTGTAGCATTAGCAACAATTTTTTCATTAAAAAATTTTAAAAAAATACACACACAAAAAACAAAAAAACAAACCAGAAACAAAATAAAATCCAGCAGCCAAAGCAAAGACTAGTCGACAGAGTTCAATATCTCTTCCTGTGAGCGGTAGTGAAATGATTCGTTTGACCCAACACTCCAGAACCAGGTTATCAAATGGTAAGGGGCAGTCTCAGTATTTGACCTACCTGTGATTAGGAATGGAGTCGGGGAGTTCTACGAACCGCAGATACATAACAAGGTTTTCAGGATTCGTTCTTTCTTTTTCTCTTATGAAGGACCTGGAAAAGGATGTTGTGTGTTGCCTTGAAAAATCATGAAAGCTGCATTCCACAAGAAAACTGCACAACGGTCATCTACTTTTTATTACACAAGACATGCAGGACACTGTTGGAGAAAAAAAGACGAACTCACAAGTGACGATCTCTTGTCGACACCTACACATGGACACACAAGTATAGGATGACCAGCAAAACCTATATCGATCAGTTCTGTGCGGATTCTGGATGCCCCTCATTTTACCGTACAGATCAAAGCTGTCCTACTCATACGCTGAGTTTGGAATGACTAATATCGAACCTGGAATCTTGTGGCGGATACTCTACCGACTGAGAGTTAATTCTCTCATAAAATATGGTAACGCGCTGAATTTTAATAGAGTATTTTCAGGAAAGTGTATTTCTCTTAAATCTTGATCAACAATAATTCAGTTATATCCCTTGCTTTCCACTTCAAATTAACGGTTCAAATTCACACGAACCTGTCCCTTAAATAACGAATAATTGGACCATATGACCTTTAGGCACCCCTTCTGCGATCTCAACTCACAAGGACACTTTCTCATTTGCACCGTCAAAATCCGGTTGTTTATTAGGGGTTAGGGTTAGGGGTTAGGGTTAGAGGTTAGGGTTAGGGTTAGGGTTAGAGGTTAGGGTTAGGGTTAGGGTTAGGGTTAGGGTTATAATTTTAAAAAACTTTTAAAATCGTCTGTTGACAATTAATCAGGTGTAATGGAAATAATGTCCCCAAGAATCGAGATCGCAAAAGGGGTGCCTAAAGGTAACATGGTCCGAATATTGTACCACGTGCTGTTCATGGTCTAATTCTTTTTTTTTCTTATCCAAGGCCACAACGACTGAAAGTTAAAAACATTTGAAATTCAAGTTGTGTTTTGTTTTCTTTTTTTTTTCCATTTTTTTTTTCTACATTTTCACTCTTTATATTTTAGTATAATCTCCTTGTTAATAATTTTGCAATGTTTGTTGTTAGTTTCTTGCAAATATACAACTATTTAAATGATATTCCCATCTAAAATAGATATGTAGCTTTAAGAAATAAAACATTTTAAAAATGTTTGACATTCAAGAATCACATCAAAACTATAATCATATTTACATGTTCACATGTTATTTATTAAGAAAATGATATTATGCTATGCAGTAATATGATTTCTGTAATTCAATCTCAGAACTCGTGTCAAATTGACATCATCCACGCTCGTATATTAGTTCCAAGTCTTTGTTGACAACACCTGCTCTAGGTTTGGTTTAAATATATATCTAATTATTTCTTCCTACTGTATAACTGACAAACACACGGACACAGACAGACAGACAGACAGACAGACACACACATATAAATAAATATATATATATATATATATATATATATATATATATTTATTTATTTATAATTACAAAGTCGCTCCTACCATTGGTTTCTGAATAACACTTTTTTTGGTGTTATTCGTCTTCAGAGGCGTTTGACTTTTGAAAAAAATTTGGACAGTTTTAAACTCCCGGCACATATCCACGCGATCCGTTAATAGCTCCTGCATTTCGCTTTCATCATTCAACGGCATCACTATTTGTCATATATATAATGTTATATATAATTATATATAATATATATATTATTTATATTTATATTATATATATATATATATATATATATATATATATTCGTAATACATGCTCTCAATATTTGCTTTTTCATATATGTATATATATTTATATACTGCCGGGTCTATTTCCATTCCTCTTCAATACACACACACACACACACATACACACACATACACGCAGACACACACTCATATGTATATGTATCTTATATTATCAATATCAATAAACATATGTATGTGTGTCTGTATGCGTGTGCCTGTGTGGTCTTATGTAAATATATATATATATATATATATATATATATATATATGGAACTACGATGAGGAAATTAATCCGACAGTATGTGGAGAACATTTTAAAGAAAACAAACACAGGATGTCATGAACGATGGAATCTCTTTATGTCGATACTTAAGTATTTCTTTTTTTTTCATCTTTTACTCATACAAATCTTTAATGACCTGAAGAAGATTTAAAAAAACCGTAAGTACTTAAGTATCGACATAAAGAGTTTTTATCGTTCATGACATCCTGTTTTTGTTTTCTTTAAAAAATGTTCTACACACACACACACACACACACACACACACACACATATATATATATATATATATATGAAGAAATGGATACAATAGAAACCTACTCGAGTTTCATCGCTAGAATCATCAGGGTTAAATCTACTGGATTAATCGAGTTACCGATTAATTGCAACTGATCACACATATGTTTATTGAATAAGATTTTACGTATTCAATGAACATACGTGTGATCAGTTGCAATTAATCGGTAACTCGATTAATTCAGTGGATTTAACCCTGATGATTCTAGCGATGAATCTCGAGTAGGTTTCTATTGTATCCATTTCTTCAATAAATTTGCTCTACTTTGTATTGAGCACTTTGTATTTGTTTTATCACGGACTTAACCCTTGGATCCTTTGCACCCCCAACGATCGTGCCCATATTCACAGGTAAGCCACCCTTATATATATATATATATATATATATATATATATATATATATATAAGTGCTTAATTGGAGTCGTACCTAATTTTGAAAATTAATTAATTAATAATGAATTAGGCGGGAATACCTATTAAATGTATGGCTAAACAAATCGAGAAAAATCAATCTCTGTATGTACATTTCGGCCTATTAGGCCTCATCAGCAGAGCTATAGATCGGAAGACCGCCCTGTGCGTGATTTGAAACCGGACTGCCAAGCTGACAGGCCGATCCCATAACCTCTACGCTAAACGGACTTCTTAGATTTTTATGATTTGTTTAGAGTAGGTTAATATTCCACTTCTAGTGACTTTTATTACACGACGATATGATAAGTTGTAAACACGGTTTGTTTTGAATGGCTTTTTGCCGATAATTTTAGGAGAATAAGTGCTTAATTGGAGTCGTACCTAATTTTGAAAATTAATTAATTAATAATGAATTTAATAATTGATTTACCTGTATCGTCAGAAAATAACTGCAATGTATATTATCAAGACATGTCTACTACATCATTAAATGTCTCCAATATTTAGAGAAGAAGGCAACGGCAGCTGTTGATTATTTTCTTTCCTTTTTTAATAAATACAAAAATTCCAATATATTTGTCACCAGAAGAAACTACTCTATAGACCTGATTGATCTACCCATCTCTCTCTACTGGACTCAACTGCTGATGTAAGAAACGTGTTAGACATTCATAAATATACAGAGAGACAATAGGTTTTATACATGTGGATCAAACAAAAACAAATAAGTATTCCTGGTTTTTATTTTCCAAAGTTTTGTCCAAATTCCAATTTTACATCGAAATAAGACAGCTACTCTGAAAAGATGTTCAGTTTCTTATGAGCCGATTGTTCCTCACTTCTGTTTATCACGGTTTCATGCGGTTTTGAAAAAAAGCTTGCCATACGGACTGAACAATCTGAAATTTAATGGAAAATATTATTTAAACAGTTTTTTACGGGTACAAATTATTTATAGAATTGCAATTATAAGCGGATTCATCCTTAAGAAGAATTATTCTTTCATCTGTGTCTCATCAACGGATTACCACAGGAAGAAGAACTACCATAAAGAATACAAGGTCATTAATGAGGGGGTGGAAATAATTGCGATTACTCAGAATCAGGTAGGCTCATCCTGGAACCATCTACAACTCAGCGGTGGTTCCAGGATGAGCCTACTTGATTCTGGTTAATAGCAATAATTTTTTTACATCCTACCTTATTATGACTTTCTTGCATTGTATATCGTAATTCTTCTTCCTCTGGTAATCATCTTTTGAGACTCAGGTGAAAACAATTACAATAATAACAGTTAACGAAAGGTTATAAAATGTGTAACGAAAACTTTTAAAAGTTTATCCGGAACATGTTATTCAAATATAGAGGTACCTTGACTTACGAGTGCCACAACGAACGAGTTTTCCAAGTTACGATTTGTCACATGCTACAATTGTTGCTTTGTGTTGCGAGTTAAAATTTGAGATACGAGTGAACTTCAAATACTCTTATAATAATAAGGTCATTAAAAACATTTAAGTTTCCAAATCTATCACGTCAAAGATAAGTATCATTATAATTATAATATAGAGCGAACATTATTCCAAGCTGTAGCCATGTCAGTGCGAATGTATAGCCGCAACACTTGGACTCTAACGAAACCATTGACTAAAAAGCTAGATGTGAACTGTACATGGATGCTGGGTGCTGTCTTAAACGTATCCTGAAAGCGGCATTCTGCAAAAGAACAACTGTACGGCCACTTGCCTCCTATCATACAAACCACTCAGGCAAGGAACAAGCCATGCCGTACACTGCTGGGCGAGAGGTCAGACAGAGCCTACATTAATCTGCACTGTGCTGATACTGCATTCTATGCATAGGAATTTCCCGGAGCGATGGCTGATAGGGACGGAAGGCGAGGGAAAGACACGGAGACCCGTGCTGTCGACACGACTTCAGGATGATGATGACGATAACGATGTTTGATAGATATAGTTATTTGTGCTTGAAGACACATTTCCATTTTGCCAATTGTCAATGGATTTTACGTTGTGCATCTTCTCCGGATTGTAGAATTTTGTAAATAGCTCTTTTCCAATTGATATCTGAATGTCTAACCATCCTGTCGCATGGGTATGTAGAATACACCGACTGCACTTCTGTAGTAATGTAAGACCCCCTAATTGGGCCACCGCTTGGCCGTGGGTGGGGACCAGTGACACTTGAGGATGGATTCCTAGTGGATGAACAGTCCATGATTTGCAACACTCCATTTTGGCACTCAGACGGACGGTCGGAGAGGCCCCCTCCGATCCATCGGCTGATCAGGTCAGGCCCTATCACCTATATGCTTGTCGCAACCCTATTACCTCTATGGCAAGCCGCAACCATTTTTTATCATATATGCTAGAAGGTGTAGGCTGAGGGTCTTGGTATCCTAGGTATGACGTTAAACTTTATCTGATGGCAAAGCTCCACGTCTGGATCTCTGGGAATGTGGAGTACACCTTCACCAGGATTAAAACCAAGTCAACTCTGGCCCGGAGTGGTAATACCTGTTAGGGTCCCATCTATGGGTTTAACAGAACAAAATAAGTTCTAAAAAGATGTTTAAAAAATTGGGTTTAAAAAAATTGAGTATCCACCAAAAAATGAATAAAACAAACCGTCTTCAGCATAAAATAACCTAATAACGTTTGACATACCGTAAAAACCAACCAACCAACCAACCAGCCTTCCTCTACCTATTTACCGGTATCTTCTTATGATTGTAGAATTTTGTAAATAGCCATTAATTTCTAGACATCTCTGAATGTCTAAGTTTTTTTCCTCTCCTTCCAAGAAGTCATTCGTGGTACCTCATTTTGGATAATATTAGTTGGTGTCATAAACAAAGATTAAGAATGGTTTAGTCCACATTAACTGCAGTTCGTGACTAATAAATTCAATGCAGGACAGGAAGACACTGTCGCAGCGGCTACAGCTGAAT
The DNA here is from genome assembly GCA_023376005.1 of Doryteuthis pealeii. Classification (NCBI taxonomy): domain Eukaryota; kingdom Metazoa; phylum Mollusca; class Cephalopoda; order Myopsida; family Loliginidae; genus Doryteuthis; species Doryteuthis pealeii. The sequence goes on from CM042138.1 coordinate 91,055,953, forward strand.
GTTTGGTTACTGTTTGGTGTCATAGTTTTGTGGTTCTTTCTCCTGTAATTTTTTTTTAGGGTGGCTCTACAGGTTTTATCAAAGGAGGAACAATCACAGTTGGAGTTGAGTCACCAACCATCACGGTTCGAAGCTTGAGTGGACCATCGGAGATAGTCAATGTGACAGTTACCGAGGGATATGTTCATTCAATCCACCTTTGGAAGAATTGTCTCTTTAAGTTGTCTGTGAGTTTGAAGTTCCATATGACGGACAATTCATTTATAGCCGACCATGCCTTTCCTATGTGTGCGTTAACATCGCTTTCTGTGGATGAGATATTACTGCCTAGCTACTTAAATTGTTCTCCCGAGTTTAGGAGTTTGCTATCGAGAGTTGAAATGTCTCTTTTGTTTCTAAAAGACATGAACTCAGTTTTATCAGAGTTTATATATAGGCCGATGTTTCGAGCTGCCTTTTCTAGGCTGTGAAGCAGGGATTCGGCTGGTGCAGGTGTATTTGCGAGGAGTGCCAGATCATCAGCATAGTCCGCATCCGTAATAGTCTGTGCGGGATGTGCGATGGTCAACAAGTCGGGCGGTCAACTATTTCTGGACATTCAGAAAAAACGGATCGCCAAATCCTGACCGGAAAACCAGATCTAACGGTAATGAATAATAATAGAATAACTTTGTCAACTAAAGGATTTTCCTGATCCAGTGGAACATAGAGTAATAATAAACCAAAAGTGGAAAAAATAGACCTAGATCTTGCCAGAGAGCTGAAAATGTTGTGGAACGGAAAGGTGATGGTGATATCAGTGATTGTTGGGACACTTGGAATAACTGACAACGGAGTGGAAAAGAAACTTGAGAAACTGGAGATTAGAGGATGAATCGAGACCACAGCAATGTCAAAATCGACGAAACAGTCTTGAAGACTTGAGAAGACTTACTCTCACTCAAACTCCAGTGAAGGATCATCAGTAAACGCTGCAGTGACAGATTATAAGAAAAGACAGGGACAGGCGTCTCGTCAACAAAGAAAATTTTGTAGTTGCGACAAATATTCATCCTGGGGACATGTCTTGTGTAGATAATATGAGTAGTGCAGAATATATGCACCATAGTGCCAGTTTAACTAAAAATCGGTATGACACAGTAATTCTTAAGTCGTTAAAAAGTTTTTTTCCAGCATTTTCTACAAATAAAATCATGTTGTAATTTGTCGAATTCAATTCCCTTTCGAATCTGACTTTGTCCAGTATGTCGGTTAGATTTTACGGCATGTCAACCCTTGTTGAGTTATTTTATGCCGAAGATGTTTCTTTTATTTATTCTTGAGGGTACTAAATTTAAAAAGAATAATTTTGTCCTAACAGGTACTACCACTTTGGGTCAGTGTGGACCTAGGAGTAACGGTGATAAAGGCTACTCAACACTCCCCAGTGCCAGAACTGGTAATTCAATATCAGATAGAGTTGAACGTCATACCCAGGACACTAAGAACCTCAACCACCGCCTTTTAGCACATATATGATAAAAAATGATATTGGCTTGCCATAAGAGAAATACAGTCGGGATAATCATATAGGTGCTAGTGGAGTGTTGCATGTCCTTAAATTATCTGCCATTAGATTTCCATCCTTAAGCATCACTGGTCGCGACCTAATTGGGCCCATTGGGGGTTGTCTAGTATGTTTGGAAGTACTAACTGTTTGTAAAAGAAAGTTACTCTTCCCAATATTCTAAACATTTGTCAGTTATCGTCTAAAGTTCGAATGTGTTTTTATTTTGCTTCAGTTTCATTCTCCTCTCACCTGATCCAGTTACATCTACGATCTGGCACATTCCTTTTGCACAGTTCTCTAGGAACAGACATTTCGCACAGCTTTATATCAAGATAGTCACCCACCTTATAATACAAACCACCCGAGTAAGTCGAACAAGCCATTCTGGACACTGCTGGGGAGGCAAGGAGAAACACATAAGAGACGTCCTCCAGTAGAAACGAGCAAAAGGGCACGTTAGTGTGGGCCGTTTAGTAAAGATATACATTGACTAGCTCTGCGCGGATAATGGATGATACACAGAGGACCCCAACCCGAGAGTAATGAAAGAGAAAACACAACATTGAGGCGAGAGGAATATATATATATATATATATATATATATATATATATATATATATATATGTGTGTGTGTGTGTGTGTGTGTGTGTACGTTGAATGGAAAATAAACAAAAGAAAGAATGGATAAAATGGATATATATATAATATATATATATATATATTATATATATATATATATATAGAGAGAGAGAGAGAGAGAAAGAGAGAGAGCAAGAGAGAGAGAGGGAGAGAGGGGGGAGAGAGAGAAAATAGATAGATAGATAGAAATAATAGTAGAGTGAAAGAGATGGAGGATAGAGAGTGAGAGAGTGAGAGAGATAATATAATAAAGTGAAAGAGAAAAGACGAGAGGGGGTCGAGGGGGAGATTAGTGTTGTGTCCGTAAATAAAAAGAAAAGAAGAAGAATATGGTTTAATTTCTAAAATAATTCGTTTTAAAATAAAAGACCATCTCATTATTCACTTGTGACCAACAAACATAATATACATATGAAGATTCACTTTGCTTTATTTTTAAATAATATATATATATATAAAGGACGGTTGGTGACATATTGTCATGGATATTCCGATGATGATTCCGAAAAATATTTTGTACTTTTAAAAATTTCATTAAATATTCCATTCAATATTCTATTAAATATTCTATTCCATTAAATATTCCATTAAATATCCTATTAAATATTCATTAAATATTCTATTAAATATTCTATTAAATATTCCATTGCATATTCTATTCTATTAAATATTCCATTAAATATATTAAATATTCTATTAAATATACCATTAAATATTCTATTAAATATCCTATTAAATATTACATTAAATATTCTATTAAATATTCTAATCCATTAAGTATTCTTTTAAATATCCTATTAAATATTCCATTAAATATTCCATTAAATATTACATTAGATATTACATTAAATATTCTATTCTATTAAATATTCCATTGAATATTCTATTCCATTGAATATTCTATTAAATATCCCATTAAATATCCCATTAAATATTCTATTCCATTAAATATTTTATTAAATATTCTACAGAGACGAAACCATTTTCTATTCTTTAGATTGAATCCTTATTTCTCCAGGAGTTTCTCTATCATTTTATTCCTTGAAATTCGGTTTGTGACATTCACTAATTGTTTTTGGTCTCTGAAGAAACTAAAGATCCTGTGGAAACTGTGTAAATGTGATTCAATAAATGTTGTCACCTCAGCTAAATAATGGACCATTAGAGAGAGAGAGAGAGAGAGAGAGAGAGAGAGAGAGAGAGAGAGAGAGAGAGAGAGAGAGTAGAGTGTGTGTGTGTGTGTGTGTGTGTGTGTGAGAGAGAGAGAGAGAGAGAGAGAGAGAGAGAGAGAGAGAGAGAGAGAGAGAGAGAGAGAGAAGAGTTAAGTCAAATTATCATACTTTTTACAAATTGTAGCTCTTAAGTAAACATATCAATTGTTGTAATAATTAAATTATCATACTATGGAATATCCATAGTTCCTGCTAGTAGTTTAATAATACTTTTTTTCCGAGTTGGTGTTATGCCCAATAGTGATGTGTATTTCTTATACGATATGTTTAAAACATACGAATCATTTAAATGAACAAAAAACGTTGAAGTGGAAAGTACACATTTAGTAGAAATTGACACACAGATCATAAAAAAGAATGTTTTGAAAATGACTTTTGATCTTTTTTGTAAGAGAGAAATGAACAATGAATGGAATTTTAATTGATGTTATAATAATTCTTCAAAGTAAACCACTTAGCATTTTTTGTTGCAACAGGTTTGACATGAGTTAAAGCTCTTCTGAAATGTTTCTTTTGATGTGAGACTGTGTCGTTGTATATCTAATGTTACATAAGTTATGAGCAGTCATAAATTGGCTAAACTTGTAAATCGGTCGGAAAATTAAAACATATTACAGAGTGACCCAGAAAAAAACAGAACCCAAATTATTTATTTTCCCATTAAACTAACCCTAAACCCCAACCCTAACCCTAACCCTAAACCCCCTAGTTAAAATTAACAGTTTTATTACAAAATGTTTGGGTTCTGTTTTTTCTGGGTAACCCTAATTTTTCGACCGATTTGCAAGTTTATGAACGTACCTGTAGTTAGAATTTTGAATTAGGGTCCATTATATTTAGAATAACAGGGTCCATGGAAAGATACCAACAGTTGTGATGGTTAATAACCTTTGACCCCTTGAAAACGCGCCATTAAAGACGCGTGGGAATAAGTTTTATTTTTAGAATCGTTAGTCAGATGCGAGCCGGCACCATAGAAGAGAGGATGTGGCTTAGAGTTCACAACTCACCCGCGGCGGAATCAAGGGCTGGCTAAGTAAACGTTGTGTACATAACAATAAATATTAGGACAATATTCTAAATAATCCAAATAATCCAAATTATCAATCAGCAAGTCATAAATTCAGAGAAATTCTAGATGGATTGTTAAAGTCAAAGTCATTCAATCTGTTGGGAGTATTTTTCAAATTTAATTATTTTCCAATTGTGTATAGTTTTTGTTAAATGTTACCAAGCATTAACTGAACCCTGGAAAATTGTTAGACGCATTCGAGGTCAACTTCGTGTGTGAAGTAGAACCTGCGTATTGTGAAAATTAGTGGTTGCTCCGTTTAGTATGGGTACGTACTTTTAGAGTTCTCGGTGGATTATAGGGAATTCAACGGACTGGAATACAAATTCTTTTGAATTCCGGACACATATCAACGGTATTTGCACAGCTTGAGTCACTGCCAGTTGATACACAGGAAAGACCGCCAGCATTTAATTATTGTAGTAAGAACTCAATAAAGCGGAAAACCAGATCTTTAATTCAACGCTGGTTCTGCTCAACCCATCAAGCAACACACCTCTGCATCAGAGCTTCTCAAAGCAATCCACACAGACCCCTGTGGATGAATAAGAGTTTAGTAGGGTGAATAAAAGCAGAGAGGTCAACGAATGATGAATTTATTAGTTTGTGTTTATGAATTCCTTTACAACAGAGGGACAAAAACTGCTGGATTATGTAGAGTAGTTTGCCAGATATCATACATGTAGCAGAATATCCGATTATATATATATATATATATATATATATATATATATATATATATATATATATATATATAATAGATAAATCTAATGAGTCAGACGAACCTACTAAAAGTTTTAAGCGAAACTTTAAGCGAAACTTTAAGTAGGTTCGTCTGACTCATTAGATTTATCTTTGTTATTTGCTCTACTTAGGTATTGAGCACTTTTTACTTATTAGCTTTAGTCTCCTGGCGTGTTTGTATGTATATATATATCTTATATATATATATGCATATAAATTGTTTTTTCTTTTGGCAAAGATATTGTACTAATAGATTTTTTTGTTGGTACGATTATCTTGGTCTTTTCTTTTTTACAAAAATTTTTTCTTCCCGGTTGATGTTTGGTAGTATATTTTTACAATCAAAATATTTGCTGGGTTTTTTCTCACCGCGAGGATTTACCAACAAGTTTGGTATATTTATATATTATATATATATATATATATATATATATTATATATATATATGTGTGTGTGTGTGTGTGTGTCTGTGTCTGTGTCTGTGTGTGGCTGTGGGTGTATGTGTTTGAGCGCGGGTCGGTATTTAAGGTGGGTGGGTTTGAATATATAAAATATGAAAAGAGCATGGTTTTACTATAGTTAGAAGTATTACCCAACGTTACAAAGTTTCGGTTTGTATATTAAACCATCATTAGGACATCATTAAATTCTAATGTTGTAACTTCGTAATAATATTCAGTACGTATTAGTTTTCAATATTATGTTTGGATATAACATCACATATTAACGATGGCCTGATGATGGTTGAATATACAAACCAAATCAAATATATATGAAGTATCCCATTATTCATATATCTATTATTATACTAAAGCTGAGATTTTCACCTTTTAAAATCTAAAGGCATTTTCTCGTTGGTTAATTAACACGAAACTTATACTAATTTATTATAACTCTCTTTTCCTCTCTATATGCGAGTGAAGGAGAAATGGGATAGTGATTAACAGAGACACTTAACAACTCACCAGCACGTCATAAAATTCTAATATCCATTTCAATTTAAAGTAGGTCAATATATATATATATATATATATATATATATATATATATATATATATATAATTAATTAATCGCTTTCATATTACTATATACCTCTGGCAATAAGAAAGTGAGTCTTGTAGAGCAATAATGGTTGTTTGTAGTGCGTATTTGGAATATAGGTTTTCTTTTAATGGGATTTAAGTATGAGCCTTTCAATATGGTGTGTCAATTTCGCGATATGGAGTTTTAAATTATTGTGTTCGATTTGCTTATTTTTCTTTATATTGGGTTCAATATATATATATATATATATATGACATTATGATGATATATATACAATATCCTTACAATGATTATATATACACAAACTAATATATATCTATTTATCCTTTTATATATATATATATATATATATATATATATATATATATATATATATATGTAAATTCGGTGTCTGTGTCTGTAACCGAAACTATGTCACTGCTTACATTAGAATAGCATCAGGAATTTCGTAAGTTTATCAATGATTATTTAATTTATAGTGAAAATCATTGATACATAGAATAAATCTCTATTAACGATTTTCTATGAAGTCATTAGGTTGACATGCTGTAAATCCAACCAACCAACCAACCAGCCAGCCAACCGATCTACCCAAAACAATAATTGTGGTAGATACCCAAATAGATTGACAGATTAAAAAAGTAAAAAAAGAAAAGAATGATTTACCTCATTTCTATTGTTCAGCCATACAGAGCCTTCAGCAAACAAATATGTTCGTTTATTTCTTCCCTGGTGCATTCTTTTTCTGTACTGCCTTGACTTCATCCAGTAACTCTTTTAGAATATCCGTGTATTGTTCGTTTTTTGTCGGCACTTTTACCGTAGGTGCCACTGTCTTACCTCCGGTTGAAGGCGAAGGGAAGGCGATGGCGGCGACGGCTGCGGTGAAGGTTTTGGGACAGGTGAGACGGGTTTCACCTGGCTCTCCTTTACCTTTGGAATAACAACGCCCGGCAAGTGAGGCCAGATGTTACTAATTATATTATGATGAGGCCCCGGGTAGAGTGGATGATGGACATCGGGAAAGATAGGATGGATGGAACCTGGGAATGGAACCGGTAAACCGTGAGGAACACCGGTAAGTGATGGAGGCCGGGCCCTACGTGCCAGGGGAACGTAAGAGAAGGGTCGTTCGCCGACGGAGCTGGTTTATCTGATTTTTTTGCATCTGTTTTCGAGGCATCACCTGTTGGATAGAAATAAAGATATTGTTAGAATAATGTTTTTCAATATTTGAATTATTTAGAGGCCCTTATTTAAATAACGAGACTGCTTACTTCCAAATTGAATATTACAAATCTTTTTTACAGAAATCAATATAACTAGCAGGCCCTACGGATATGCCACAGTATGATAATTCAATCATGACAACGTTTGATATGTTTACTTAAGAGCTATTGCTCTTAAGTAAACATATCAATAGTTTAATATCTTATTATAATGGAGATTGTGTGTTTTTCTGTCTGTAACCGAAACTATATTACTATACAAATCACAATTCCTTAGTTATTTACATCACATTCTCCATGATTTTATTTTTATTTAAACTCGATTATTAATAAAATTGTTCTACATCATTAAGACTGTTGACCATATCTACATCCTAATAACATGCAATTTATTTATATATACAACAAAATAGCGTATTACAGTGTGAATGGGAAGGCTAATTTGCATATTGATATTAAATATTTGATTTTAATAAATATATGCTTAGTATTATTGATTTCTAATTGTTTGGTGTTATCTTATTGAATATAAGCAAAAATCTCGGAGATGAATCTTAAAAGAAATCTATTAACAAGAATAAATAATTCATTTTATTCTTTACTTCCTATTTTAACTAAATTGTTAAATTAGGAAAAATAACCAATGAAAGACGGGAGTAATGGAAAATTATTTGTGTATTTATGAGATGAGGTTAGATATAAATAATTAGTTATTTCGGACTGTTGTCTCATCTTTATCGGGTATAAACACAACGTTCAGGCCACTGTAACCTCGGGTTCCGTTTTAAGTCTTTTTTTAATTTATAACTTAAATTAAAATAAATGAAATCATCTCCAGATGATTACTGCATTTGATTTCAGGGTTAATCGTCTGAAGATGACCTAATTCAAGGTTATTAAATAATAAAATAATAAAAATAATAAATGAAAACACGTAAAAGAGAGTCTAAGGTTACAGCGGCCTAAGCGTTGTATTTATACACGATAAAGATGAGAACAACAGTCCGAAATATAATGATTAATGTTTTTCAATATTTTCCAATAACCTGAAATTCAAAATCGTTGTAAGACTTTGTCCGAGATTCATTTAATTTAATTGCAAATCTCTGTGTCTGTTTGATTGTATTATAATTATCTATCTTATACATACATAAATACAAAGGTATATATATATATATATATATATATATATATATATATATATATTTGTGTGTGTGTGTGTGTGTGTGTGTGTGTGTGTGTGTGTCAATGATACATAAGGTTAGAACATGCACATTCCCAAGTAAAAAAAGATCAAATTTAAAAACTGCGACGTCACAAACATGACCAATAGGCAGAAACCATAACATTTATTAAATTCCCGAGAGTACGGGTGCTGTGAGAGAGAAAAAAGGTCAAAATACAAATTAGAGAAGTGCACACACACACACACACACACACACACACATGTTATATATATATATTCATACTCACGAACACACATGCACACACACATATATATATATTCATACGCACACAAATAGAAGCACACACACACACACACACACACACACACACACATATATATATATATATATATAGTGAAAAAGAGAGGAAAGAAGCCGCCACAGAAAAGAGAGCCAGAAGGAAGGAGAGACAACAACCACAGCAAGCATCACTGTTGGTTTGCAATCACTGCACCAGAGATTGCCTTTCAAAAATTGACCTGGTTATCCACTTGCGCAGATGCAGTTAAAAAATTGGACACTACGCCATCGTCTTTAGCACATATATATATATATATATTGTTGGTATCCTTCCGTCTACTAAAGACGATGGTTTAGTGTCCATTTAAACAAAATCTGCAACTGCGAGCGTGGCTGAACAGACGAATTTTTGAATGGCAATCTCTGGTGCAGTGACTGCAAACAAGCAGTGCTGCTTGCTGCAGTTGTTGTTGTCACTCCTTCTTTATTGGCTCTCTTTTCTGTGGCGCCTTCTTTTCTCTCTTTTTCACTCCTTTTCGTTCCTTGTTTGATGAGGTGGCGCCTCCCATGTGTTGGTGTTGATGGAGCATGTCTTCATGTCCCTCTTGTCGACATCGTTAGAGCGCAGGCACGGTCTCCCTACCGGTCGGGAGCCTTCTACGAATTCGCCATACAGTAGGTCTTTGGGGATGCGGCCTTTGTTCATCATCCTGACGTGACCACGCCAGCGCAGACGTCTCTCGCAGATGATGTCGGACATGCTGTTCCTATTTGCTTGTTCCAGGACGTCTGTGTTGGGCACTTTGTCCTGCCAGCGTATGCATAGAATATATATATATATATATATATATATATATATATACTCTTTACAGATCACTGCCGTCCCTCACAATCCTACAACACCATCACAACCAGAACATTTACTCTCATGAACCCTCAAATGACTCAACAATCTAGCTGCAGTTTCACAAATTTTATGCAAATATGAGATAGGAAAGACGTCCATCCCACTGGAGCGAATGAATTCGATGATAAAATTTGATGTCTATGCACCATCACATGTCTCTTAAAACGAGAAACCAACTTATAAACTTTGTTACAGATTGCACAAGATAAATTGTTTATTCGTGGAGTGTGCATGAATTGTCCCTGATGAGGTTTCCTATGATTAACATATTCGGCATTAAAAAGCTGAATCCGACCACATGTTTAACATTTCCAACCCTCCGTGTCACATCAATATGACAGGTGTATCCCTTTTGAAGTTAATGCTTGAGGTTTTCATGCTCAAACAATATATACATACACCAATATATATATATATATATATTCACAAAGAGAGGGGGAGAGCTGGTGAAATGAGAATAATATTGTACCTATGTTGATTTAAAGACCCGTATATTATAAGCTAGGTGCTTGTATATGAATAAGTTCCCACTTGGTTAATCCTATCTATCGGTTCGTCCCCACCTAAATTTAACGTGATGTTCGTGATACAACTGACTAATCAGCGCAGGAAAGCGTCGTCAGTTATGTTATTAACTGGTTTCATAGGGGGGTTTCGGTCTTCCAACATAATACCCCTTCCGCCAGTCAGACCCCGTTAGAGTTGATCAAACTCGCTGCCTTTTTGTTCAACGCCAATAGAAAAATGCTAATAGAAAAATAGAGTATGCCAACGCAGTCCTCGGCCTCTGTACATCTGGTTGGCTAATTGTACAGTTAATCATCGTTCAGAGTAGTTTTTATAATCAGGATCGCGTAGCTCAGACATTTTTTTTTAGATAATTCATTTGCATAGCTGGGATGATACTCTTGGTGTAAAGTTTAATGGAGAAAAAAAACAAACAAAAAAAAAAAAAAAAACAAAAACAAAAAAAAAACAAACAACAAAAAAACAAAACAATAAACAAATGCAATTCAATCTAAAAAATGAAGGTAGGTAGCTAGATACTTTTGACAGTAATGATATATAGATATTTGAATAAAGAATATATTGTTTAGATTATGCAGTAAATGTTTCCACTTTGTGCTTTTATTTTTTCGCGTAACTGCCGGTATATAAGTATTGATTTAATTAAATGGTTAAAAGATATAAAACCACATCCAAGTGCAAAATACGTGCAATGAATTAAAGTTTTGAAAGATTAATTAAAAAATTGAATTCTGCCTTTGGAAATATTTTAAAAGTCCATTTTTTAAAGTTTCTTTCTTTCACTATTTCCTTTCTTTTTTCTCAGATTTATATTTCTTTCCTCTTCGTTTAATTAATTAATTAATTGATTGATTAATTAATTAATTAATTAATTTATTTCAGTCTTCTCTTCCCTTCACACTTTGATTTCTTTCTTGATATTATTTCGTTCTTCTTTTACAGAATACTCTTTTCTCTTATACATTACTCATACCTTTCTGTCTCTCTTTTTTTTTTTTTTCCTTCTTACTTTCCTTCTTTCTTTCTTTCTTTTTCCTTTCTTTCTTTCTTTCTTTCTTTCTTTCATTCTTTCTTTCTTTTTTTCTTTCTTTCCGCCTTTCGTTCTTTCTCTCTATCTTCCTATCTTTCTTTCTTTCTTTCTGTCTTACTTTCCTTCTTTTTTTCTATTTTTCTTTCTTTCTATCTTTATTTCTTTATTTCCTTCCTTCTTTCTTTCAATCTCTCTATCTTTTTTTCTTTCCTTCTTTCCCTCTTTCTATCTTCCATTTATTCTTTCTTTCCTTCTATCTTTCTTTCTTTCTTTTTTTCTTTCTCCATTCTTTATTTATTTCTATCTTTCTATATTTATTCATTTATTTCCGTTTGTCTTTCTTTCTTTCTTTCTTTCTATATTTCTTTCTTTCCTTCCTTCTTTTTCCTTTCTTTCTTTCTTTCTTTCTTTCTTTCCTTTTTTCTTCTTTCTTTTCTTCTTTCTTTCCTCTCATCGATTATATTCCGCTTAATTAAGCCCTAAAGGTTGATCATAACATCTCCTTCAATAAAGTAGTTCAAACAAGAATATTTACCACGTATATTTATAATTATCTGCAAAAACTTCCACAACTTCTAAATATTATCAAACAAATATTTAATTAACACCTAGCGTAATGTCGCGTTTTCGGTTGGTTGTTTGGTTGGTTTTTACGGTATGTCAACCCTTGTTGGGTTATTTTATGCCGTATTCAAATTTTTTAAACTCATTTATTCAATTCAACACATAGATATGACCCTAACAAATGCTACCACTCCAGATCAGATAGGACCTGGGAGCAATGGTGATGGAGGGGTACTCCACATTTTCCAGTGCTCTAGAATTGGAAACTCACCATCAGACAGAATTTAACGTCATGCACAGGACATCAAGACCCTCAACCAGCACCTTCTAGCACATATATGATAAAAAGACGTGGTAATTGCATTTCACTTAGCGCTAATACCCTTGGGAAAGGTATGAATTCTACTCTCCCTCCAGCTATGAGTAAATAGTAGGGCAGACTGGACTCTTTAACCGTGGTTAGGCAACCGGTCTAGGAGAAGGAAAACTCTGAATTCAAACCTGTTAAATTCCGCTTAAGAAATTGACCTTGTGTTACATCCTGCTCGTGCGGAGGGTTGGTAAATATATATATGATAAAAAGGGTTGGGGGTTGCCATAAGGGTAATTGGGTTGGGACCAAGCTAGGGCTTGACATGACCACCCGGTGAATCTGAGGGGACGTCTCAGAAAAAAAAAAAAAACAACAGTATTGGGTTCATTATTAAAATCTATCTACAGCACAAGACAAGACATCCCAAGAAATCGCAACTAATTCCCGACCAAAGAACGAAGAGAAGCCAGCCCAACAACAGATTCAGAATACCCAGCTACACTGATCCAGAATAAGATATATGAAGAATGGCAAATACCAGAGATCCAGATAAGTATAGAAACAAAATAACCTACTCCCGCAATTAGACGCTACGTCATATATCGAGATTTAATAACCTTACAGCCACCTACCCCAAATAGATCCTGTCACGTGACATATTCAATTTGATTGCCTTGATTGACCTTTTACAATCTACAGCCGTTTAAATCGATGCTGTTACGAAAAACTGGATTGAATACATTACATCCTTTTATTTCCCCGTAGGCCTGACATCGTAAAGCTTAAAATATAAAAAAGAAACCAATTTTTGATTAAATCGAACTTAACCGACCTAAATTCCACCATTGTATGTCACCCCGCCAAAAGAAAAAAATATAATGCACCAGTTATTTTATTCTAAAATTTTTACATTTTTTCCAGTCAGTTAACTTTGAACCACGTATCTTTGAGAATCTGTGTTACGCCTTAAAAATGCGTAGTTCAAAGTTAACTGGCCTGCTAAATGTAAAAGATTTTGATAACACGCTGCTTTGAAACCAATGGTAAGAATTGCACCTTAGATATATTGTACATTATAACAATATATATATATATATATATATATACTAGCAAATATATGCACCCTCCGGTGCAAGTATTTAAGTTTTAATATAATAAAATATCATATTAAATTAGAAAGGCTAATGAAACTGATTAAGAATGCAGATAAAAAGATTTTGAACAGAGGGGGTATGATTGAAAAATAGAACAACTTTGAAACTAACTCTTCCATCATTTTACATTATTCCCGTCTTTCATGGTAAATTTTCCTAATTTAACTATTAAGTTAAAATAGGAATTAAAGAATAATATTACAGTTATTTCTTCTTATTAATGGATTTCTTTTAAGATTTATCCCCGAGATGTTTGCTCATATTCAATAAAATAAAACCAAACAATTAGAAATCAATAATACTAAGCATATATTTATTAAAATCAAATTTTAAGATCAATATGCAAATTAGCCTTCCAATTCATACTGTAAACTGCTATTTTCTTGTACATATAAATACAATTGCATGTTATTAGTATGTAGATATGGTCAACAGTCTTTAATGATGTAAAACAATTTTATTAATAATTGAGGTTTAAATAAAAATAAAATCATGGAGAATGTGATGTAAATAACTAAGGGAATTGTGACTTGTATAGTAATATAGTTTTGGTTACAGATATCTCATCAATGATTTAGCAACCAACCAGATGGTTTTATTGCTCAATCATTGTATAAACATTATAATACTAGGCTGGGTCAAAAAGTTTGCAATATTTTGATGACAAGAGACTCAATTTGGAGGCTTCATATGCCTTTGCCAATGTAAAGATTACGAACCCCATTTGACTGTGCGATCCCGGCTTAAAGAACGGCATCGGAAACCACGGTTTTAGCCTTACCCGACCTTGCTTAATCGGTGGAGTTGTTGCAACCAAAGGGGAATATTTTGAACGATCTGGTTACTGTACTGTCATTAACTGCACCTTTTACATCTCCCACTTTGGACCTATCTTGGGCTAGACGGGCGGTCGGAGAGGCCCCCTCCGATCAATCGGCTGGTCACGTCAAGCCCTAGCACCTATATGATTTTCCCAAACCTATTGCCCTTATGGCAAGCCCCAACCCCTTTTTATCATATGGGTGCTAGAAGGTGGTGGCGGCGGGTCTACATGATATTTACCGCGTACCCCACTTGTACGGGTCAGGCACAAAGTCCCTATTAACGTGGGACCACCCACAAGCCGAAGCTCATGAAGTGGCAGGTGAAAAATTGCGTCGATCCCGTCGGCATTCCCCTCAAGGGGGCGCCTCAGGCACTGGGCAATAAACCCAGCCCTGCCCCTTTAAATCGAGGGGGAAGGTGTTGCCTGGGGGGATGGCCCCCTGGGATCGACGCTATTATTATAACAGAACCGGTCCAGCGGCCGAAGCTCACTGGACCCCCGGTCGAAACCGGGCGCGGGCTGCATGTCCTGGGAATGACGTTAAACTCTATCTGATGGTGAGATTCCAGTTCTGGAGGTTTGGGGAATGTGGAGCACCCCTTCATCACCATTGCTCCCTGGTCCACTCTGACCCGGAGTGGTAGTACCTGTTAGGGTCCCATCTATGGCTTAAATAGAAAAATGTATTTGTAAAAAAATTGTATTATCCATTAAGAATTGATTTATTTCAAAACTTTATCGACATTAAATGACCCACTGAGGTTGATATGCAAAACAAAACAAACAAACAAAATTCACATCTCCCACTACAAATCTTTTTGGCCCTCATTTAGACTAGAGGGGGGGGTCACCGAGGCTCCCCCCGATCAATCAGTTGATCACGCCAAGCCCCAGTACCTATATGATTGTCCCAACTCTCTCGCTCTTAAAACAAATCGCAACATTTTTATCATATATGTGATAGAAGACGGTGACTTAGTGTCTGTGCATGACGTTAAACTCAATAATTCATAAATTGTGAGGAGTCTTAAGTAGGTTTAATTTTTAAATATTTTTATGTATGTTAATTATTGGGCGTTATTTAAGTGGTCTTTTATATAATTTGGAGTTTTTTAAAAATTCACACAAATCACACAGCAATTCTCCTTAGTAAATTATTTTCTAAATAATTTGCAACTTTCTAACCATCTTCCATAAAAAAACCATTACCTTCAAAGAATTTACATCAACGATTTTACTCCCTTAATTGGGCAATAAAATAATGAATATATATATATATATATATATATATATATATATATATATATATATATAGCTATAGTGTGAGATGGTCACTGTTTCAGCTTTTGCTGGAATGGTGTACCAAAGGCAGTATTATTGGTAGAGTGCTCAATATAAAATAGAGCTGTTATATAATATAATAAGATAAATATATAAAGGTTTTACATATCTATTTATTAGGTGACAAAGGAACAATCACAACCATATTGGTTTCATGCGATGCAATCATCAGGTGAAGATGTTTCAAATGTAAGGAAAATCGAAAAAATTACAAAAAATTTCAAAAAATTCAATAGACACGGGATGCATATGATTGGATAAAATGATGTGTGTATGTATGTGAAGTTGGATTGAATGTGTGAGAGTGTTTATGGACTGCATAAAGGTTGCGTACGCGTAGTAACTGGTCACACACGTACACAACCTTTATGCAGTCCATAAACACTCTCACACATTCAATCCAACTTCACATACATACACACATCATTTTATCCAATCATACGCATCCCGTGTCTATTGAATTTTTTGAAATTTTTTGTAATTTTTTCGATTTTCCTTACATTTGAAACATCTTCACCTGATGATTGCATCGCATGAAACCAATATGGTTGTGATTGTTCCTTTGTCACCTAATAAATAGATATGTAAAACCTTTATATATTTATCTTATTATATATATATATTTAAACTGCAGTGTCACCGACACTTTGAATTCTGACACAATTAGTCAATCTACAGTATTTCTTAAATTTGTTTATTTTAACTCGGACATCCACAATCTTTTCTTGCTTAAAAACCCAATACTTTTATTATACACACACACACACACACACACACACACACACATATATATATATATATATATATATATATATATATATATATATATTAATTAATTGTAGTAAAGGTAATAGTGGAAAAGAGCTAAATGTCTACCATGGTTTCGATGTAAATGATTATTATTGCTACTATTACACCTGTTATTATCACCTCCCCTCTCCTCTCAATTCTTTCACTACTAATAATAATAGCAATAATAATACATATAATAATACTATTCTGTCAGTAAAAATTCCTTAATAGCCGAGCATTAAAAATCTGGGAGACTCCCCGTGGCGTAGTGGGTAACATGCTGAACTACAACATCGGAGTAAGTGAGTTCGAATTCATAGTCGCCCTATTACGCTCCCATTCAGACTAATATCTTTGTGAAAGAATAAACCACCTCAAGCGTTAATGGTTAAATAGCACAACCGTTTTTCTACATGGATAGCTTTGGCATTAAAATAATCCATGATACTTGACTGAGTCGATGCCATTACCTAGTTAAACTGGGATAGATGTTTTTGTGATATTAACAGAATGATGAGATCATTTAGATTGAAACCATGGTAGATCCTTAACTTTTTTCCACTATTATTATTACTTACTATTATCATTGCTCTATGTTTCTTATATATTGAGCATTTTTGGATAATTCATTAATGTCAATACAACAGAAAACTTAGAGCGGCAATTGGATTATATATATATACATATTTCGCATGAAACCAATATGGTCGTGAATGTTCCTTTGTCACCTAATAAATAGATATGTAAAACCTTTATATATTCATTTTATTATATTATATATATATATATATATATATATATATATATATGTGTGTGTGTGTGTGTGTGTGTGTATAGAGAGAGAGAGAGAGAGAGAGAGAGAGAGAGAGAGAGAGAGAGAGAGAGAGAGAGAGAGTACTTTACCTTGAGGTGAGAGTGGCCAAGGTCCGACTCCGAAAGGGTTAAGAGGAAAAGGGTGATCCATTGGCGGATGGAAAGGGTGGAGACCGCCAAACAAGCCAGGAACGAGAGGGGGTGTGGTGAAGTTTTGTTCGCTTTTTGGACCAATCATGGGAGGAAACCCAAAAGGATGGACTCCAAGAAAAGGGGGATCCACCACCGGTTGGAAAGGCTGGAGACCCCCAAACAAGCCAGGAACAGTTGGGGGCGCGGTGACGTTTTGTTCGCTTTTTTTGCCCGCTGCAGCATTAATAAAGGGGGGTAAACCAAAAGGAGGGACACCATTGATTGGAAGATTTTCAGCGAAGTGGTACTCCGGAAAAAATGGTGGAGGGAGATTAAAATTTGGAATATTCTGAACACCCCCTTGAGCTTTAATGTCGGTTTTTGTTGGAGTATTCTTGGGGGGACTAGGAGTATCACCACCACTATTTTCACTCCTTAAAATCGACAAAAGACCAGGGCCTGGTAAAAGGTTAGGGAAATGTTCCAATCTCATATCAGCTGGAGGTGGTAATAGGCCAGGTAAAACAGCGGGTGCGTGATGTACGGTTTTCTGAACGTTAATATTAGAAACTGGAGCAAAGTTAGGGAAAGGACCTGGAATATTATTGACGCTATGTTCAACTTTTACATGGGTTGCACCCGGGAAAACACCTGGAAATCCGTGCAGTCCACTGTCAATGGTTACTCCAGGGCCGTGAAAAAAATCTGGTAACCCTCCAGGGACACCTGGCAACCCTCCAGGAAAAGCTGACAACCCACCGGTAAAACCTGGCAAAACTCCAGGAAAATTTGTCCGAAACCTAATCCAGGTGCACTAGAAAAAAACCCTGAAAATAAACCCGGGATTTGTTTTACTGGATTTTCGGCTTTGGTGACCGATTCTGGTTGGAGTTCCGGAGAAGAACCAGATACATTTGGGGAGGTTTGTTCGGGTTGTACACGAATTTCAGATGGTGCTATATCTGGAACAAGATTGGGGGTCTGTTGTAAATTCTGTGGTGATTTTACTTCAGGTGCTGGGGGAAATCCTTGAAAAAAGCCTGGCAAAGGTGGAAAACCTTGTTCAGATTCACCTCCATTTGCTGGTGGAGCATCAAATAATCCTTGGAAATCCCCAAAGCCGTTTCCACCGTTATCAGGGGCTGCCGAAGGAACAGGCCCAGGGAAATTAGGAAAACCGTAAAAACCAGCTCCACCTGAAAAACCAAAGGAATCAAGTGGTCCATTAAAATCAAGTCGTGCTCCAAGCGGACCAGGTAATCCGAAGGGAGTTGGCAAACCCACCAGACCAGGATCATCTGATGGACCGAGAGGACCAAATGGTGGAGGGATACCAAATTGATCTTGCGGGCCAAGTGGACCAGGTATCCCAAATGGAGGTGGAATATCAAATGGATTGAAAGGGCCTTGGTTATCTGATTCGCCAGGAATACCAGATGGGACAGGTGCTTGATCTTTGGGAAAGGCGGATGGGCCAGGTACTGACTCGTCAGCAAAAGCAGGAGGGCTGTTTACTGGTTGGTCAGGAAAAGGGGGTGGTCCGGGTAATTGCTGGTCAGGAAAAGGGGGTGGTCCGGGTAATGGCTGGTCAGGAAAAGGGGGTGGTCCGGGGGCTGGTTCATCTGGAAAAGTGGGTGGGCCAGGTGCTGGTTCATCAGGAAAAGTGGGTGGGCCAGGTGCTGGTTCTTCAGAAATAGCCGGTGGACCAGGTGCTGGTTCGTCGGGAAGTGCGGGTGGACCGGGTGCTGGTACGTCAGGAAAAGTAGGTGGGCCAGGAGCTGGCTCATCGGGAAAAGCGGGTGGAGCAGGTACTGGCTTGTCTGGAAACTCTGGAGGACCTGGAAAGTCTCCTGATGGTGGACCAGGTACTTCAGGTGACACCTGTGGCAGTTCCTGGTCGGGCAGTTCCTGGTCGTCGGGTACGGCAGGACCGTCACCATCGTATTCTGGTATATCAGGAACTACCGAAGGATCATCAGGAAGAGGACCAGGTCCATCGGCTTGTATTCCAGGATCGTCGGCTGTAAGTGGTTCCGGATTGCTGGGCGGAGGTACTGGTGCATCAAAAAGAGGGTCTCCAACAGGAGCACTGTCAGATGAAGGGTCCTGGGGTGACTGTGCCAGAATCAAGCCAACCACTTATAAAAAGGAAAGACAATAGACATCCAAGTAATGAGATCACAGAATAAGGATAATGAACCAAAGATAAACAATGCATTTAAATAATTAAAAGAAAGAAAAAGAGATAGCATCTAAAGCAAACACAAAACATAAAACAGTGAAACAACTGAATAATTTTAATTCATTCTTCCGACAATGATTTGATTATTTCATTTTTTTTATCCTTCTCATATTCTACGAGCAATTTTGGTCGCTTCGAGGTCTAGTTTCAAATAATACATCCAATTTACCAGATACTTAATATAAGAATACCTCGCATTTACGAAGTAATTTGTTACATACCTTAATTTATAAAACCGGAGTTCGTAAAGTGAGGTATACACGTATATAGAATACAATGCATTAAAGGGAATTTCGTTCTCGAGCAAGGAAATGACGAATAAAATATTTCAAAACAAAGGAAAAAAAATCACATCTTTGTGACAGAGAACACAAGGTGAGTGGCGAGCATGAAGGCCCGTCATATTTTCGAAGGAAGCGGGCTGGGCTTTGCCTGGCATGTGGGACTGTAGAATCGAACCCGCGTCCTTCTGAATGCGAACGGGAGACACATTGGCACCGAAGTCGAGATGCTACAGTCCCCTGCTAAACAGTTTGACGATGACGACGACGACATTGTTGTAGACGAAATTGTTAAGAAGGTGTTTGACTCGCTTCTTTTTGCAACCCCCTCAAGGACCTGTTGTGTCGTATTTATTCTTATTTTTTCCTTCTAGAATCTTAAATATCAAAACATAGTAAAACAAATAATACGAAGGTAATTCCAAAGGTACAAAATTAATGTTCGCGGAGTAGCCTATTGTCAGTATCAGCCGGACAGCATATTTCTATTCTTATCTTAAAAATATTCATTTGATTAGAAAGAAAAGAAACTAATCTTTCTAAATATGTAATTAGTATGTGCTTTCATACATTGAATTATTTTTTACAGCGAATTAAATAACAAATCAAACGAAAACATTTAACGATAACTCAATTTTTTTTCATTGATACTTTCATTTTAGAATAATCAGTATAACGAAAATATTTTTTGTAAGAAACTATTCATGAAATAAACATCTATCAATCCACAGAGGTTTCATGCCTGATCACTATTTTTTTTATTTAAAAATTAGAATTTACATAGTTATGTAGTATGTAAGGTGGATTTTCCTTCGTTCGTCAATGTAAACAAAGTTTTTTTTTAAAACTTTAAGACACTAAAATTACAACGGACAAGTGGGTTAGAATTAAACTCCTTTGGGAGTTTCCGTAATCTAGAGTTATTTATTCGTAAAATACGATTCTAATGATATTATCTATTGCGCGCTATTCTGTATTTGTACCAAAATCAGAACTGTAATTTGATATTTAACTTTTAAGCACATTCAAAATTCTTTTTTAAAAAATGTATCATTTTTTTTTTCATTTAGTTTTCTTTTCCTTTCGTAATATTTTAAAGTCAGTGCACTTTTCGATTTTAAAAATAATATACTATACTTAGTATACTATACTAAGTATAGTATATTATTTTCAAATTGTTATCAAATTATAGTATAGTATACTTTGTAATTTGACATTCGATCGGCTACGCTTTGAATTAATAATGTTATATTTTAAAAGATTATTTATCGTTATACATTCATTTGATTACTTTATTCAATTTTTAAAGAAATATTAATTTGAAATTTAGCAAATCGCGTCATTTATATTTTATTTAAAAAACATAGTTAATCATTGAATTAAAATTTCTTACGATACCTCCCACCAGGCCGGATTAAATTAAGATCTTTTTTACATGGTGATTTTCATGGGTCATCCTGCGAGGATCGAACTCACTATTCAGTTGTAATAGATCTACAAACGATTATTAAACCATGTTTTTATCTCCTCTACCCGGGCTTCGCCGGGTTGCCGCTGCTAGTTTATATATATATATATATATATATATATATATATATATATATATATATATATATATATATCATTAATTTTTGAATATCTCATGAATAGAGTTGGCAATAAACCAGAAGGAACATGTTACGCATGGTCATTCTGAATAACACCATTCCATACGAATATAAACAATTAGTTTTTTTTGTTTGATTTAAAAAGAAAACAAAATTTTAACGTTACTTTACCTGTAATCAACACCGCTAAAAGGCGGTATACACCAGCCATTGTGTTATCTGCTAATAGAAAATTAATATAAATAAATAAACAAAATAAAAAATACATATAAACACATAATTCAACTCTTTTATATTTAAACACATATAAGACTTTTCGGAATATCTGAATCAGATGGTTTCGTCTAACGTAAAATTAGAAAATAGAAAAATATTATTTGCTACTAATTATTGCTGCTAATCATTCAAAGAACGCAAATAAAATTATTACACTTATTTTAATTATATTCCAATTGGATTCTATATAAAAAAATCATTTATAGGATTCATTTTAATACGTTGGAGAATAAAAGAATAATATTAGAGTTCAATAACACCAATTAATTATTTAGTAAACCCGGCTTTTTTAAACCAGTAGGAAAATTAACCAGACCATATATTATATAAAATTTCATTTCTTAGTGATATATTAGAAGTTGCGAGATTTTAAACACACTAATAACACGGGCCTTTCGGGGCCTGTGTTTATTAATGTAAATTAACAGCGTTTATCTTAGGGGGCTATCCCCCCAGGCAACACCTGCCCCCTCGATTTAAAGGGGCAGGGCTGTGTTTATTGCCCAGCGGCTGAGGCGCCCCCCTCGAGGAAGAATGCCGACGGGATCAACGCATTTTTTGTGTCTACCACCCATGAGCTTCGGCTTGTGGGTGGGCCCACATAAAAATGTCCTTGTGTCACACCCTCATAAGTGAGGTGAGAGGAAAATACCCTAATAACACAAGCTTTTTGGGGATTGTGAGTCCGGTGGCTTAGGCTACTGGACTATTAGTGAAAATTAGGAAGCGCGTGGTGTAATGATTAAAGTCATAGGAAATAGACTCGTCGCCCCGAGTTCAAATCCTGGATGTGGTAATTGCATTTCACTTAGCGCTAATACCCTTGGGAAAGGTATGAATCCTACTTTCCTCTAGCTATGGGTAAATAGTAGGGCAGACTGGGCTCTTTAACCTTGGTTAGGCAACTGGTCTAGGAAAAGAAAACTCTGAATTGAAAACCTGTTGAACTCCGCTTAAAAAATTGACCTTGTGTTACATCCTGCTCGTGCGGAGGCGTTGGCATATATATATATATATATATATGAAATTAACGCCGTGATCCCAGAGGGCTATCCCCCAGCCAACACTTTCCCCTGTTTTAAAGGGCATGGTTGGTTTCGTTGACCTGTGCCTAAGGCACCCCTTTGAGGGGATGCGAATGGGATCCACCATTTTTAGCACCTGCATCCCATGAGCTTCGGTTCGTAGGTGGTCCCAATAAATAAGTCCTTGGTCCAATCCACATACGTGGGATGTGTGATAAATAATATTTTCATTGAGATATCCTTAATGAATAAGATTTATTCTATGTATTAATGTTATTGACTATATATTAAATACGCATTGATAAACTTTCTGAGGGTATTGTGATATAAGCAGTGACGCAGTTTGGTTACAGACACTAAATCTCCATTATAATAAAATATATAAATAAATGCAAAAAATAACAATCTCCAGTAGGCCCCGCAGGCATATTGTCTGATTTTAAAAAGATTTTGAATTTCTATGGTTTTAGAAGTGGGTTCCTAATTACAATATACATACAACCTTAGATATTACGTTATACACACACACACATGTTGATTGTAACGAATGTCAATCCTTCATTTATTGAACCCGGTGGTGGCTTTTCAGTCCTGCATATCTTACAGCAGATTTTGCACTCATAACGACCGGTGGTGATTAAGATGAGAGGCCCAGTGTACGCATCGCTGTGAACTTTCATTGACGGCACACTTTAGAGCAGTAGGAACAGGAAAAGTTTCCATGTTGGGAATCAGATTGTGGGAATGGGAGAAACAATATTCTTGGATTTTATGGGATTAAACAGGTCTACCGTTTTCTCAATTCTATAATGTATATTCCCTAAATCTGAATTGTTGTTAGTGCTACTCTTCCACATTTTGCTAGAGTTTTTGTATCATGGTTGAGTCACCATTTTCCTGTGAGATTGATGGGTATACATGCTCCGCATATGTAGCCGGCCAGAAACCAGCGATTTTTTTGGGGGGGGTTGAAGCAAGTCTACCTCTACGAAACCAATGATTTTGGATGTACTTAAAGGACTAATACGAGAATTTATTTCTGCAATTCCATAAGTTCCTGGGAAGATTAGCTGATGCGATTTCCGAGTGGCCTAGGATTGCCCACATGAAAGCTCCATGTTATGTGTGTTCTTCTCATGTCAATTTCTTGTAAAAAAATAATGATGCTGAAATAAATTATAAGAATTTTAAAATAGGGAAGGGATTTTCTTGAAAATCCCGCTGTATATATATATATATATATATATATATATATATATATATATGGGGGTGTTTGTCTGTCTGTGCGTGTGAAAATGAGTTATTTGCTAATTATAAAGTGTCCGGTTATGGGAAATGTGCTACGGAAATGTGGTCAAGCAAATATATGCACCCACCGGGTGCAAGTTTTTAAATTTAAATGTAATAAAATATCATATTGATTTAGAAAGGCGACTGTTAAAAATAAGAATGCAGATAAAAAGGTTTGAATCAGAGGTGGGTATAATCGAAAAATAGAACAACTGAAACTTACTCTTTCATCACTGCCGATTTTTTCTGCTAAATTTTCTAATTTAACTATTTAGTGAAAATAGGAAGTAAAAAATAACATTACAGTTATTTCTTCTTGTTACTGGATTTGTTTTAAGATTTTTGCTCATATTTATTAAGATAAAACCAAACAGTTAGAAATCAATAATACTAAGCGCGTATTTATTAAAATCAAATTTTTAATATCAATATACAAAATAGCCTTCCCATTCACACTGCTATTTTGTTGTATATACAAATACAATTGCATGTTATTAATATGTAGATATGGCCAACAGTATTAATAATGTAAAACAATTTTATCAATAATTGTGGTTTAAATGAAAATAAAATCATAGAGAAGGTGACGTTAATAACTAAGGGAATTGGACAAGGATATAGTTCGGTCAGAGACAGAGAAACACACAATCTCCATTATACTAAGATATCATCTTAGAAAAAAAGCGAAATTAAACGCTTTATCATTAATGGAATCTAATCATACAAATGCCCTTAGCACACTTGATACAAATATTTTCATACCAAATTGAATGTCTTACGGATTAATAGAAATATACCTGTTAAAAAAAAAACATTGATATTTTTTTGAAATTCTCAGCTAAAGAAATAAATATTGATAACGTTGGTGGAGTTAATTTGTTAACGAAAGTAATTGATGTCTTAATTATAATCATCTCTTCATCCTAATTACATTTCAACTTAAAAATCGCCGCAAACACAATTATAACCGTCTGGCTTGAAAGAAATTGCGCCAATGCAAAGTAGCATTTATTGGCTAATAAGAATAAATCAATTACTAATGCGTTTACGAAAGCATTTCAATCTTATTTTAAAAGGAAGAGACATGAAATAGTATTTACCTGTCGGATATACACCGACTGTAACTCTGCAGAGGGGTAAGACCGACCCCCACCAATGAGGCCACCTGTTGGCCGTGCGTGGCAACCCGTGATGCTTAAAGATGGAATTCTCGTGGATAAGCGATCAATGACATACACCAGTCCACTTTGGCCCTTACTTAAGCAAGACGGTCGGTCGGAGAGGCCTCCCCAATCAAGCGGCTGGACACGTTAAGCCTTGCACATATATGATTGTCCCAACCATTGACCTTATGGCAAGCCCTAATTCTTCCTAGGTATGACAGTAAACTCTATCTGATGGTGAATTTCCTTTTCTGGAGCTCTGGGGAATGTGGAGTACCACTTCATCACCATTGCTCCCTGGTCCATTCTGATTGGGATTGGTGGTACCTGTTAGGGTTCTAATTATGGGTTGAATAGAAGAAAGAGTTTAAAAATGCGTTTTAAAAATTGAGTCTAAATTAAATTGTTTAACTGTTTAATTCTACTACTGGTAGTAAAAAAAAAAATTGTTTAACTATGTAATTAGGCTACTGCCTCCAATGTTTGTTTAACGATGTAATTAGCCTACTGCACCCCCCCCCAAGTTTATTTAAAGATGTAATAAGTCTACTTCCTCCCCTAATTTTGTTTTACTATGTACGTAGACCACTGTCCCCCAAAGTTTATTTAAACTAATAAGCTACTGCCCCCCAAAGTTTGTTTAACGCTGTAATTAGGCTACTGCCTCCAAATGTTTGTTTAACGATGCAATTATACTACTGCCCCCCCCCCAAGTTTGTTTAATTATGTAATCAGGCTACGGCGCCCCAAGTTTGTTTAACGATGTAATTAAGCTACTGCCCCCCAAAGTTAGTTTAACGCTGTAATTATACTACTGCCCCCCCCAAAAAAAAGTTTGTTTAACTATGTAATCAGGCTACTGCGCCCTCACCCCCAAGTTTGTTTAACGATGTAATTGGGCTACTCCGCCCCCAAGTTTGTTTAACGATGTAATTAGGTCACTGGTCTCCTTCCAAAAGTTTGTTTTGAAATATCTGAACAACTAAGAACTGATAAGGAATGATAGATCCATTCGATGCTATCTTTCGTTTTTCGGATAAATTCTATGAGCCGATGTGTTTTACACAGATTGATAGGGGAAATTATTCAAGTCTAGAAAATGTGAACGACAGAAAAAGTACTGACATTCAAATCTGATACATTATCTAGATGTTGGGTGGTTGCTACTCCATTATATTTTAATTCCCTAATTTGGAAGGCTAAGACAAACTTAATGAAATATATTACGTTACAAAATAGCAGTAAGTTTCCCATCTTAACCTGTACATTTATCTTTTTATACCCCTTTATTATATATATATATATATATATATATATATATATATATATATATATATATATATATATGAGTGTATGTTTGTGAGTGTGTGTATTATTATGTACGTACATCTTTTTTCTCTGCTACAGACTTTAGATTTGTGTGTATGGGTCAGTATTTTTCTCTTCCTTCCCTGTTTCGCCCTCTCTCTCACTCCTCTCCCCCTCCCCATCTGTCTCTTTTATATATATATATATATATATATATATATATATATATATATATATATGGTTGATTATTTGTTTTATAGCATATCAACTCTTATCGGGTCATTTAATGCCGATTCAAGTAATTTTTTTATTGAAGTAGCTGTCAGTACCTGCAATTGTTTAAGTGGTCCCCAACTAAGTATTAAAGCATCTCATTGCTGCTTAACTTCGGGGACCGGGCGGGAACTTTGAGTGTGACTTGACCGTATATTATATATATATATATATATATATATATATATATATATATATATATATATATAAAGAAAATATGAAAAAAACAAGTGTTCGAAAATTGGGATGAATTTAATTATCGATGTTTAAAAACATTTCGGTTTCATTGAACCTTCATCAGGATGTATCTTGGGGTGAAGAAAATGATGGATGTTTTCATATGTGACAGGAGATGAAAATCTTTTTAGTTTCATCTCCTGTCACATATAAAAACATCCATCATTTTCTTCACCCCAAGATACATCCTGATGAAGGTTCAATGAAACCGAAATGTTTTAAACATCGATAATTAAATTCATCCCATTTTCGGAACACTTGTTTTTTCATATTTTCTTTATATTGTCGGATCTATTTTCCATATTTACTCCCATATATATATATATATATATATATATATATATATATATATATATAGAGAAAGAAAATAGGAAAGATTGGAATCACAAGGTTCCTGGTTCGATACTGGCCATCGCCAACTCAACGTATGAGTAGCATAGGGCTTTGCGCGGTAAAGTGAGGAGCTGATGCTAGATACGGCACTCTTATTGTCCTTTGTCTAGCGCTAGTGAAAGAGGATAGACTCTCTCGCTTTCTGGCTGATACCGACTTTAGGCCATCTCGACGATTAAAAAAAAATATATACAATAATCTTGTTCCTTAATCTTCCAATCGTTATCATCTTACAACACCCTCAGGTTAAAAATAAGACCGTCCAAATTGTCCAAGATCAAATGCAAAATTGTAAATCTTGATTATCTGGTAACACTTAAACGCCGAATTATTATTTCTTATGAGTATCGTCACCTCAGCTAAATAATGAACCATACCGTCTTGTTATAAAGAAAGAAAGATGAGAAAATGACATGCTACACAGGAAAATTAAGAAATAAAGAAAGTAGGTGAAAGTTAAAGACAGAGAAATGGGGTGAGCGTGCAGAAGCGATGAGGCTAATCTGTTTCAATTGAACATAATAAAAAGATGAAAAGAAGATAAGAAAGTGAAAAAAAAGTGAGTGAGAGAGAGAGAGAGAGAGAGAGAGAGAGAGAAGAGAGAGAGGGAGAGAGAGAGAGAGAGAGGGAGAAGAGAGAGAGAGAGAGAGAAGAGAGAGAGAATGGGGGAGAAAGAGTTAAATCAAGATTTTTATACTTTTACAAATTAAAGTATTACGCAATAGCTCTTAAGTAAACATATCAAACGTTGTAATAATTAAATTATTATACTGTGGTATAGCCACAGGTTCGCTAGTATATATATTTATAAATGAGAGGAAAAAGAGACCTAACGACCGAAACTTTTTCAAAATGGAACTTTCGGTAACGATTAGAAGCTGGAGACAAAATTAAAAGGTATGATAAATTGATCAACTGGAGTTACTAATCTTGAGAATAGTGTTAAGGTCTCCTCTTATTATAATAGATATTGTGTTTATGTCCGTCTATAGCTAAAAATACGTCACCCTCAACGTCAGAATTCCCTTAGTTATTTAGGTTATATTCTCAGTGATTGTTAAATAATCATTATTCAATCTTAATTAGCATCTTATTTATCAACAATGTCTATTACGGTCTAGCTGAGAGAGATTTGCCTCAAAACAGACCATATTATTAACGTGTTTAAAATGTTTAAAATCCCGCGATGTATGTTATATATCATTAAGAAATTAATGTTTACATAGTATATGGTGTGTATAATTTGCCTACCAGTTTTAACAAAATTGCGTTTAATAAAAAATTGCTTGTTGTTATTGCTTATTATTTTTTTTATTTTTTTTATTTATTATTTTTATTTTTTTATATTATTTTATTTTATTATTTATTTTTATTATTATTTTATTATTTTTTATTTTTATTTTATTTTATTT
Source organism: Doryteuthis pealeii (assembly GCA_023376005.1). Taxonomy (NCBI): domain Eukaryota; kingdom Metazoa; phylum Mollusca; class Cephalopoda; order Myopsida; family Loliginidae; genus Doryteuthis; species Doryteuthis pealeii. Next base: position 91,084,835 of record CM042138.1, read on the forward strand.
TGTCATTTTTATTATTTTTTATTATTTTTTATTATTATTTTATTCTATTTTTATTCTATTTTATTTTGTTTTTTTGTTATTTTTATAATATTTTATTTTATTTTTTAATTATTTAAAAAATGTTCAATTATTTTTATTATTATTTTATTCTAGTTTTTATTCTATTTTATTTTTTTTGTTATTTTTTATTATTACGTTATTTTATTTTTTAATTATTTTATCATTTTTTATTCATTTTATTTCATTTTTTATTTTTTATTTTTTTTTATTATTTCTTATTGTTTATTCTATTTTTTATTCTATCTTATTTATTTTTTTGTTATTTTTTATTATCATTTTATTTTATTTTTTACTTATTCTTTAAATTTTTAATTATTACTTTATTCTAGTATTTATTCTATTTTATTTTATTTTTTGTTATTTTTTATCATTATTTTATTCTCAAACGGATTAATAGCAATCCTGTGTATTATTTTATATTGAAATAAATTAAAATAAAGTAGATATAAGAGTAATATTTTTGTGTTCCTTTTTAATTCCATTAGTATTTCTAATTCAGTAAAATATTTAATTATATTAAAACTTAGATATTTGTGCCCTAATAATTAATTGATGTTTGAGCCCCCTCTATCTTTAAAGACTAGCCCTGTCGGTTGGGATTCTAGAATACACCGACTGCACCTCTGCAGGGGGTAAGACCCCCCCCCCAATGGGACCACCTATTGCCCGTGGGTGGAGACCCGTGATGCGTAAGGATGGAATCCTTGTGGCTGGGCGGTCTATGTCATGCCATGCTCCACTTTGGCCTTTACTTAGGCTAAACGTTCGGTCGGAGAGACCCCCTCTGATCAATCAGCTGATCA